>CXYZ01012252.1:2786764-2821942 GCA_900006705.1 Sonneratia caseolaris
GGTCGAACCGGCCGGCCCGGTCCGGTTTTTAAAACTATGCTAAAAACTGAATGCTTCCTGTTCATCACCGATTACTACTGCGAATTTGAGCGACTTCAAACTGTAATCTTATGGAAGATTAGAATAGAACTATATCCACTCTCTCTTTTGAGATTTGTTTTAGGCTCTCTCTCTCTCTCTCTCTCCCCCCACTCAAAATCCGAATCTTTTAAGGTAGTCTGTCTCTGGCCACATGCTCTCACACTATCGTGCTCATTGTAGTGGAGGCACTGTTGGGCGGCTTGAGTTGACCCCATTTTGACAAAGCCAAAAGCCTATCAGTACCTACAAATGTAGGGTTTTCGGGTCGCCCAAAACCCTACCATCTCGATGATTATGGTCTGGAGGTCCCTTATACTCGTTGGATCTATTACTCCAGTCTAGTTAGCTGGGGAAGTGCTCCTCACCGATGTGAAAGAGGGATTCTCTCTTATACTGCTTCATATGGGCATTTTTAAACTTGCACCCTTTCTATTTATCTATGGGGGGATTCCCTCTTCCACCTCCACATACTTCCCACGTTCCCACACCAAGAAAAACATCATTGCGGAATTAGCTAGGATTGGATAGGAACGTATCATTTCCACAGCATAGCTAGCTAGCCATAAGGGACTTCTTTTTTTCCCATCATTTAATTTTGAGCTTTGTATAGAGGAAGGCATGCCATCATTGGTAGGTTTTTCAACCAAATATGACAGTTGCCATCCTAGAAGAAGGTGGATTGGAATCTCTCTTATGATAACTTCATAGCCTAGTGTCAAGAGTGATGTATATAGGGGAAGCTAGATACAGAGCTAAGTACAACATGCCCTCGATGCTTTTCACGTCATTTGTAAATTAATATCAACCAATAAAGTAAAAAAAACACGACTAAGTCTTAGTAAATGAAAGGGGGAGCGTGCCAATTGGACGTGTATACAGCGTGTGTTCATATGCAAATGAAACAGCAATCATGGCAAAAGGGCATCATTAAGAATAGAAGGACAAGGGAGAGAAAAGCAAAAAAAAAAAAGGGGGGGGGGGGGGCCACGAACGAATTGATCTCAAGTGGCCGGTTGAAGATAAAAAAAGGAAGGTACAGTCAATTCAGTAGCTCACCACACCCGTTACATCGCGTCGATGAGATATCTCTGTACCGCCCTGAAACCCCTTCTAGAGTGTGTCTTTGTTAACTCCTCCATACAATACAATACAATACGGTCCTATCAAGGAATAATACTGTGTCTTCCATTTGTAAATTGATAATATATATATATATATATGTACATACACATACAGTGATCACTTCGATGGGAGCACAATAATTTCTCTCCAGACTCCATCCATCCACGCTCATCGGCTGCCCTTCTTTTTTGGGTACTTAAGTGCCACGCCTAACTTATTTAGAAATTAATTGGCTCTCCACTGTTAATTATGGTTTGAGTAGACCCCATAATCTAAGTAGTAAAACTATCTTAATCACAATACGCGGTGTCCAGCTCAAAGGAGTCAAGTGATAGGGAAGGAGGCAAGGCGTCAATCGACAATCAATTTTGATAGTTGGCCATGTAGTATCTATTTATGTTGATTATGTAATTTTTCATTTGATTATGTGATTTCTCGACTGAGGGATGTATTCCTTTGTTGTATACGAGCATTCTCACACATTACACATTACAATGTGTGTCACTCATTCAATAATTAAGTAAAAAAGAAACTTCCTTCCAAACATCTTCTTCCCCTATCTTATCAAGCCATAGTGCTTGTGAAGATAAGAATCTAGCCTCTTCTACCAATTGATCAAGTCACTCGTTTTCCAATAAAAGAAATGTAATTTATTTTTTTATTATCTATTATTTGATATCTAAAAACTTAATAATATATAATTTGAAATGGGTTAATAAACAAATTAAGTTTTGTTCATATGTGAGATTCGAATTCAAGAACTTATATGCTAGTCAATCCATCTGGGTAAGCATTGCAACCTCATTGCATAAGATCGCGAGATGAACTAAGAGGGAGGTGTCAAAATTAGGGGAGAGCACGGGTTACATGTGTGAAATGGAGTCCACTGTGGGGAGGGAGAGAGAGAGACATCGAAAAGCTGGTAATCCTGACAGGCTAGTTGTCTTGGCTATAGACCGACCCAAGTCCGAAACGTTGGAGCATTTTGCTGCTGCTGGTTAATTAGTTACTTTGTGGGCTCTCAATAATGGATCCCTCTCTCCCTTTCATATGTGGGTGAGAGTCTTCCTGGCAATTGATTCAGTGCAGTGACACGATATCGAATTTATCAATGACAGCTACAGCTTCTGAAGTGATGCCGATGATTCTCTTGGCCCTACACAATTACTACGACTTGGCTCGGCTCCAATTCCGGGACCGCTTCTGCACTTCTAAGTCTCTCTCTCAATCTCAATTCATGTCATCATCCAGTATCATGTATTCAACAACGCAAACCCCTGAATTAACTCCAATTCTTACAAGCACACCGAACATACTAACAACAATATATATATATATATATATTTGTATGCATCCTGAAATTCCTAATTATCAAGGAGTTCGATTCGTAGCTCATATGGAAGGCATGCTGTTTCCCTATTTCCCTAACTCTTTCTAGATCATGTGGACAGATCTAGATAGTGTGCGTCTCTTATTGTAAGAAGATGCTGTTATGGTCCCCCATCGCCATCCCCTCCGGGAGGGGTTCCTTACCTGCCGTGCCGTAAATAGCTTCTTCTTCTTTCTAGTAAGTGTTTCCAAGAGATTCCACAGTCAAGAAACTCATCATCGCCAACTTTGAAGACGTTACACTCGCATACTGATGCTGCATGCGAGCATCTTCGGCCCTGAATATTCTGCATCCAACAGGCCATCCTTCCCATCCATTATATTATGCGAACATTTTGATCCATTTTTTCTTCCCGGCGGACAATAAATTCGATCCGTCAAGTGATTAGGATCCCAAAAGGGGGTTCACAGAGACATATTAATTATAAGCCCCAATCGTCTCTCAAGATGGTCAAGTACAGAAGTGTCACTCATCATGCTCTCTCTCTCTCTCTCTCTCTCTCTATATATATATATATATTAACCAGTTGTAGTCCTACATATGTAACCCAAGGTACGGGGTCGATACATACACAATATATGTCTAATGGCTGACAGACAACTGCGGGATGTTATTAACTAATGACTAAGATATACTCATGAATATGACTGGAGAGAATGCTAGACGGAATTTACGTCCGAGGATCATAACTGCATATTATTCAAGAAAGGGAAACAATAAAACGTGTTTTTTTTTTCTTTGACACCCGTCTGTTCCAAAGTCTTATCAGTAGACCTTAAAACCAACTCATATACGGACCAAATTGACTCACCACTGGGTCATGAAAATTCTCTAAGATTATGGGTCTTCTCCCATAACACTATTCAAATTCAACACCTATATATACAAAGATCAAGATTTTATGTAAAAAGAAAGGAGAAATATATCAAAATCTTTTTTTTAAAGATTATTGGGAATATGCTTCTCACATGGGGGGAGTTGTGAAGAAACAATTTTAAATTCCAAATTCCCCATTCCCCCTCCCTCACAAATGGGCAAGTGGTGATGGGGTACTACTCTGTCTCGAGCATGCCAGTCTAAATTCCATACCTCTTCTGCAGTGTCAAGCTTCTTTAGTGATGAATAATAGCTGAAAAGTAGAACAAAAGGAGGACCGTATTGGAAAAAAGAAAAAATAGTTGCCAAGGAAGAGTCATTCATGCAATTGATGAAGTAATCAATTATTGATCAACCGGCTTGACTCATGCAAATTAGAGCGGAACACATTAATTATGGGAAGACAAACGTGAAGCTGGAAATAATGAATCCAACCGCGTGGTAGCGAACGGAGCACATCAACGCACATCAATCTCCATACTGGATTTCGTTTGGTTGCATCTCAGCGCAGCTTAAAGATCGATCGTGCCGAGCGAGCCACACCATTAAAGGGATCTGTCTGTCTGCCTGTCGGTAAACTGACAGCATACAATACATCATGTACAAGATTCTCAACTATCAAAAAAACTAGTATCTTATAATTAATAACAAATTTCAAATCACATGATATATTATATAATAAGTTAATCATGTCTGCTGCAGGAGACGTGGAGTGGACTCTTTTTCTGGAAAAAGAAGAAAAAGGAAAAAGGAAAAGAAAAAAGGGAAGATGGAGAGGAAGCATTAACAGGAAGAGCGGACACATCGTAAATAAAGTCAACGATTACATAAATGACGTCATCTCCACGTAACAGCCTCCATTTCGGCTCTGTCTCGTCTTTAAGTATCCTCGGTCCCCGCCGAGCCGATTCACCCTTAAACCGTCCACTCTCTCTACTGAGCCATCGGAGAAGCCCGAAAATCATCGGTCGAATCCTCCGAAGGCACCGCCTCACACGATCAAGACCAGAAATTTCCTCCACGCGGCCATGTACGGTAGTTCGTCGACGCGAGGCTATGAGTATGACTCAGCCGCGGCATTGCCCTTCCCGCTGCTGCCGCTGCCCTATCTGAACACCCCGAACGACGACGAGCACCACCACCACCTCGCCGAGTTCGACTCCGTGGGCGAGCTTACGAAGTCTCTAGTCTACCCGGACCACCCCTGCTACGCCAGCAGCGGCAGCAGCAGCTGCTACGACTCCCCTAGTCTGGCCCCGGCTGGTCAGGGCGACCCCGCCAGAGCGAGCCTAATGCAGCGTAGCATCAGCAGCCACGCACTGCTGCACAGGATCAACGGGCATTATGATTATGCTCTCTGTCCTTATCCGGCAAGCTGCGAGTTCGTCGACCCGGACGATGGTCCAGTCCGGAGGGTTTACAGCGCCGGCGATCTGCAGGTTTGTTTTCGATCGACAGTTGAATAAATGCCGCCTCTGCAAGTGCATTAATTTCCATTTGTTCGGTTGGTTCAGTTCAGTCAATTAACCGTGGCCTTTTCTGGATTCAGAATCCGGCGCTCAAACTCTCATTTCTTTTCACCCTCATGCTCAACCTTTCAACCAAACTTGGGTTGTTTCATGGCAGTAAATCAAAGAGATGCGTGCGTGCATGTATGCACATAAATTAATAATATTTCTGCGTTCAACTTCTATAAATACTTCATTAGCCGGGGCACATCCTTGAGGAAAAATGATTGAGAATTAAACTGAATGAGAACGTGAGTTTGGGGATAAAATATAAACTTTCAGATACGTGATGTAAATGCAGCAGAGGGTGAATAGTGGGACGATGATGGAGAACTGCTACAAGAGATCAGAGAGCCCCCCGCTGCCACTGAGGAGCGAGAGCAGTCTGATCATCGAAGGGATGAGCAGAGCTTGCAGGTATAGCCCCGAGGAGAAGAAGGAGAGGATTGAGAGATACAGGAGCAAGAGGCAACAGAGGAACTTCAGCAAGAAGATCAAGGTCCTCCTCTTCGATTCCCATGAACAACCACACCCACATAATTTAATCTCTGATTTTCATTTTTCGAGTGACCCATCAGCCTTGATTAATGCTGTTCTTCTTCTGCTTCTTCTTTTTTTTAATCCTGCCCTTTTCCCTGCACGGATCCAGTATGCTTGCAGGAAAACTTTGGCAGATAGTCGGCCGCGCATCAGAGGGAGGTTCGCAAGAAACGATGAAACTGATCAGAAGGGTACTTCCCCACAGTTGGACGATCAGTGGGACCTGCAGCAGATGGGCGGGGAAGAAGATGAAGAGGACGCCGATTCCTGGATCAGCTTAATCGATGCCTTCTCATCCGGGAACTCGATCATCCCTTAAAATCATTAGCTTGCTCGAAGCTAGACGGACCATCAATTGACCTTCGGTCGTAGTCTGTACTCAAGATGCTGGTTTTCCCTTCTTTTTTTTTGGAAGCTTATGGATTCCTCCAGACGATTGTATATAGACTTTGATTCTGCACGGAAAGCGTCCAAAAACTCCGCCACCATCCATGTCTCTCGTGGTGGGGGAAAGAAATCGCGTGAAGACCGTATCAGGTCTCCTGGTATATCATTAGCTGCCCGTGTAGATGAATAGTGATTCCAGTTTCATGTAAGGCTTGCGCCGATTCCATTCTCACGTCAGTGAGCATTGAATCCACTTGCATATATACATATATACATACACACACACACACACACACACACACATGGAGTTGAGAAGCTGTTCTGCTGTGATGAGTAATTCGATCATTGCGATGTGACTGAAGAGTTGGAAGCGTTGGGTTGGCACTAAATTTTGTGGCCAGCCGCTATTTTCAAGCTCACAAGGGCAGAACTTAATATAAAAAAATTAATAAATTTAAATAGAATTTACATGTCATTTCACGAAATTTCTCGAGCTCAAGAGGGCGATCCAGGGAAGTTGATAATTCTGTAAGGGCAATGTTATTTCTTCCCCTGACCCCTTTCCTCCATCTCAAATAATGTGATTAATCTAATCATAAAAGAAAAGAGTAGAGCTGGTAGTTTCTGCCCCGCCCAATGGGCCGGCACTGGCCCGGCATGGTAAGACCGTGCTTGGGCCAAGGCTTATCGGGCCGGGCCGACAAGGCGCTGGCAATTTTGTGGAATGTCGACCAGATAGTTTAACATCATTATTATTATTATTATTTATTTTTTTAAAGAACTATTCATATTATAACGAAATAACATTTTTAAACTACATCTAATATATATATTTTTTCAGATATCAATAGGATTTTGAAGGTAGAAAGAGAGAAAATGTGCTAATTAACTTGAATTGAATTTCTAATAATTAATTTAAAATTACTTTTTTAAAATCACAATGAAAGTTTTTAGTGGGTCGGGTCAGGCGATCCAATAAGTATTCATACAGTGCTTGGGCCCTATCATTATCGGGCCCCGGGCCGGCCCGATTTGCCAGATCTAGAGAGAGAGAGAGAGAGAGAGAGAGAGAGACAGTGCAAAGAGCTGTAGAGCTTAGCTCTGCATATCGATCATATAGTATTAATAAACATCTCGTCCATTCTTCTTTTAATAAATTATGGTTTTAATGATCTTTGGAAAGTGATTCTTCGGCCTTGGGATCCCTAATCCCAATTATTGATTATTAGTCGCATCCCATTTCGAGGAGAACGTCGGTTTGCTCCAATCATGGGGTCGATCATGTGAATGAATGATTTGAGTCTGACCCGGGCCATCTACTCGGTTATTGTAATATTAATCCAACGTAGAGCAGTTGAAAATCATGAGGAGAGTGTCTCTTTCCGGGCAAAAGTCTAGGCGGTAAAGCACCCCCCTACAGGTTTGGAGGGTCGGCCCTGTCGGCTCCTGTCTGCCGGCGAACGGCGGTGCGTCACCCACTCACCTCAGCTCTCAGAGACGTCTCTGTCTTTTTGGCGAATTTATAATAGGCAGAAAGCTCTCGTCGGTTTCAGCTGGTCTCACCAGAGTTCCATTAATGAAACTTGAGGTCTTAAGTAAGGGTAGATAGTCAGTGCTATTTAGGTAAACAGCCATTAAGATGTCAATGGCGGAAATTTGAAGGTCCAGATTGGCTGTACCATTGGACAACCAGAATCGTTCAACAGTCTTCAAGCTTGCGAGTCTTACTAAGGTTCAGTCGAGAACATCTGGGCGACCAAACATGGGAACGGGAATGGAAAAGAGTGCCGAGGAGAAAGACATTAGAATTCAGTAGAACAACTTTGAACTGATTATTGATTGGCACGATCACTTGTTGAACAGAGGGGATCCCTGTGGTACAAAATTGTCACCCGATATTTGGTGCTATACTTCATCACTGTGATTAAAAAGGAAAAAAAAAGGCGAATTGTAATGGTGGAAAAAGCTACTCTTAACTTGTTTCATCATCGCATGCGGATAATTGAGGGAGTTGATCTGAAGCTTGGGGAGCAAAATAATAGGGGAAGCAATCTGACTCGAGGCCATGTGTTAAATCCTTCTCCTATGTTTGCGTCGATGCTTCTTTGGGGTCAGCAGACTCCACGGTCTCTTGAATGGGAAAGGTACTGCACGGAGAGGTCTCCGTACCTTTGCACTTCTTGCTGAGACAGAAATGAACCAGCAATCATCAGCACAGGGCTTGAAAAAACCTGAAGTATCAACTATTAATCATCCAAGATGTCTCACCAACAGGACAGTTACCTGAAATGGATAGACTTGGAACCAAATAGAACGATGCAGCATCTTCTACTCCTTTTTTCTGATTTTCTGACCCTACCTCAGGCGGCAGCTTATGGCTCCTAGATGAACTGGCTGTAATTTTCATCTGATCAATTGGAAAGTCATTATCTGCAGGCGCTGTACCACTCTTGTTGCGATGTACAACAGACAGGCTGTCAGCATGTAAACCTATCTCAATCTGATTCTCCCATGCTGCTTTCCCGTGAGAAGGTACATCATTGGAGATCAGACATACACCTGTTGGAGAGCTTGTATCCAAACATAGAGCTGTTCTATCCTTCTCACTAGAGTCTTTTGAATTCTGAAGGTTTCCTTCAGTTTTAAAGGGCAGCCCATCTTCTCTGTCGCACTCTTCACCAATCTGTTCAGGACTTTCATGGTGTCTACATTCTTCATTGATCTGACAGTTAGTGAAGTCAACATCCCTCATCATTGTGTTCACCAAAGAACTTTCATGCTGAAATAAAACATCTAAATTATCGCCTGCCAAGGCAGGCTTTCCTAATCCCAGACTAACGAGATCAGTTTTGTCCAACCCAGCATGAGTATCAGGTTCATTTAGACTCAAAAACTCATCTTTTGCAGAATCGACATTAATCTGATCTTCTTCAATGTCAACATTTTCACATGGTATCAAGGAATCACCTTCTGCAGTAACATCAGCTTGAAATGTGTCTTCTTTAACATCAATTGTTTCCATCACCAGCATTGGCTCTTCAGAAACTTCACCACTTGCACGATTAAGCTCTAAAGAGATATCGCAAGATGAAGTCTTAGACTTACGAGAAGTCACTATAGTCTCCACAGAAATGTCAACAATTGCAGAAGACCCAACCGAGCTTGTACCATCTTTTGTTGTCTGCAGTGCTGCCTCTGTTTCTGGTGTCAAATTCTTAACTTGAAAACCACACGATGGCATCGTTTCAATAATCGACTCGAAGTCAATTGCTTTTACATTTTTTGATACTTCTTTTGAAGTCGAAAGAGACTTCTCGAGATCCTCTAAGCACAAATCTCCGGTGCCACTAGAGATTGGGTCCCACCTGTCCCAATCAAGGGACCAAAGTTCCTTGCCATCCTGCTTCTCCATTGACGGTATGGGCTCCACTCTTATGGTATCCTTGTAAAATTGTTTTTTCCTCAGAGCATTAGCAATAAGAGTCCTGTATTGTATTGGTCAGAGAAAGATATCAGATACATTTGAACTTCCACCAGAGTATCCTAACACAAAAAAATAAAACACGCACCTACAATTTCTTGATATAGATGCCTTTGCACGTTCCATAGGAAGCCCAAGTAGTGACAGCAAATTTGAAACATCATATGGTCCCCTAATTTCATTCACTCTGGCTGCAGCACTCGATACAATGAGATTCTTGCCATGAGTCCAGTCCACTAATAGCTACAAGATGAGACAGATCAAATGATTTAGTTCCTTTCTCTTCTCTATTCTAACTGAAAATTAAAGAGACAGCAATCTCTGTCACCTTAGCATTGGATATCATTTGCCTCCTTACTTGGATGTCTACAATAAGACTAGAATATGTGATCTCGAAATAAACTCCCCGCTACAATGTAAGATCATGGTATCAGTTTACCAGTCATTCAATATCGAAATTGTAAATGTACGGAGGAAAATAGAAGTATAGACAGTACAGACCGCAATTGCAGCTTTAACCATGGGCAGCTTCATGCGAAAGGGCAGCTTCTCCGAAAAATCCAGAGCAATAATATCTACCTATGCCATCACAAAGGCATATTCAGCAAAGCCACTTGAACATACCCCAGTGGGAAGATTCAGCTTCTAGCTTTTCAAGAGCAAAGTTTAATTCTCAAGAACGAACTTCTACCTAGGCTCTCTTCCATTCGAGAGTTTGACCTCCTTCTGAACTACCCTGACGTGGCCCATCAATTTAACCTTTGAAATTGAAGAGCGATATACATATAAAAACTAATTTTACTGCCATCTTCTTTCATATATTTTGAGATTAAACCAGGCCAGCATATTCCCTCTTCCTACCAGTGCCCAGTGAATTTCAACCCCAACAAATACGTACCTCCGATTTCTCACAGGCGTAATCAAAGGCGACCTGGTTCAGCGGCCTGATAGCGACAAGATCATAGCTCTTCAGGACAGGGTTGCCGGAGTTCAGGGCCTGAGCCTGGGAGACGCTCTCGGCGGAGACAGTGAGGCGCGTATACTGGCGGAAGGGGGCGGAGCGAGGGACACCGAGGAGGTCACGGTGGAATGAGACGGAGGAGGAGAGCGAGGGAGCTACCCTGAGGAGAGAGGAGAGGGAGAGGAGTGGGATAGAGCATCGGTCCCGGTCGGACATCACGCCCTTCATGGTGCGGTTGTAAGCCACCCCGCCGTAGCCGAGCTCCATGGCCTTCGTGGCGAGCTTTATGCGATTTGTCTTATTGGAAACGGAGTCATCGTAAGCTATGCTCAGGTCGAAAAACCCCATCGCTGCAGGCAGAGGTTACCGTAGTGCGAGGGTATGCTTATTACTCGTTAGGGTTTTGCAGACGGGTTATAGAGACGATACCCGACCCGAAAATTAGCGGGTCGGCTTATTTCCCCATTTCGCCAACAAGCCGACCGGGGATCCCACTCCCAAGTCCCACCCATCATAATTGATGGATCGGGCTTAAGTGAACCGAAACTTTTATCCTTATCGGCTAAAATAATAATTAAAAAATCAATTTCATTTCTGTCTGTCCTTTCGCATCCGGCACTCTCTCTCTCTCTCTCTCTCTCCCCTCGCTCTTTCTCAACAGGAACACAATTCGCATTCCGATTTTAGGGCAAAACTTGCTCACTCCTCAGACTCAGAGTTCGAGATCTCTTCGCCTTGATCTGCTTCTCTGGTACTCGAACTCTTTCGCCTGATTCCGGTTGCGGTTGATTCACTGAGGACTTCGATCTGTTAATCGACTCAAATTTGCCTCTGTTTGCTTGTTCTCTCTGCTTGCTTCAGTCTAAGCTTATTCGGCCTGATAGTGTTGCTTATATCTGTCGTAATCGTGAGTTGACAGGTATGGTAGCAGTTGCATAATGTTGCAAACCTCGAACAGGTGTAGTAAGTGCAAGTGTACGACCATGATTGGTTTTTTCAACTTTGGTTTTTGGGGTAGAGGTGGATGAAATAGTGTTAAAATTGAGATGCTTGATTTATATTGTATATTATGAGCTTGTTATGGTGGATAGTGGACTTGATTGGTTTGAGTTCCAGAAGAGCTGTGTAGGATAACAATCAAATGTGCTTTGATTTCGCTCGCTCAACCTTGGAAGTAGTATAGGAGGCCTTAAATCTAACTTGCACTGTTTTTAAGGAAGATGTCTGTATTCTCTAGCACTTGGTCCATTAGATAGGTTCCTCTTGCTGGATGAGGAAATTACTACTTATCGTTTGATGTATTAGTGCTTGCAGGGCTCCTGGTGGTTTGACTCGAATTTGTAGCTATATTTACTCAGATTATTTATTTTGGGTTCATTCGTTTGTGGGAACAGACTCATCTTTCAGGTTGAATCTGAAGATCAGGATTGTGTTACTGAAATTTGATGTCTTTGTTATCTCATATGCACTAAGCACTGAACTCTTGGTTTATGTTTTCTAAAGTTGATTTTATAGTTAATGTCTATAATCATTAGCATCGTTGTGCTTCTTCAGGCTGTAGAATTGCATAAACAAGAAGAAAATTGTTTAGTTGGCATTCTTCTATTGATTGACTCTGAGGACTGCAAGCGACTGCTGTTTAGCAAGGGATGATTTTTCGCTGAAACATTTGACACATTCACAATGTCGGGTTTGATAAATGTACAGCCCTTTATTCTTTGTTATTAATTATATATTGTTCTTTTTTTCTGACACGTATGTAAAAGCATCACTGTGTCATTGATTTCACTCATGCTGAGATTTTCATTATGATACTCATATCCTGAATATTTCTGGATTCGTTTTTTTATCTTGATCTCGAACTCTCCATGAATTTAGTTTACCTTAGCTCAAATTTACAACATTGATGAACTTATCCTTCTATTTTTTTGAGATTCTGCATGATGCACCATGTTTTATCTTGTCACTGTACCAGTGATTTTACAGGCATCAATATGAGTTTTGAAATTCACTACTTACTGCTGTCCTTCCTTCTGTAGTCTTCCCTAAACGGTTCGGCTTCAAATCTCCAAGATAATAGTGGAAGGTCTTTTGCTACATATTTCTCTGGTCAATCCGGTGCAGCATCTCCAGTTTTCCATCATAGTGGTGAGTGATGTTGGTTCAGCTCAATTTTAATGATTTAAGGTATTTTTAATAATTTTGGAATGATCCTTTTCAGGAAGTCTCCAAGGTTTGCATAATCTTCATGGGAGCTTCAATGTTACAAACATGGCGGGGACATTTGCTTCAAGAAACTCAACAATGAATAACATTCCTGCTGGAGGAGTACAGCAACCAGGTGGAAGCCTTTCCAGCGGACGATTTGGAGCAAGTAATCTTCCTGTTGCGCTTTCACAGGTACTTTGTCTTGCACATAGCGTGTTATTTCGTCTGGATTGCAACTCACAATTAATTAGTAGGCTCTATAACTATCATGTGAATGTGACTAAGGTTCTCACTTGGCCTTGACATGATATGCAGCTATCTCATGGCAGCTCCCTTGGTCATTCAGGAGTTTCTAATAGAGGAGGTATTAGTGTTGTAGGAAACCCTGGATTTTCCAATAATACAAATGGAGTTGGTGGCTCAATTCCTGGAATTCTCCCATCCTCGACGGCAATTGGTAATCGTAATGCTGTTCCAGGATTGGGTGCATCTCCAATTTTAGGAAATGCTGGTCCTCGAATCACCAGCTCCTTGGGCAACATGGTTGGGGGAGGAAACATTGGACGGAACTTAAGCTCTGGCGGGGGATTATCTGTTCCTGGTCTTTCAGCTCGGTTAAATTTAAGTTCCAACACTGGATCTGGGAGTTTAGGACTCCATGGACAAAATAGACTGATCGGCAGTGTTCTTCCACAAGGTACTTATGACATACACTGTTTTTCTTCCACAAGATTAGCATGATGTGGCATCAATTTGATTTGACACATTTTATGTCCTAATAGATTCTTGATGAAGGTATGAGTACTATGTAACATATTAGAGTCAAATCTTAGGGGTATCTTACTCCTGATAGTTGAAGTTTGAGAATTGGAGTGTCCTGATTTATTTCAATCAAAGTTTTATCAATATGAAAGACTATAATGTTACAACTTTGACTGTCTTTTCATTCTTTCTGGGAACTTAAAAAGTTTTGTTTGCATTTAATTTCTCTTCTTCAATATACAGGATCACCACATGTAATCTTAGGGAACTCATATGGTTCCACTGGAGGTCCACTTTCACAGAGTCATGTACAAGGGGTTAATAATCTTAGCTCTATGGGAATGCTAAATGAGGTGAACTCAAATGACAGTTCCCCATTTGATATCAACTTGGATTTTCCTCAGCTCACCAGTCGGCCTAGCTCTGCAGGGGGCCCTCAAGGCCAGCTAGGTAACAAGGATCCTGATCCTTGACCTTTTCTTTCCCCTTCTTCTACCGATCAAGTTTTATTTGTCTTTGGTGTCAAAACTTAGGTTCACTGCGGAAGCAAAATCTCAGCCCTATTGTCCAACAGAATCAGGAATTCAGCATTCAGAATGAAGATTTTCCAGCTTTACCTGGAATTAAGGGTATAATTTATATTTCTTACTGATAATTCTTAAATGGGAAATAAAGAATTTGATTGAGATGCATTGAGATATATGGATCGAGCATATAGAAAGAGAGATCAAAAAGTACGACTTATCCTTTTGAATAGAAAATGAAGAGATTTCTTATAGATGTTATATTTTCAAGGTATCTCATTTGTGATAGTTGTTATTTTGTTTACCAGCGTTTAGGTTGTAAGTTCTAAACTTGAAAGTGCTTTGGTGTTGCTTTGATCGCACTTTCCATGGGTGAAATTGTCAAGCACTTTACGGTTGAAGTTTTTGTTCTTAACTACTGGTTTGTCAACTAACTTCAATTAGGAATTGGACCACTAGATTGTCCTATATAGATGTGGATGTCCATTTCCTCTCCGTACATGTGTCTGTCCTTTGATAATCTATTGGCATGTTGTCTCTCAAGCAAAAACAGTGCATGGGATCATCCATTGATTTATTCACTTGCTTTAATCATCTGGTAGCATTTATGTTGGTTCCTTTTCCAGGTGGTAATGCTGATTATTCCATGGACATGCACCAGAAAGAGCAACTTCATGAAAATTCCGCATCAGTGATGCAACCACAGCACTTTTCCGTTAGTTTTATTTTCTACTGATCATAGAAAAACATTTTTCTTAAAAGAATTGCAGTCTGATTCCTTAAATGTGCAGATGGGAAGATCAGCTGGATTTAACTTGGGAGGGTCTTACTCAGCTCATCGCCCGCAGCAGCAACAACATGCACCTCCCGTGAGTAGTAGCGGTGTTTCCTTTCCACCGGGGAACAATCAAGATTTTCTACAACTCCATGGGGCAGATATGTTTGCACCCTCCAATTCGACCTATCACTCACAGGTCTGTAAATTTGGTCCTGGTAACCGTACAAAAATTGATAAATGCATAGGAAACACAAATTGTGTGGAAGGGAAATTTTTAATTAATGAACATATACTGGTAAATGCTGTAAATGGGTATCTGACATTCAATTCTGAGTGCAGTGATGAGAACGAAAATGTGATCCTCCTCATTGAATTTTTGTTATCATGCTCTGGTAAATTGGCTCTCTTGTCTTTCATTGTTTCCAGACCAGTGGGCCTCTTGGTGTGGGACTTAGACCCCTTAATTCTCCAAGTACAATCAGTGGTGCGGGCTCGTATGACCAACTCATCCAACAATACCAAAACCAGAATCAATCTCAGTTCCGCTTACAACAGTTGTCAGCTGTCAACCAACCATTTAGGGAACAGGGCTTGAAACCTGTACAGGCAGCACAATCGGCTTCCGACCCATTCGGGTTGCTTGGCTTGTTAAGCATAGTGAGGTTGAGCGATCCTGATCTAGCATCTCTTGCTTTGGGAATTGACTTGACCACGCTTGGGCTAAGCTTGAATTCTCCTGAGAGTCTACATAAAACGTTTGGTTCTCCATGGTCAGATGAGCCCTCCAGGGGTGATCCTCAGTTTAGTGTTCCCCTATGTTACTACGCTAAGCAACCACCCCATCTACATGTGAGTTGCACTCTTTACTCTTTTTCAAGTTAATTAGGGCTGCTGTCCTCCATTCATCTTCCTTTTCCTTTCGGTAGTAAATAACCAAATGCTGCACCCTTGCATTCCTTCAGACTGTCCCCTGTCTATCTTGTGTACTACTTCTGGTTAATGTAGGTCTTTTATTTTCTTGAATGCTGCAGCAAGGTTACTTTTCAAAGTTCTCGACGGAGACATTGTTGTACATATTCTACAGCATGCCAAAAGATGAAGCCCAGCTGTATGCTGCAAATGAACTGTGCGACCCTTTTTAACTTTATTGGAAATTATGTTTAGTTGGGGTGTGATATTCTGCTTCTCGTTGCTCTAGAAATGCTATAATCTTTATTGTTGGGTGCAGTCACAACAGAGGCTGGCTTTACCACAAGGACCTCAGGTTATGGTTAACAAGAGTACCCAACATAGAGCCCCTTGTGAAGACTAATGTGTACGAGAGGGCATCGTATCATTGTTTGGATCCAAACACATTTGAGATTATTCGCAAGGTTTTCTTAAACGCACCCACCGTTGGCATTGAGCAGCTTTGTAATACTTATCTCTTCCTCTTCCTAGCACTAACGGAAAAATATTGCATGTTGGCGCAGGATAACTTTGTTCTCCAGTATGATAAGTTGGAGAAGAGACCGGCTTTACCTCTGCGTTAACAGCGGCTTGGGTTTCACTTCTGTAAAGCCTTTACTTGCAAAGCATGACGGTATTTGGTTAGTGCCTTAGTCTGTCAGTAGCACAAATTCAGTGTTCGAATTAGCGGCTATCGTTAGCTTTCGTGTTATAATTCTGGAGGACGCTCAAATATCAATCTCAAGGACAAGTCTTAGCGGAGTGATCAACTTCAACCATGCCACGTTCGAGACCTCAAAGTGGGCCCGAAAATGGGCCTACTGGGTGCAGCTTGTTAGGTCCATGGAATACTTTTCACGGCTCTCAGCCCTTAGGCCTGAAGTCATATATAAGCTGGGCTTGGGGCCTTGTTTTGCCGAGTTTTTGTTATGTCTGCAATATGGGATAGTCCTTTTGCCTGTGTTCTGATGGTGGGCCTAGTGATGCGTTCTAGAGGGTGGCCGATAGACGTATAGGGCCAAAATGAATGTGATACATGACCAATCGGCCCAGCTGCCTGCATTGAGGCCCAAAAGGTCAGCTGCTAGCAGTTTTGAGGCCCCTGAGTTAGCTTGCCAAAATGATGCTTGCCGACCCATTGGCAAAGGGAGATGCCCATAGGCCAGGGCCTTTTTCTCAGCTCAGCTCAGCCCTGTCTAAAGATATAACGGATTTTTAGGCTCCATGTGAGTCCAACTGGGCTTCATCGGCTGAATGGTGGTCGGCCCCTTTGGAAGGCTAATTGGATCTTCAACTCGGTTCTTGACGACTGCCCATTGAGCCTTCTAAGTTTTTACAGCCCAGACATACTCAATCGAATCAGGAGGCATATTGAGAGCGCATCCAAGCCCAATGGTCTAAGTATTCAGTTGGGCCTCATTCTGGCTCTTCATGGCCCACCGAGCCACCATCTCCATTTAGGATTGTTCTGAGAGACATATCCCTTTGTCCGCGGGCCCCTGGCTTGGCCCAACTCCTAGGCCTAGGATGAGCCTCTAGCACTGCCTATGACCTTGCAGTCTAATCCCATGTTGTGCTGACAGGCTTCATCAGGCTTTGATTTCCGCATGCTTAAGTAGGTACGGTGGTGTCCAAAACCAAGAGCAGGCCAACCCGGTTAGGCTTCCACAGGATCAAACCTTAGTCAATCTCAGGGCCCAACCGACTGATCTCGCCAAGCAGGCGTAGTTTCTGGACTGAGCTGAGAGAAGTTATAGCCCATTGAGATACTAAAACCAGCTGAGAACATCAAGGGCCTGGTACACTTCCCATCACAAGTTCCGTCCGTCTCATCTGATGATGCTTTCAAATTCACAATTACGAAGTTTTCCTCCCGACCTAACAGAGGCTTGAGCCCTCTAGAGGCTTCTGTTTCTGCCCGTTTCCTCCATCTACCTTCTCCTAGCTCTGCAGGGTTCCACAGAAAATCATTTGCTTAAATAAAGGTTTAAAGTGTCGCCAAACAATGCCTTCTGTCTCTGCCTTTAAGCCTACAGTCTAGCACTTCCTTCGCTGCAATTCTATCAGATAGAGCAGTCTAGTTCCTGATAGGGCAGAGAAAGCATTGAGATTTTCTTCATCTTTAATACCCCCAATAAATTAGATAGGGTGATCAATTGCATCATTCTACATATCTGAGAGGAGACCCAGCACTCAAATTATTAGTTGCAGCTAACATATGTGCCAGAAGGGTATGTAATCACTGCTGCTCTGGTTGTTCACCAAGATCTTGTTAGCCGACTTATCCAGTTTATCCTGAGGGAAAATTAAGTGATGTCACAGGGATCTATCTGAAAAGGAGAACACTGGATTTATAATTTCAAGAGTGATGATACATCCATCTCACCTATAACCTCATAATAGCAACAGAAAAAGCTCTTCCACGAGCTTGAAGGGCTTTATTATGAAGCTTCAAGAAATAACCTAGTTCAAAGCCTGATAAAATCAATAGGCAAGGAAATTTCAGAATGATTCCTAGATACTTACTAGAGTATAAAGTAGGGAAACTACTTTTGGCAAAGAGACAAAAGGGATCAATCTCAGCTGATACTTGGGGAGATCAAATTCTGCAGCAACATAATCAGATAAATACATCAAATCGGTCTATCAAGGGATATTACGGAACGAAAATAATTCCTACCTGGAAATCAACAGCAAGCCTGGGGGAGAAGCACTAATTTAGTAGCATGAAGCTGAGATAACAAAACAAACCTATTGAGGTCATATAAGCTTCATCAGTGAAAACCAAGATGGCAATAGTAGCATGCTCACATGGAATTACATAAAATCGTATTTCCTCTGTGAACAATGTACGTAGCTTGCATATTTTATCAGCATTATTCTTCCCAAAACTAAATTTTAGTTCCGTGCAAACATGTCCTAGAATCTTAATTGAAGTGATAAGATACAAGAATGATCATATAACAGTTCTTCTGCAAGCCTCTTAGTGCAACTATAAATGTTTCTATCTGTCACATATTCAACAAACTCATATGTCTTCCAGAACCAGGCGTCATTGAGCGTGCACATACCCACCCTTATTTCACCAACTCATCAACTTCGCTAAGTAGAGTAAGCAGCCAATGTTGCAAAAGAGAAGCACAGAACCTTTGCTTCCAAAGATTCAGCAACTAGAGCTTTCTTTGAAAGAAAACATTTGAAATTCTTACAGCATTGTTCCGTGTAATCAAATTGATGTAGTATTATTACTAGAACAGTTGAACATCTAACGAATTCAATTTTTTTTTTTTTAATTTAGAAGAGATCACTTTCAGATACAGACCAATCCTTTCTCCAGGACTGTCTAAAACTAGTTCTGAAGTTTGAGAATGGTTAACTTCAAGACCATTTTCTCTATCTCTTAACAGCATTTCATACCCTTAGTGATTCCTAAAATTCCCATAACCATTAGCAACAACCAACAATCCAGAGAGCAACCAGTCTTAAAATGAAAATGAGTAAAATGAACGAACGTCTTAACAAGAGGAATGTAACTGCTAATAATGCAACAGCAATAATTTCTTAGTTCTCATTGACTCAATCCTCTAATCAGAAGAGCCAACAGTCCGCTTATACACCTGAAAGAAGAAATAATCAACTGAAATCCAGAATGGAGCCATAACCGACTTTAGTTTCTCCATTTTTCACAGATGAAAAGGACATCGAAAAGCAAGTACATGGTGATCTTAGTATAGAATCAGTCATTGTCGACCAAAAAACTATCATAGACTCTGACGACACGTGCATTTTGAGATTCGACCTTCCTTAATAATTGGATTTTCCATGCAACTTAAAAGCATATTTAGAAATGCAGCGAAACATCGTAAAAAGTTCCTCCATCTATTTGACCCGTCATCTCCTCCGATCACAAAATTATGATAGAACAGGTATCATGATACGGGGAGGGGAGGGAGAGATGCAGGGATTATATATCCCTGTCCGGAGTGATTTGCAGGAAATCGAAATCGACGATGTGGAACTCACGAAGTTCCGGTCCGACCAACTCGACGACGTTCCGGCCCGATCAACGGACGCTCAACTTCGCCAGCTGAGCGAACTCAAGCTGCTCTGCAACTCGAGCAATTCATCATCCATAGTTAGCCCGGATATCACCACTTCTCTTCTCTCTTCTTCCTTCTCCATGTAGGGATTTCGAAAATCCCTCTGAGACACGGCAGCCTTCCTTTCCCTGTCGGGGGAATCTGACTTCGGCTTCCCCACCGCGCACCGTATGCAGTCGGGCAGACTTCTCCACCGAGATGGGCCCGGATATCCATTTGGCCCATTAAAGCCCAATATCTGGTCCCAGGAATAACTTTCGTGCTCCTTTATTTTTTTTAAAACTTAACTTTAGTCCTCTAGGTTATATGATGAGCTTACTAGTCCTCTAACTCCTCCAAACGCTTTCACTTTAGGCCAAAGTCCACCCACTTGATATTACAGTTTATACAGCTGAACAGGATACGGTTTATTAGCTTATTATGCTCCACCGTTGGTTTTCTGTTCCATGAACATAACTTCGAGATGCGAAGAGATATTGGACAGACCGGAAATAATACCGTCGGTGCACTAGATGGCATACATTTTCTTGTAATCGCTGTTCAGAATCTCTGAGTCCGACACCACGGAGGCCGACCACGACTTCGACTGGCTGCTCGTGGTCGACGCTTGCCGGATGCTCCTCATGTTAGAGGCCTCAATCCTGTGCCGTATCACCCAGTAAATCATCGTGACCAAGGTGGTGACCATTATGGCCGCCCCGATGACGGTGACCCCGACCGCCAGCCACCTCTCCCGGCCAACGACCACGAAGGAGAGCGCGATGAACGCGACCGAGATGAGTACACAGGCGAGCCACATCAGCTTGTTGATCACCGCCACCATCCGTTTCTTCGCTCTGCTCTCTATCACCACCACCGAGGTTTGCACCACCACCACCGCCAGGGACACAAACAGGGCGACCGAGTCGAATATGAAGAAAATCATAAACGCCGAGTTCGGAGCTATGTTCGCCTCCCCCAGTGAGAGCCCCCTGGGAACATTGTTGGGGTCGTCGGCGTACTGGCCGGGGACAGTGAATATGGCTGCGAACGCCACCGTGGCAATCAGGACTCCGACCACGGTCGCCGAGTTGATGGCGTTGTTGAGGCCCTCTGCATGCATCTTGTTGAGCCTCTTGGCGATCCCGCGAACCTGTTTCCGAGTCAGGCGGGTGTGCTCGAGTTGATAGTGCACTCCGTGCTTTATGTCGCTGACTGTCTGCTTCAGTTCCCGGGTGGTTCTCGTGGTGGTGGCGGCAGCGTTTGGGTGGAGAGTTCGAGCGCTCTTGACGCCGTATTCTCGGAGGATAGCGGCGACTCCCGGTTTACCCATTTTCTCGGCAGTATCCAGAGCGGTCTCGCGCATCCGGTTCACAGCTGTTGTGTCGGTTTCGCTGCATTCCAGTAGCATTTTCACAATCTACATAACATCAGGAGCATTTATCATTTCAGTGAATTACCAGTGATGTAAACAAAAGTTGTGATCCCCACTTTCAATAACTTTCAAGTTATTCAGAGAAAACAATTCATCTGATCTGCTCAAGCAATTTACAGAAACATGTCCTAAGGGATGGTGATCTCTTTCTTCATACCATATGTTTTCGTGTTGGGCAATGTCCTACGGTGGTGTTATCTGACACTTCCTACTTCATGGGTTGTGTTTAGTGATGAAGAGGGTGAGCTGAATGTATCTAAAGAGACGTGGAAATGGAAGCTTACCTCGGCTCTGCCCTTTCGAGACGCTATATGCAGAGCGGAGTTCCCCTTTGTGTCCACCATGTTTATCGACGAACGATCCACCTTTATCAGCTCGAGCACCACTCCGCTACTTTGCCCCTTGGCGGCCATGTGAAGAGCGGTCTGGCCTTTCTTATCGGTTCTAGTTGCCGTCCCTGGTTCAGCTCCAAGAAGTGCCCTCACAACTTCCAGATGGCCATTCCTTGCAGCAGAATGCAGAGCCGTCTTCCCGTTGCTCTTGGATATCACCGCCAGCCCCCTCCCAGACTCCAATAGTAAACTCACAGCTGCGACGTGCCCTTGGGTTGCCGCAGTGTGGAGTGCGGTCGCGTTTGATGCGTCCACAGTCATAGATAATTCTGGGTGCACTTCGAGGAGCACCTGCAGTACATCTGTCATGGTAAATATGAAAGAAACCGGCTTCAGCATCTGCTCACTATTTCTCACAGAAACTGTCAGATTCTGGGGAGTTTTCCACTTTCTCATTTCAAATAAAAACCTTGCATTGCACTTCAGGGGACACGTTGGATTGTGAAACACGTTTTTCTTCGGATATTTGGTTATGATTTTCGGTGGGAAATATGGAAAACCAGATTAAACAAATCCATAGCTTTCCATAGCTCAGCAGAGAGCTAAACAATGTTATACTCGGTTTCCAAATGCCTCGCACAAGAAATGATGATCACTTGACGAAGTTTATACGTTTCAATATGCTAAGTTCATACTGAAAGCTATTTGTCGTGCTGCAATTGATTTCGTGAGTAGCAAATGGAACTGTAGTCTCCGATCACTGGAACATCTAAACAGAGTGTGACAGAAATACCTGGAATTCCATGTCCATTGATACATACCCAAGTTTCCTTGTTTGGCGGCTATGTGGAATGCGTCGAACCCATTCCGAGCCTTAATCCCAGCGTCTGCAAGATCGTAGTCCTTGATCATCTCTCTCACCAGCTCAACATGGCCATATTCAGCTGCGACATAGAGGGGCGTTTCACCCACTTGGTTCTGCTTACTGAGCAACTCCCTAAGCCCAGCGGCCCCTTCGCAGCACAAGATTATCGCTCTTGCAGCCTCAAGATTCCCCAATCTCACAGCCGAATGCAGGGCTGTATCGTCCCGTTTCCCCGCCAACTGCTTTGTACTCTTCTTGTTGTGGGGATCCATGTCTGCGTAAAATGTCTAACCTCTGACGTTTCAGGCAAATATATCGACGTTCTTCTCCTCCTCCAAAAACCTGAGATCAAAATCAAATCACAATTCCTCTGAAAGCATGCTATTACTGTCATTAGTTACCAACATGTCAGTCTACCAGGAAAGGACTTAGATTTATCTGGCACGTCGGGATTCGGTAAAGACAGAACAGTTAGAGGTACTGTTTCATTACCTATGCATGAACGTGGGGGCTGGTTGTGATTACTTCGCAGTGGATGCTCTCAATGTGGAAGCCATGGAACNGGTGGGGGCTGGTTTTGATTACTTCACAGTGGATGCTCTCAATGTGGAAGCCATGGAACTCTTTGGGCAGGCTTCCAGAGTAGTTTGAAAGCATGAAGAACAGCACAGTTCTATAATTGTAAATGTCGGTCTATGAAAGGATAAGAAAAGGAAAAGAAAAGATTAAAAAAAAAGGGACTTCTGAAGGTTCGCTTTATTTGTTTATCTCAAAGTGCTGTTGCTTGAAGAAGACAACAACAAGAAGGCAACACGAATGAAGAGATATAATAAGTGAAAGAGCTGAAAAGGCACGAAGAGCACATGTAAGGCAATGTCTTAGTGACACAATTGCAGAAGAAGAAGAGGGTGGCTCTCCTTTTCTCCTTTCTCTTTCTTTTCCTTTGTAAAGGTGCAGGATTGCGATGACAGAGAAGGAGTCCAGCAAGGGGAGATGATGGATGAAGCAGAGAACCGCTTGGGTTGTGTCTCTGGTACTGGCTGGTGAAGTGAAACCAACCAAAATAACTGAACCGGCGGCCTGTTCTCATTGGTTCTGCCAAGGAGGCAATATTGGACCGAACCGAGCTTATCACGACCGGGATCTAGCTCGAGCCGATGATGTTCTGCTTGGAGTTGGATATTGAAGCAACCATTTGAGAACAAGCTCGTGGGCTGGTCATCCCGGGTCTGAACTAAAACTGGGAGCAAGGTTGAGCTCAAGACCTAGAAACTCGGGCATAGCCATACCTGAATTCTAGTTCAGATACGGAGCACAAAGAACTTAGATTTTACTGCTAAGTTCAATCAGATAATCTCTGCTTATCACATAATTTCTCCGGTGCATTCTCCAAGTTACAATGGAAGGTCAATATTCGAACAATATAGAGACGGGGCTCAGCGGGTCGGCTCCTGGAAAGAGATTACGGTGCAGGAGCAGTGAGCAAAGGGGAGGATCTCTCATGTCAGTGTCTCTCATCAATGGGAAGTGTCCGTGAATAATTGCCATGTGAGAGGGTCCCACTGTCAATTGATGCAAACAAAATCCGGGCCAAGAAATTTACTACTTCGTGTGGAAGTAAGCTCAGGAGCCTGCCCTCAGATCCAGAACCCCCCACAAAGCACCCAAATCCAAACCTGAGATCAAGTTCCCATCTCGCAATTTCCCTCTCAGAAGCATCGGCAGCATTGCTAAGCTGAAGTATGAGCACATGCAAGCGGAATATATTCGTTCCATACATCAAGCGAGATATTCAACCACCCAATAAGTAGAATTTTCATGGGACAATTTCCACTTCCGGATTTGGTGTCATTAGGTAGGAGGCGAGACTGCCCCGAGCCGCTGTCTTCCTGATTTCTTGATCAGTTCAGAGGGGTCACCAGCCCATGGTTCATTCACTCAGATTGCTCGATGCGGTGCCACATGAACATACATATATGAGGGGCTTACTCGACCCTCTTTGTTTGTCTGGCCAACTCGTGATTGCTGTCAAAAGAAATATGCGTAGACTAAATTATTGCTGCCAATGTGGGAGGATAAAGAAGTTCGTCCAGTTGTCCCAGAGGAATCTTCGGCTGCACGTGCGCACTATGAATGCGGGACCCGCCACCCTGTCGGCCTGAAATCCACTGTCTTCAGTCATCTTTGGTCGGATCCGGTCCGGCAAAAGAATACGCAAAACGGTTCTTCCGTCTAAAGACCGTTCGTCAGACAGACGATACACATGAATGGGTACAATTTTCTCCACTTCGTGTACTCAAAGGCTTACCTCAGAAATGGCGTTCTCCAAATCAATAACTGGATATGGGGAATCCTGTCGTGGGATACATCAAAATCCATCGCCACCGTGGTGTCAGGAATCAGTAACAAGGATCAGGAATCAGTGATGAGGATAGGATGTTAATGGGAGAGGGGTCGACCAGCAGCTGAAGTGATGGATAAACCCGGANTGAAGCAACCATTTGAGAACAAGCTCGTGGGCTGGTCATCCCGGGTCTGAACTAAAACTGGGAGCAAGGTTGAGCTCAAGACCTAGAAACTCGGGCATAGCCATACCTGAATTCTAGTTCAGATACGGAGCACAAAGAACTTAGATTTTACTGCTAAGTTCAATCAGATAATCTCTGCTTATCACATAATTTCTCCGGTGCATTCTCCAAGTTACAATGGAAGGTCAATATTCGAACAATATAGAGACGGGGCTCAGCGGGTCGGCTCCTGGAAAGAGATTACGGTGCAGGAGCAGTGAGCAAAGGGGAGGATCTCTCATGTCAGTGTCTCTCATCAATGGAAAGTGTCCGTGAATAATTGCCATGTGAGAGGGTCCCACTGTCAATTGATGCAAACAAAATCCGGGCCAAGAAATTTACTACTTCGTGTGGAAGTAAGCTCAGGAGCCTGCCCTCAGATCCAGAACCCCCCACAAAGCACCCAAATCCAAACCTGAGATCAAGTTCCCATCTCGCAATTTCCCTCTCAGAAGCATCGGCAGCATTGCTAAGCTGAAGTATGAGCACATGCAAGCGGAATATATTCGTTCCATACATCAAGCGAGATATTCAACCACCCAATAAGTAGAATTTTCATGGGACAATTTCCACTTCCGGATTTGGTGTCATTAGGTAGGAGGCGAGACTGCCCCGAGCCGCTGTCTTCCTGATTTCTTGATCAGTTCAGAGGGGTCACCAGCCCATGGTTCATTCACTCAGATTGCTCGATGCGGTGCCACATGAACATACATATATGAGGGGCTTACTCGACCCTCTTTGTTTGTCTGGCCAACTCGTGATTGCTGTCAAAAGAAATATGCGTAGACTAAATTATTGCTGCCAATGTGGGAGGATAAAGAAGTTCGTCCAGTTGTCCCAGAGGAATCTTCGGCTGCACGTGCGCACTATGAATGCGGGACCCGCCACCCTGTCGGCCTGAAATCCACTGTCTTCAGTCATCTTTGGTCGGATCCGGTCCGGCAAAAGAATACGCAAAACGGTTCTTCCGTCTAAAGACCGTTCGTCAGACAGACGATACACATGAATGGGTACAATTTTCTCCACTTCGTGTACTCAAAGGCTTACCTCAGAAATGGCGTTCTCCAAATCAATAACTGGATATGGGGAATCCTGTCGTGGGATACATCAAAATCCATCGCCACCGTGGTGTCAGGAATCAGTAACAAGGATCAGAAATCAGTGATAAGGATAGGATGTTAATGGGAGAGGGGTCGACCAGCAGCTGAAGTGATGGATAAACCCGGAAAAACTGCTAAGAAGTGGAGGATACAAACGTAAAAATGCAAACAGGGTGAGCAACTGTTTGAGGGGCAAAGAAATTCGGACAACGATTTTAGATTTTTTATAGGGGGAAACGTTGATTCGTCGGCCGATGTGGGATAGATAAATTCCTGGACCCGTAATTGCGACTGGCCTGAAAGAGGCGAGAGTGCCTTAACTTTAAGCCCATCAACGGCTGGCTACAAATTAGGCCCAAACCTGAGCTTGACTTCGCCATGCCGGAGGTTGCTTTTCACGCGCCTCTCGGCAAGTCAGATCGAGCGGTGCCCAATGCGCATGAGCTGTCAGCCGATGGTCAAATCCCATTATTCTACAGGACCCGGTGTAGCCCGGCGAGGGCGGTGGCGGTGGCGGTGGCTCCTCTCCCCATAAATTTCGACCCACGTAAATACTATTCATTGTACCATCCAACTGTAATGACATGTCGTTCATGTTTGACCTCCCCTCCCAATTCAAATCTCAGGTCCATTCCCGGAATCACTCCATGGCCGTCTGAAAAAGCCAGAGGGGACTCAATGCTGAATGTAGGGCTTCCTCCGAACTTATCCACTGGCGAGTTGGAAGAGGAGTAATAAGTAATTCGATGTCCCCTAGAATCATGTCAATCTTTCGCCGGCACAGCGCTCGGTGCCCGCTGTCTATTGCTTACGGTGATGAACTGCTTAAGTTTTCTCCATTCCTTCCTTCTCTGCAGTTATGAAGACGATCCACGAATCTAGAATTCTAGTAGGGCTAAGAGGGGAAACTAGAGAGGTTCTGAAAGTTTTGACTTTCAGATCGAGAGGTACCAGATCCCTTTACTTTCAGCTGTTTTGGAGCAGAGGAATCACTTGTGGACACCATTGTCCTCCAGCCNGAAACTAGAGAGGTTCTGAAAGTTTTGACTTACGAGAATCGTATCTCGGGGCCCTTTCTTGTTTGTATGTAGATCGAGAGGTACCGGATCCCTTTACTTTCAGCTGTTTTGGAGCAGAGNTCAGATCGAGAGGTACCAGATCCCTTTACTTTCAGCTGTTTTGGAGCAGAGGAATCACTTGTGGACACCATTGTCCTCCAGCCTGTCTCCACAGATATAATCCCTTCCGAGGGGTACCAACTGCAAGGGCAGACTTCAATTGCCGCCCGCTTGAGTACGTCCTGGTGTCGCAGCTTAGACGATGATATATCGAGGAGCTCCCGACCGTAATTTCAATGCATAAGAAAAGATGCCTCATTTGTCGGCTCCTCTCATTCGTTGAATTCTCCACGTGCGATTGAGTTGATACGTCGAAACCGAATCCGATACAAGAAAATTAAAAGACAGATACAGATTCGAGCAACCTCCTCAATGATGATCACGAAACGGGAGTCAAAATCTCGACCAGCATCCACTCGCCCGGAGAGGGACGGGGGGAGAAAGTTCAAGCTTTTTCACGTTGAGGCAATTCATTGTCCAAATAACTGCGAGAGCTACCCTGATGATGGGCTAAGCGACCTGACCGACAGAAGTGTACCGTGAAGAGGACCCAGTCCACCTTGGACTAGCGAGTATAAATGACGTCATTAAAAGCATAAAAGGCCGTTTTGGTGGCATCTATAATGATGTAATTTAATCGAATTGGGCCCCAAGCAGATTTAAATGTCCACGGGCAACTCAAGCTCCACTGCCCAGAGGTGCACAAAAAGAATAAAAGAGTCCAAACAAAGTGTGAGCTGAATTGAATCTAAAATATCGGTTTTGGACGGATCGGTTTTTATATAATACGATTTTTTAAGTGAACTGGTACGGTTAATTATTAAGTTTAAATGATTCGATTAACTGATTCGAACTATCAAACCATTTTTTTTAAAAAGATTTAAAATATTGTCAATATATGAAATATAAAATACATTATAAATATTTTTTAAAAAATAAAATATATCTTTTATAATTATATAGCATATTCTCTATTAATTCATTTTAAATTTGATCATAAATAGACTAATCTTAATCTTATATGCTTAATTTATCTTTAATTAAAATTTCTATAATTTTAATATTTTTCTTCTTTCTTTTTTTATTTATTTTTATGTACCTTTTGTGCTTTGATACGGTTTTTATTCGGTTTCGGTTCAGTTTTTGCCCTTGCCCTTGCCCTCAATTGCTCATTGACGACAGTTTCTACCCATTTGTAAAAATTTGCCAAAAGTAAGGACAGATCTCCGTTTCAGCCAAAATAATAATAACAATACAACAAGGAGGACAGCATAGCATGCAGTAAACGCAGGGCAAGTTGTCGTAGCTCCATCCATGTCTTGTTCAACGAGATTAATGATAATGTGTATGTTAACGTATTATATCGCTAGTTAATCCGACAATTAAAGGTTATTTCAGCTTATCATAGTGCTGTTTCACCACAGGAATGGCGTTTTTAGCTCGATTAAGGTCCAAAAAATTGATCTTCTGATGTTCTTCTCCATTCTTTCCCTTGTATGCAAGCATGTGTGTATATATATATATATATATATATACCAGTAACGTGCCCTGAACGGAAAAAGGGAAGGATAAGACAGAGGTATATACGTGTACGTCATTATCAGATAAGAATGCTGAACATTGGCAACCATTGGCCGAGGAAGAATGTGGCCTCTCGTCTCTGCCCTCTCGGCCGCGGGGTTTGTTGCCTCGACACACAGCAAGCGTGCAATGTGGGCGTGCAATATTTATAAGGGTTAATGAACTCCATCAGTACAGTGCTTGGGCTTTCCGACCTATGTGTGTGTGTGTATATATATATATGTATATATATATGTATGTATATAGATATCCATGAGATATCTGGTTGATCGACTAAATGTCTACTTGCAGTTATCTGTTGCTAACGCAACTTCGTTGAGCACATATATAATTCATGACTAGTTAATCAGTTCCAAATCAATTCACTTAATTTTACCATCACATGACTAATTAGAACCAGAAGTTCAAACTTCAGCCTAATATATATATATATATATATATATATGTATGCATATATTTGTAATAGGATTGCTTACCCTAACATAACGTGTTGAGAGTAGAGTGCGGTTGCTAGAACTTGAAGGTGCTCGGATCGTCTTGCAGGTTGATCCAACCGTACTTCGCCATGAAAGAGTTGGGGAGATTCTTCGGCGGGTAGCTGTCGATGCAATCCTCCCACACGTTCCCGCTCCGCAAATCCCTCAGCACCTCCCACAGGCAGCTGTTGCACTTGAACCCCGCACCGAAGCTTATCATCAGCACCCTGTCGCCTTTCTTCAGCCTCTTCTTGGCCTCCATGTAAGCCAGCACGTACCACAGGCTGCTCGCCGATGTGTTCCCAAACCGGTGGAGAGTCATCCTCGCGGGCTCCAGCTCGTACTCAGTCAGCTTGAGGTTCATCCCGATCCCGTCGATCACTGCCTTCCCGCCGGTGTGGATGCAGAAGTGGTCAACCCCTGTCTGAAAGTTGATCCCCGGCTTCGGCGCCTCCACCTTTGCCAAGCCGCTCCTCATCTTCCTGATCAACGTCAAGATCCCGTAGCGCAGCAGCTCCCTCACGGGCAATATCGATGGGGATATTTCCCGGAGATTGTCGATGAAAGCTTGGGTCGCAGCCTTCGGGAGAGTCTTTCCCAGGTGGAAACCAGGCCTTCCCTGGCCATCCTCGGTCTGGATGCAGCACCCGTACGACTCATCCCTCGCACCGTGGTGGGTCCTCACAAGGCACCTCAGCTTGAACATGGCTCGGTCCTTCAGCGCCCTCTTGTTGGTGAGCAGCAACGCGCACCCACCCAACCGGAACAGGCAGTTCGGGAGGATCATTGACCGTTCGTTACCGGTGTACCAGTTCGGGCTGAGCGACTCGGAGCTCACCACGAGCGCGTTCACATCCTTGTAGGACTTGAAGATGTTTCTAGCCACGTCGACCGAGATAAGGCTGGCGCTGCAACCCATCCCGCTGAGATTGAACACCTTGATGTCCTCCCTCAGCTTGTAGCGATTGATGATCAGGGAAGCCAGGGAAGGGACTGAGGTGAGCAAGGAGACGTTGACCACGAGCACGTCGATCTCCACTGGCGAGACGCCGGAGCGGCAGAGGAGCTTCCCGATGCTGTCGTAGAAGAAATCCTGCATCTCCTGGATCCCGTCCTTGAGAGTGGGCTTGTCTTCCCTCCCCTCGAAGACGATCCTTGGGCCATAAGTCTGCTCGCCAATGCCCGAGCTGACGATGGCCTTCAGGAGGAACTTGTACTCCAGGAGACCGAGATTCTGGTTCCTCCTGACAATCTCCCCCGAGAACTCGGTGCTGAGCATTCGGTCGTCTGTCGGCTTGTAGCACTCATAGTCTAGGATGTAGCACTCCCGGTCCCTACAGTTGTCGAACCTCTTCCATATCAAGAAAACGAGGTAGAGTATAGGGAGAGAGTACAACAATATCATGAGAAGATCCATGAGTACTCTGCTGGGGCTGCAACAGAAGAAAGAGAAATGGAAGGAGGACAAAAAAGAGCAAGTTTCCAAGTGGGAACTGATGCAACTTGGGGAAGAGAAATGTGCCAATGGGCAACCATATATACACTTGGAAGATCACAGATCAAATGAAACAGTAGGACGTCTTGCTGCTCATTTTCGTGTCATTCGAGAGCAAAGGATCTGCTTTATATATGCAATGTGACGATGGAGTGGCCTTATTCCCGACGTGGAGGGGGCAGCGGTGCACATTAATGCACGCGCCATTGCGCTTAAGATTACACCAGCTTCTTCCTCCAATGATATGATAGTAATAATCCTCATCGTCTGTGACTCGTCAAGTGGTCTAACCTGATTGGCCCATTGTGGCTCGCAGGTAGCAGCTTACACAGTAGTTCCACACATTTAATTGGGAGAGTTGGAGGAAGATACGACAAGCTGGTGGATTAAAAAAAAAAGTTTGATTAAGTATTATACCTCTAAATTCCTCACATCATTACGTGTAAATTATTAAGGTTCATTAAATCTTAGATGATATATATAAACAATTGTATATTCATGTTCACACGACAAACACATTATGCTGACATGATATTGCACATTGGCTACTTACTTACATGTTATCAAGCTATACCACCATTTTTTTACTATGTCACCATATCACATCGTCATATTTTTATCACGATAACGTGACCTATCAATACAAAAGTTACTACTTCGACAAGATAACTACTACTTCAGGAAAATAACTATCATGTCAACATGACCATTACTCTTTTTAATAAATAGAATTTAAGTATATTGCAGAATAGATGTATAAGAATTAATACGATATTTTAAAATTTATATGACTCACTCACATAGAATTGGAAAAAAACTTATTGGGGTTATGTTGTTATTTTCCCCTTATCTAAGTCATATAAATAATTCTTCTTTTTTTTAAAAAAAATCAATTGGGTCATGATTAAAATAATGAAATTATAATATTTTTTAGTACATGAACACGATATGGGTCCTAGGAGAAAGTCGAACGTTGTCTATAATTAATACACATATATGTATATGTATATTCAATTTCTCTTCTTATCCATATCGTTGGATGGAAAAACCGAGCGCTTATTAAACATACCCTCCCTCCGAACCGTCCAAGGAGGAATTGCAGAGGTGTCCCCATGCAAGAAAATCGTAACCAAACTCATCTTGGGCGTGGTCGAGTGGTTCGGCACTCATCATCCCAATGGGAGGACTCGTGTTCGAGTCTCACTTGCGGCGGGGAGCTCTTAATCCCTTAAATGGGCCGACTCGGGGCGATCCGAATTAGTTAGTTAACCAAGTTTTGGTTTCCTTTTATTGTCAGGGAGAGGACAACTGGACCCACTCGGACTAGCGGCTGTCGAATTAATTAGTCTGCCGCCCGGCCCACAAAATAATGGGTTAAAACGTGACTTGGAGTGCTGCCGGCGGTGCGTAGTCAATCCTCACTCTCAGCCTGCATGCATCTCCTCCCCCGTCCATCCAGCTGCTGGACCATTTTCGATGTATCTTCTTCGCTTTATTACAGCTTACACGGCACAGAGGAAAACCCATCGTTCTTCTATGAAAACTTCTCGCTATATATCACTCTTTATGATCGGTTTCTTAGATTAGAAGAAATCAAAAGCCGAGAATAGTCAATACCATAGTTTTTAAAACCGGATCGGGTCGGGAACCGGTGTAGGTATGGGTTCATCGGTCGGACCGCATGTTTAATCAATAATATTACTNTGGTTCATGGGTCGGACCGCATGTTTAATCAATAATATTACTAATAAATTTACATAATATCATAATTTGAATATAATTTATAACAAAGATCATTAATATAACCATTATATTAAACAATAGTTTAATATAAAATATAAATATAAGTCTAGTAAAAGAAAATATGTATATTATAATATGTTTTTGTTTTTTTATAATTTTAAGTCGATCGATTTTTTCACGGGTTCAATTAGATTCACCGGTCGGATATGGAACCGGTCGGATATGGAACCGGCCGGTTCAATAGGAGTTTTTCTCTTTAAATGTGCAATTGGATTTTTTGTAGGAACCAGATCGGGTAAGTGGCCGGTTCCTAATTGAACCGACCGAACTAGCCAGCCTGGTCCGGTTTTTAAAACTATGGTCAATAAAGTTGTACTATTCTCGATTTCAGTTTTAACAAGGTATAGTATGTTTGAACTCCTTTTAGGCATATACCCTTATATTCAAACTCTTTCTTATATCTTTTTGGAGTGCAAATTTGTGAGATAATAGGGATAGGTAGTAATCTCTGACAAAATCATAAACTAACCGATCATATGAATGGAAAGAAATAATTCGGAAAGTTGATACTCGTGACAACCACGAGCTCATAAGATAGATTCAATACCTCTCATGTGCTCTTGAGGACATGCGAACGCCAATTTACCACATTACAATGGCGGTAGAGTTTGCGGATTGCGCGGACTCCGAACTTTCGGCAGACACGAACGGATGTCGAACACTGCCCAAAAACCATGCATAGGGAGAACGAATTCGAAGCCATGCTTTCTCTCTATTCCAACCTCTTTTCCTATTGAGCAACTGGCTCAAATATATAGAAGAAGACATGGGATTATCTCGAATACGGCAATCGATATTGATATCAAGTATAATCTGGTTACAGAAATTTGATTATTTGATATGATATTTAACTAAAAAATATCGAATATTTGAAATAATTTATAATATGATACAATATTACCGATATCAAATTAAATCTATTCGAAATAATTACCAAACATCGTCAAAACAAGTTTCCACTCAGCACATATTTCCCAACACCATGTTTCACTTTTATGAAGGGAAAAAAGATCTTAGGGGATTTGAATGCTTCAGCTGTCTCCGCCGATCAATGGTGAGGGGGGTTTGGGATCAAATACAGAGTCTGATATTCTCTGACTCGGACGAGCAACTGCCCTATCGGCTGTGTGTCGACAATGTCCACGAGATGGCCATTCGTAATTCCAAAGTGCATATCCATCATTGGGCACTCAAAAAATGCAGTGGAATTATCAATCGAATCATCCCTTACCGGCGGAGATCAGAGAATCGAACCCCTAGTTCGAACCTGTAATTTTACTGCAACTATACCATTCACCGCCCTTGATTTTTCCTTCCCATGTTGATATCATATTAGTCTGTTTTGTAGTTGAAAAAAAATATGTGCAATTTAATATTTAGGGGTTGCATCTACCTTCTTGTCCCTTGAACGACCCCCAGCAACGTGTAATTTTCACACGGCACAATTAGATCGGTTCGAAACCACCTACTTCGAGTAAATGGCCACCTACTTCGACTAGGAAACATCGATTTCATGGAAGAAGTCTTCTTCGAATACCCAAAAAAAAATATAATTTCAATAGCATTAATAATTGAGGTGAGGGCGTTTGGTTTTAATAGCATCACTGCACCCAAAAGTCATTAGATCATGATTAAATAAGTTCGAGTCCAAATCAGTTTATTGAGGATAAAGTTCTTCTAGTATAAATTATTTTCATTTATAAGACTCGAATATGATATTTTATTTAAGGGGAGGAGATATCGAAAGATTCTATTCGTTACAACATCCCAATTAAGCAATATATTTGTACATCTCTCCCAAATTTAGTCCGAATTATTTCCCGTTTATCAATCTATCCATAATCAATTATACGTCACACCGTTTATTCTCTGTGGAGTCGTCCTGTGTGTGCGACGACTCGATGGAAAAAGAAACGACGTGCCAAACTTGACAAACGGTGCATAGTTGGGTGAAACATCCTGTTAAATTTGAACAAACCGTAAGAAGAAGAAAGAAAAAAAACAAGAAGTTGTGCTTGATTGGGATACCGATCCAATTCTAAACCGTGCTATCCCTGCACCGGAATACTGTGGTATTCGGTGCAATTAAAACCGGTGAGGCGCTGAATAATTCAGAATAGTCAATTAAAACCGGTGAGGCGCTGAGTGGTCTGGTGTGAGGATAGTAAATGAGATGGGATGGGAGAACTCTCCATTATCTATACTGTGTGGTCTCTTACTCAGCCCACCCACTCAGCATAGTACCTCGACTCGACGTGTCCGGTCCATAATTTTTAAAACCGGACCAGGCTGGGAACCGATCAGGGTATGAGTTCATGGGTCGGACCGGGAATTCGTTGGGTCGAACCATATGTTTAATAAATAATATTAATAATATAATATTACAATTTAACTATGATTTATAATAAAAATTATTAATATAGTCATTGTATTAATCTTAGATTCAATATAAAATATAAATATAGTAAAATAAAATAAGTACATTATAATAATTTTTTATTTTTTATTTTAAGTTGATTGGTTTTTTCATTAGTTCAATTAGGTTTACTGGTTTGACCGGGAACTGGCCGGTTTAACCAGATTTGACCTAATTTAAAATGTAATTTGAGTATTTATGAGAACCAGACCGAGTGGGTGGCCGATTTCCGGTCGAACTGGCCGGCCCGATCTGGTTTTTAAAACTATGGTCCGGTCAACTTATTATACACGCTAGCGATGCCGCTAGCAAGCATAGTTTTTAAAATTGGACCGGGCTGGCCGG
>CXYZ01012252.1:2822395-2840538 GCA_900006705.1 Sonneratia caseolaris
ATTGAATTTGGGACTAACATTATAACTATATTAATGATTTTGATTATAAATCATAATTAAATTATAATATTATATCAATTTATTGTAATATTATATTATTAATATTATTTATTAAACATGCGGTTCAACCCATTGAATCCCCGGTCCGACCCATGAACCCATACCTTGACCGGTTTCCGGCCTGGTCCGATTTTAAAGACTATGCTAGCAAGCTTCCTTCTAAGGCCCGCAACGTTAGCCAACATTCATTGTAATAGGACTCAGACTGACCCCGATCGGGGCATGCGCGAGAGGGAAATCCGACGACGTATTAACAATTTCACCGACCCCCCCTTCTCTTTCTTCTCTAGAAGGTACGCGCACGAGATGCGTGATTGTCTCCACGGCGTGCATTTCGAATTGGGCCCAAAAGGATTAATCTCTCAAAGTACGTTTTTTGTCATCGGCCCAATGTGTTCTGGCCGTTAATTGCCATGGGCTAGAGCCCAATGCATATTTGGGCCATTTTTGTCAGGTCAGAGCCACGTGTCCAATCTTGAGAAAACAATAAATATATATAGACACACAGCAGAAGGCACTGATCGACCGAAAGGGTAGTGGAAATGATGCCAAAAGGGCCGAAATCGTATCTCTTTCTATAAAAAAAAAACTCAATAAATGAGTGATACTGGTGATACATGGTAGTACTACACGTGTCTAATTCTGACACCATTGATGTCGTCACCGAAAATCCGGTCGGCTCTGTCCATGCCACGTCACCGACCTCGCATCTTAACGGGAACTGATCGCGCAAGAGAAGAATCTGAAGATTCCGATGATGACGAACATGATGACGTGATTCTCCCAGCACCACCGGGACCGGAGAAGAGCTCCGCCAGGTAATTCTCTACATCTTCAGGCGCAAATCTGATAATCGGGTCACCGAACTCCTCCCGCCCGCGTAGCGGGCCCCCGTGCTTCCTGTAGAAAGCCCGGTATCGCGGCCCGATTCTGCTCTTCAGAGAAGCCCTGATATGGTCCCTGAGATTCGGATCGGGCACGAGCCCCGTGGCCTGCTTCCGGTACGTCTCATTGAAGGCCGCATTGAAGCTTCGGAACAGATTTCCAGCTTCGTCCAAGGAAATCTCAGGCGCAGGATGACTGAGGTCAGGCAACAAGGAGAACGCGTGGCTCCATCCTATCCGCTCGTAGTTGCCCGAGTAGTGCCTTACCTTCGACTCATGGGTCCTCATCCACTCCCGGCCCAGGAGATGCCTGAGATACGAGTCCCGCACCTTGACGACGATGTATTGGAGGTTGTTAGCGAGGAAAAGGTACGACAGAGCGACGTCCCCTCTGTAGAGCTCAGCCTTCACGTCCAGCTTGCTGAGCAGGACAAGGATGAGCCACGCGAGCCAAGTCGAGGTGGCCGAGTTGGCCTCGTCGTTGGCAACCGTGCCGGTGGAGAGAAAGTAAGCGGGCAGGGTGGCTTTCACCTTCAGAGGCCAGTCGGCTACTACATCTTGGAGAACCTCGCCGTAATCGCCGAGGACGGTGAGGTAGTTCATGGCGAACCGAGTCAGAGGGTGGACGCCTCCTCCTTTGACTATGGTCTTGGATGGGTCCTTCTGGATCAACGACTCAAAACCCATGAGCATCCTCCTCATTGTCTTCCTGAGTCTGAGCAGGGCGTTGACGCAGTGTGATCGCAAGGCCGCGGTTGAATCTGAGGAGAAGTCCCACTCGAGCTCGGGCCAGAGACTGGTGATCGCTTTGTACATGTCAAGCGCGTGGAATATTCTCTCGGGGGATTGTTTCTTGAGGTATCTTGCGAGGTTCTCGGCCCAACGGAACAGGAGGACTTCGCTGTCCTTCGTTATTTCACAGTAGCAGGCTTTTCCGATCTTGGGGGAGTTGGGGAAGACGCGGCTGCTCAGAATCCTCTCCCGGCGGAAGATGGATCTCGCCGCCACCCTCATTGCGCTCAGCCAGATCTTTATCTTCTTCTCCGAGACCTCCCAATCCAGCCGCTTTCTCTGATTCTTTGAAAAGGAGTTGGTTGTTATCCCGAGACGATTCAGTTCTTCATCTGCAATCGATTTCCGAACTGATTTATACAGAATGATGCACTCTTTTCCGTATCCTGCGGCTATCATGCACTCTGCAATAGCCTTAAGATCCGCCAATGTACTCGCCGAGTCAGCTCGGTCAAACATAGGCCTTACCGACTCTGAATCGTCACTGAAGCTAGAGAAATCATCCTCGGACATTGATTCGCCTCTGGTGTGGTACGAGACACTTGACGTCGCCGAGTACTGGCCTGAAACCGATGGCTCGAGGTCTAAATCTAGGATGAAATCCGATGAGAGGATCCTGCAGAACTCAATCCCCAGCCTCTTCATGGCGGCCTCCATCAGACGATGGGCACGAAGTAGCGTCCCCGAGTTGGCGTCCAGTTCAATCAAGCGCTGCATGACGGCCTGGAGGTTCTCCACGGATTGAAGGAACTGATGTGCCTCGGATCGATCCCCGTGGAACAGGTCTGTCTCCAAGACATCCCACCGATCAATCACAGATCGCAGGTTCTCAATACTCTCCTCCGTTGACGAGTGGGACAAATAGCTGCTGCAGTGAATAAGAGGCCTTGCAGATGATCTTCCCGGAGAAGGAAAGGGTAAGAGTTTGCTGAGAATTGTTGTCGCCATATATAAACCAAACAAAGGGATGGCGGACCAAGAAGAAATCTTTTGTCTGACTTTAATGATATTGCAGATCGATTGCTTTGTCTCAAGACGAGATCTGCAGATGGAAAGAGAGATTCTTCTATGGGTTTTTCGCTCTGTGGATTATAGAGGAGTTGAGAATATATATATATATATATATATGTAGCTACAGATGGAAGTGGGAAGTGGAAGGCGTTTGACTTGGAGCAATTGACCCCTGGTGAGTCTTGCTATGCGAGCGGAAGCTGCTGATGGAGGTGAGATCCACCTTGCCGGTCAAGGAAAACGCGGCACGTCAAAGCTTTCGCGTAGGGTTGCATACTTGCTTGCGTCAGTGGGTGCTGTTAATTTGGTCGAGTGTGGGCTCCTGAAATTGAAAACACCCTCCAACGTATGTGTACACGAAACCCTAATGTTGTGACAGCTGCTATACCGTTAGTCGGCCGATGGGACCAGATGGTGATTCGAGGACTGACGAGAATATGGCTGGGAGGAGAGGNTTAATGTTGTGACAGCTGCTATACCATTAGTCGGCCGATGGGACAAGATGGTGGTTGGAGGACTGACGAGAATATGGCTGGGAGGAGAGGAATTTTGCGGCCCAAGTAAAAATATAAACCGATCGGTTGGTCTAAGACCCTAAATTTCGAGAATTCATTTAAGCAGGAAAATGTATAGGCATTCAGATTAAGTTTAATTTACCATTACTAATTCACCTTAAACAAAGCAATAGCTACTGAAATATGTGGTGATAGCATTGATGGGGCTGATGATTCCTTTGGCCGTGGTGGAAACTTCCTCCATGCGATTATCATCCCTTGCTATTATGTTTAGTTTTCATCATATACATACATAGATACATACATATATGCCATGATTCTTCCATGAAAACCTCATCAGAGAAGGGAAGAAAAAAGAAGGATTCTTCGACGAAAAGGAGACACGGAGAGTCAGGTCGGCAATGGCGTAGTCAAGCCATTCCAGTTTTTGTGGGGCCATCGCGTCTCCATTTTCCTCCTTTATTACCTTAAAAGATGAGGTTTTTTTTTTATAATGAACGGACTATTTTTCATAAATAAATTTTCATTAACTTTATCATTATAGGGAAAGACTTATGATATTAGGATGAAATAGTAAAATTAGTGAGTAAATAAAGGGGTATGAAAATTTCACAATAAAAATCGAACATACAATCTTTTAGTCATTAAATAGAATATGATGTGATGTACTCAATTCTCTTTTTTTATTTATATTACGCAATATTTTTAAATAATCTGAAACACACATCAAAATTAATTTATGATCGGGCCGAAATTCCTAAAAACATTCTCGTAAATAATCAAAACTTAAAATTTGATAATTGGATGACGGAAATGTTCGGGGCAAGGATGAACTGAATAATACCATAGAAGATCCACTAGATCAGGGTGCTTGCAAGAGAGTTCATGGATAAGGATTGGATTATTGTTCGTACTGATGGCAGCTTTCTATGAGTGTCAGCAGCTCACGCTGAAGCCGAAGCCCTGCTCCTGGCCCTCACATGTGCTGTTTGAAGTGAGATAAAACAGAAACCTGCGCTCCTCCTTACCGATCGCTCAGTACTTGCGGCAGCCCTCAAGAACCATTTTGACCCTCCATGGGAAATAGCACAAGTTCTGATGGATGTTAGGCTTAGGATGTCTGTTTTTGATGATATCATGATAGAATGGTTTTAACAGGAATGACAGTCGGAGGAGGGTACACGATTTAGCTGCTCCTGTCGGGAGGGGAGCTCTGGATGCCTCTTTGGAGTGGAGACAAAGTGAACGGCTTGTTACTTTCCTTTCTCAACGCACGGATAAGCATGTGACTGGGTGGTTCAATGATTAATGGCCCTCACATATGCCGCTGAGATGAAATTAAAAGGAAATCTGGGCTTCCCTTACCGAATGCTCAATACTTGCGGTGGCCCTCAAGAACCATTTTGACCCTCCATGGGAAATGGCACATGTTCTGATGGATATTAGGGTTAGGATGTCAGTTTTTGATGATATCATGATAGAATGGTCCTAGCAGGAATGACAATCGGAGGGTGGAGCCCCTTCCACCCAGAAGTATTACTGTTCGGACTCCACGCGCTGCTGCTGCCGCTGCTGCTGCTGCTGTCAGGATAGGAGCATTGGATTCCCCTCCGGGGTGGAGACAGAGTGAATTTGCTTGTTACTTTCCCTTCTCAACGCGCGGGTAAGCACGTGACTGACTGGCTCATTAATGTCCAAATTGCGTCATTGCGTGCGTCATCACGTCCTCCCTCCCGAGGGAAACAATGATAGACGCCTTAATTATCGGGGTGATTGGATGCTGTCTCGGAATGGAGTCGATCTACGAACTCGGCGCGTGCTCGCCGGAAGAGGCTGACGTGGGCGGTCGGGCTTGGACAAGATCGACGGCCTCGGTAGGCCGGACTCATGATGGACGACGGAGGCGCGGGCTTAATGTTGACTTTTCGCACGATACTTAGCGGCTAACTCACGCAACGACGCGACCATTGTCTCTCTCGCCCTTTTTCTTTTCTTTTTCATTCTTTATTTTATTTTGTGGTCAGGTTCTCTCTCCACATATCAGCAGCCCTCTTTCCTTCTTCCTTCCTTCCCTTTCCAATCCTCTGGCTCAGTCAACAAATCCCCCACCCCTCTCTCTCTCTGTAGCGAGAAGGCAGCCTCTGCCGAAGCGCGGCCTTAGATCTGCGATGGTGCGGTGATTCAGCGTCATCTGTCTCGATCTGATACTCTTTTCAGTCGGCGCGGTGCGTGAGTACATGCATAAACTGGGGATATTTCTCTCTTTATGGTGAACGGTTGGATTGTATCGATTATTTCTCTTCTTTATCGAATAATCTCCTATCATCTTCTCCTGGAGGTCCTTTTAATTGGAGGGCAGCATAATATCTGACTTGGGAACCGAGAGAGGGAATCCGGCGGGTTAAAGGTTCTCACAATCAGATGTGGAAATTCGCAACCTTGGGCTTTTTCTTTGAATTTTTAGGAGGTCTGCAGAGATCTGGTCACAAGTGGGAACCTTAGAAATACTTTTCTTGCGCAGTCACTAGAGCCTCTCCTCTCTTCAGGTTATTTAGATGAAAGTTTAGATTTTTGGATTACGAGGAGGAAACTGGGAGCAGATAATTCATTATCTACGTCTACCGAGCATTCTTGTCAATCGGTCAGGCGTCCTTGACCCAACTATAGTCCGGTGGCCTTGCCAGTTTATGATGACACAATTTGTAGATTACAGCCTATCAACTTTCGATAACATTTCTCCTGTTGGATCTGGGATTTTCATAAAATCTTTCATTTCATAGTTTAATTTCTGTAAATGAGACTAATTATTTGTTTTGTAACTGTCCTTCTCTTCTGGTGATACTTTAACCTGCAGGTGTTGGAAGCGCTTCTTTGGAACTGCATACTCTGTGTTTATAAGTTTCAAATCTCCCTTTGATTAGACCGCTTGATTTCTTATATTAGAGGTACATATTGAACTTCAAGGCTATAGATTTGGCTGATCTTGGTCGAATGACTTTGATGGAGGATAAAGAGGTGTTGACTACTTTCAAAGATATAATGTTTGCTATTGTGATTACATTGTTTCCATGGTTTGACACTTTTTTGCCTAATCTGGCTTACATCTGCAGACAAAGGTCAGACCAATGGTTCCCCCATCTAGTGATCATGCTACCTTAATTCCCATCAAGAAACGGAGGTCCATATTTATTCAGTCTTCGTCACCTCCGCTTGAGGAGCCATGTCCAATCCTGGAGTTAAATGATAAAAAACAGGAGAGCACCTGTGTGTCTCAAGGTTCTACCATCTTGAACGTCACTGCAGAAGAAGGTAAACCTGAAAGCTCGGCAATTTCTCCGGCAGCAGATGCTAGTTCAGCATTGCAACAGTGTGAAGATGGTTCTGTGAATCAAGATAAATTGGAATATCAGTCCGTGCAGCTGCCATTAACCAATGGAGAAAGCAGTTTTGACTGCTCATTAGGTGCAATGAGATCAGAGAGTGATGTTACTGATCTCTGCACAAACAGGTCAAATTGGGATTTGAATACAACAATGGATGCTTGGGAAGGTTCTGTCGGTGATGCAATGTCAATCAGCACAGATAATCTTCGTGGACCAGTCTCTGCATTCAATGCCCAAGTTGATAAGAAACCTCTAGGAAGCCCCTCTGAGATGCCAGGTTTTAACATGTCCGTGGAACAAACTGCTACCGAGCATCGTCATAGAGAAGTTGACGCAGCAATTTCTTCACCATCTATTAATACACCAACACATGAGGACTCTCTTAAATTGGGTCTCCAGATACAATTACCATCAAACTTCAGTCAAGTACCTCCACATTTAATCCCTGGTATTGATCCTAACACAATTTTTTCTAGAGTCTCATCAGCTGGCAGGTCAAGCGTTGTATCTCCCTTGGTGGTGAAAACAGAACCATATGAAGAGGCTCCAGGACAGGCTTGTCGGGGCACTGGATCTGGTGATCTGAGATCCTTAGCTAGAAAACCAGTGAAGCATGAAACTGTTGACAAATGTGGATCAGAAGTTTCTTCTTCTAGCACTTTGAAGTTGTTCGATTCTAGATCTTTATCTGTTAAGGCTGAGCCCACTTGTGAGGCGCCAGTGAAATTAAGCTTGAATGAAGAAACATCAAACAGATTGGAGTCACAAGGTGTACTGGAGTCCGACAGCAAGGTAAAGGAGCCTTTGCCAGTACATTGTCCCATGGTGAGTGAATCTCAAACAATCAGCAATCACCTCAAAGATGGTTCTCCTGGGAGGGAAGATAATGAGTATGAAGATGGCGAAGTGAAAGATCAGTTTGTGGCTGATGGACCTGTTAATGCAACTCCATTGGGAAATGTTAGCAAGGATGAAGATGAGCCAGAGAATAGGGAATCTACATGGAACCTCAGTGACCAATGTGCAGATTCTCCATGTCAAAAGAAAGAAGACATTGAAATGCAGATCTGCTGTGAGACAGGGACTCCTCTTGATGAGAAGAGCCAAATGAGTGTTGATTTAGATAAACACCTGCAAGAGTTGTCTGATGTTGAAGTAGACTCTGATACCGATGAGCCAGCAACTATTGCTAAGGGAACAATTTTACCTCCTACAGATGAAAATCCTGTTATACATTCTGTTGTTGCAAGGTTATCTGGTGAAGCTACAATTAGTAACCATGAGCTTGCAGGAGTTCCTGCTCAGAATGGTGATGCAGTGAATGATGCCCAAAAGAACAGTTCAATGTTGCCCAAGACTGAATCATCAATAAATAGTGATGCTGTAGGTAGAGATTCTAACANCTGCCCAAGACTGAATCATCAATAAATAGCGATGCTGTAGGTAGAGATTCTAACACAGAGGGTAACAGGAGCCGGATTATAAACTTGTCTGCTACTTCTAACATGTCATCTCCAGGTAAAACGGGTTCTCCTTCTGATAGGTCCATGCCCTTTCATGATGGAAGAAAGAGATTGCCTAATGTTACTCTTGAAGGAGATAAGCTTCCTCTTCGAGGGAGGTGATTATCTTTGCTTTTGCAGAATTCTGATCGGATTTTTTTTTTCTAAACTACCTTTTACATGCTAAATGTGGTTTCTGGTTTTTGTTTTATTGTAGGGATGAAATCAGTAATTCTGATTTACATAGACCTTACAGAGAGAGGGGTCGTGGCATGTTCCCTCAAAATTCTAGATCAGGCTTTCTTCGCAATAGACAGAGGGTTCCAAGTGACATGTGCGATGACTGGGAATCTGGTCAGGATTTTGGTTCAGAAATGCATGAAGGACCACTGGAGTTCCATGCTACCCGGTACAGATATAATTCAGGTTACAGGAACTATAGTGCTTCACTGGAGGATGGATTTATTGGTACTGGGCGGGGTGGGCGTAGATTTTTGACAGACAGCTCACGAAACTTTCACAGCCAGCACTCAATAAGACAAGCACATGAAGGTAGAGAGGGCCCTGCAACACGTAGTCCACCCACTGTTGGTAGAATACCACAGAATATGAGCACAAGTAGATGCACTGGCATGGATGATTCTGAATTGGTTGGAGTAAGGTATGGATTTGCTCAGCGAGAGAGGAATATTGGGTCCTTCGGTGCAAAGGGTCTTTATCGCATAAATTCAAAGTCTCCTGTAAGATCAAGAAGTCGTTCTCCAACACATTGGTCTCCGCCTCGGAGGCGGTCTCCAGATGGATTTGTTCGGCATCCAGAAATGGCACCTAGAAGATCCCCTCCAATGTATAGAAGAGAGAGAATAGGATCACCTGATCGTGCTTATTTCCGTGGTGAGGTGATGTTGAGGCGACAAAATGCTCCCCCTTATATTTCTCGTCAATTAGATGATATGAGGGAAATGAACACAGGAAGAGACCACAACTTTACTCGGCCAATAATGCACAACAGAAACTCATCTACTAGGGTTTCGCTCCGAACTCGGAGGTATGATATGGTGAATTCTAGAGAAAGGACTCAAGGAGAGTACTTAAGGTTTCCTATGCGTGGTGCTGCTCGGTTCCATGATCTATCTGGAGATGAAAATACATATGAGAGAAGACAGTTGAATGAGAAACAAGGACCTGTTCGGCATTTGAGGCCCACTTGTGGTGCTGACAACAACGGTTTTACTTACAGTAGCAATGACGGCCCTCGGTCATATCGGTTTTTCCCACAGGATGATTCAGTCTATCATGAAGGTGGAAACTCAAGAGAGAGACAATTGGAGAGGTGCCCAAAAAATGAACCTGGGGATGCTCATAAAACAAGAAAATTTGAGGATGAGGAAGGGAGTTTCAGGCAGGGAGTGAGTGATGAGTTTGATGACATGCCGAGATATAAGAGGGAGAGGTTCTGACCTGGTCTTTGCAAGCTTGATATTGCAGATTGACCATTTGACTGAGATGTATAGAAATGGAGAGCCTTCCATGTTTTTTGAAGATTGATATCATTACTTAACGGTGCATATTGTTGAAGGAAGCTGGTCTATGTGCTATCATGTGAGTATCACGAGCTACAGCAGAACATGGATGCCTTGAAACTGTTGATATTTGATATGGTCTGAGATGAGTTTAGCATGTTCTTCTTTGTCATGTCTGTGAAGTGGCCACTTACCTTTGCACTGACTATACTTTTCTTCTGCAGCTGCTGATCTTTAGCTCCATCCATCAATATATGTATGTTGCAGCATCTCTACTAAACATTAGATGAAGGACCATTTTTCTTAATGAAGCTACGCACTATGGAAGCATTTCATGGCTTTTCTGGAATAGTTGTTATGACTTTAATTCGATCAAGTGGATGCCTTGTTAAAAAAGTAAAGGAACTTGTGCATGGGGACTGGCAGTCATAAGTAATTTACCTTGGGTGGTAGTTCAGCACCTTTTCTTGTGGTGAAAAACTTGAGATCAAGACCAGTCAAATGTGAAGATGATGCAGAAACATGTGTACAACTATGAAAAGAATCTCTTATGCAATGCTTCTTTGGACTCCCATGTGTTTGGTCAACTCAGACATATGACATTTGCAGTGATGCCACTTGCTTGTTGGAGATAATGCTCACTTCCTAGAATGGTTGATTCTCACAATCTAAAGCTCGTACATTTCAAGCCCTGCCGAGAAGATCTTGTGTATGACAGGGACTGCTTAAGGTCTCACTTCTCATCTCACAGGTGCTGCGAGTTGTTGAAAACCTCGTCTGTTTTAGGTGATATTTGCTCCGGGGAATTGGCTGAAAATTTATCGTGCCAGTTCGTAGATCCTCTTAACAGGCCTCCCCGTGAGGGGCTTTTGCCTGTTGTAGTAAATCCTGAACTATAATAGTTGGCCAAATAGTTGCTTGGAGACTCTCATGCCTCTTATTATCCAGGTTGTCATGAATCACTCTTGGTGGCTTCACTGCAAAACTTTTGCTTATATATACCCTGTGGTGGTAATCTCCTCGATTCATCTGACCTCACCTAGTTCCCCACCGAGCCTCACGTAAGCCGAGCTGCCTCTGGATCTTTTCCGGGAGGAATCTGTAGTAGCATAAGTTAAAACACACAGAGAAGGTAACTTTTAAGTAGATATATGTGGTCCAGTGTTCATCGGGATTTGCCCAGTGAAAATGGAAGAGGAGAAGAAGGAGAAGTCCTTGGCAGGAACTGAGGTGATTAGTTTCCTGATTTTGTCACCTGTTGATACTTTTACTAAGAAGTGAACCCTCTCACTATCCTTCATGGTTGAGGAAATTCTTAAACAGCTAAGTGGTCCCAAAAGAGGGTTGAGCGGTCTCATATGGTTGCCTTTCTGAGGCCAACACGGATATGTTCATCAGGGCTGAGCATGTCGATTTGCAGCTTTCCCGGTGTTGCTAAATTTGAACAGCAACTGGGTGACCCGGGTGCAGTTACGTCCTGCAAAATCGGATTCCCTGAAATTAGCATGAGACCTCTGGATGAATTCGCTTTTTGCTGGGACTAATCTAATAAGTGTTTGTGAAACGGAAAACTCCCGTGCTTGTTTTGGGAAAATTCCATCACTTAAAAAGGGTTAGAAAAAGGGCAGAGGAGAGCAAAATGAGTGGGGCGAAGTCGGCAGATAAATTGGGAAATCTACCTCTGATTTTCAAGGAAATTTCAAGTGATTTTTTATTTTTTCTGATGAATAAGAAAAATTTCAGATCGAGAGGGCGTACATGGGAGTTATAAGGTTTCGATTCCCACTATGGTCGACCGAGCCAACTTGGGTTCACTCCAAATTGACCGAACTCTGAAGGTCAATGCCGGGTGGGGTCCCCTTGTCGTCTTCCTCATGAGGGCAACAACCGCCAACTCTTCAGTCTTCATATATACCCCCTGCTCAGATCCTTGAGCTACGTGGGTCTGTGATTCCACCTTAGATTTTTTTTTTTCTTCCTCAACTCATGAACCTTGACCCGAGCTGTTGACACCAGAGCAAGATGACAAACGGCCTGTAACCATAATCAGACTGATCAGTGTATGATACCACCAATATAAGAAGCATAGCTTTAAAAATTAGATCAGACGGTCGGTTTGACTATTCAATCGAAAATCGGCCACTCATTCGGTCCGATTTTTATAAAAAATTTAATTGCATATTTAAAGAGAAAAATTGGATTGAATTGGTCGGTTCTATGTTCGACCGGTGAATCTAATTGAACCTGTGAGAAAACTGATCGATTTAAAATTAAAAAAATAAAAATTTATTATAATGTACCTATTTTATTTTACTATATTTATATTTTATATTAAATTTTATTTATATTAATAATTTTTGTTATAAATTGTATTTAAATTATGATATTATGTAAATTTATTAATAATATTATTTATTAAACTTTCGGTTCGACTTATGAACCTATATTTACATCGATTCTTAGTTCGGTTTGATTTTAAAAACTATGATAAGAAGTGCAATTCCACGAACAAGGGGGAAAAAAACAGAAAAGAAGAGAGAGCCATTCCTCTGAGCTCATTCTCCGTGGTGAACTTGGGGGAAGTCAATGAGCTCTCAGAGAAGGTGTAAGCTGCGCCACTGGATGTAACTCATTGGGCTTTTACTCAAAGAAAGTCTATACTGACTTACTCCATCCATGCATTTGCCCACCCATCTGCTCCACATTCACGAGCGAGAGTGAGAGAGAGAAGGAGCTGCTGCTGCTCTGCTAATTGTCTGTCTCTCTCTCTCTCCTGCTTTGTGCTGCTCTTATTATTCTATATTTGAGTTGGTTCCATACCAAACCTTAACCCCCCTCAATGGTTCTCATCCTGCTAATTATAAGATCGTTCCTTCATAGAAGATTCAGCACAGTTAAGTCCATTCCCCAGTGACCTGTTCGATTTCATTCATCTTCTCCTGCTGGCAATTGGCTTCCTCGTGAAACAAACACTTCATTATGCACTGTATTGAATAATTATGCATTAAAGTTCATACAAACGCGATGACTCTGAGACACACATGTATCTCTGATGGAGACAAAGAGCAGCACATTCTTAATTTACTCAAGCAAGGTACACGGTGAACTGAACAACGGTCTCCTGCCCATCGGTGTTCTGCAGGTTTGCGCCCGTGAACGTCTTGATCGTGGCAAATCCCCTGGCGTTCACATACTTCCCAGTGCCGCCCATGATAGCTAGCTGCGACTCTGAGACCACCGTGCGGTGGACCCCAAAGAAGCTGATGCTGTCGACGTAGCCCCCACTCTGAAACATAGCCGTCATCGCGATGGTTTGGCTGCCCCCGTCTTCAGAGCTTGCCACATAGAACCCCTGCGCCTTCCCGACGAGGCCCGAGCCGAGCTCGTGCCCCTCGGTCAGCTCGTCATCGAACACCGTCATGGTCCCAAACATCATTTTCTGGAGGGTCATCCCCTGGGGAAGCAGGCCGTCGTTCAGGAGCGGGAACCCGGCAGTGCCACCGATGAAGTTGTTACCGTTGTTCTGGTTCTGGATGAGGTTTCCGGTGTTTCCGCTGAGGCCAGTGAGGAACGGGACGTTGTTGTTGTTGATGAGCCCGATGTTGCCGCTGTCCAGCGGCACCCCACTGTCGATCTGGAGGTTTGCGCCGTTGGGCTTTGCGAAGGGTACCTGGGCGCTGAGGGCTGGGTTGGTCACGATACCGGTGACCGCCCGGGCCGTTGGCTTCGAGCCGCCAAGTATGTCGTGCATGAAGAAGATTAGGGCATGAGGGTCAGCGGCGCCAGCCACCACTGCACCAGAACCTGCAGCTGCAGCAGCAACAGCTGCCCCAGCGGCTCCGGTTCCTACGGGGACGGGGACGGGGACGGGGACGACAGGTGACTGAACAGAGCCAGTTCCTACCGGTGTCTGGATGGGAACAGCTCCTACGGGCGCCACGGGCGAATCCACGGCTTCCTCCTCGGAGAGGGTTCGAGCCGGGAAAGCAGGGGTGATGGTGAGAGCCAAGGCAAGTAAGTAAACCAGGGCTCTGATCTGCAGCGAAATAGAGGTGTCGGTGGCCATCTCTTCTATGGAGGAGCTTCGGAGTAAAGGTCCTCGTCGATGATCTCCCTCGATGGTGATATTCCGTGGAGGTTCTGCTTTGTTGAGGTGATGATGGGTGGAGAAGAGTTGGGCGGGTGGTGGTGGTTTATATAGAATAGAGAGCGGGGAAGATGAACATCATCATGTAGTGGAGTTGGATTACTTGGAGTAGGTGCCTTTGAGTTTTCTTTATCACAGTGCGTTTGGTTTGGACAGTTTCAAACTGAATAGGAAAACGCACACCATTCAAAAGGGACAAGATTTTGCATCATCATCGCCATGATCATCATTAGCATGTTAATTGCTTTTCTTGCATATCAGGAATCATGATTAAAGAGAGGGTTTGGCTTGTACTTTTCTCGTAGCTGCAATTTTATCCTCAGAAATTTCTCCTAGTTGGTCTTCGGAGTTGTTGAGAAGAGCAAACCCCAGTAGAGAATGCCGTGAGAAGTGCAGAAGCTTCCGATATTGGAGCCTGAGCACGGGAAATTCCAACCAAGAAGATTTCCATGGAGGCATTTGTTTCTCTTCCGATCTTTGCTCTTCGAACTATCCGGAATAGAATCCAAATGATGATCCACGAAGAAGATGGCCGGCAGCCTAATCGGCGGGTTTTATGTGATGGGCTTGCTTGCCTAATTTTCTTAAAATTATTGAATTCATCATGAAAATATAAGAGATCGAATTTATTTTTATCTAAAGGTCTAAAATAGTAAATAGTGTTACACAATCTTCTTATAACTCACAATTGTATCTTTATTTGATCAATGTTGAATCGTATTATCTTAGCACCCATCATTATTTAGCAACATGGTCCACTTTACACTAGGCCATTAAACATTCATCCTCAATAATTGTCTACAATCCAGATATTCTTCTTTCTAGTCTTAAACAAGAGGGACAACTAGTCATGGGTCGGGCAATTTTCTTCCATACCCGAGCTTAATATCAATTAATCACGAGCTGGACCTTCGAACATGAGTCAGGCGATGTGCGAGCCCACTAACTCTGATACTATATCGAATTTGTTGTGAAATATATAAGGGATCGAGTTTATTTTCACTTAAAAACTTAAGTTTATAGATGATGGTATTCAATTTTCTTATAAATTCACAGTTTTCTCTTTATTTGATTGGTGTAAGATTACGTACCTTAATTGGAACTCATGAAACAAGGTAATCCATCATATTTATCAGAAGGCAAAATGACAGAGAGAGAGAGAGAGAGAGGATCCATGTTTCTTGACTGCGTCATCTTCCATCCGTGGACATAAACATTCAATTACTTTCTCTTTCGAGTTCTACCAGTTTCGGGGTTACGTTCTCATGTTGCACAGTGATTTCGCTCGGAGCTCGTTTTCCTTTGCCATGACAGAGTTCATGGAAGTGGACAACATACGTAAAAGGGTCGGTAGAGGGGTGGGAACAGAGTCAAAGTCCAACCGACCTCGGTTGGATAGAATCTTTCCAAGGTGGCAACTAACTGAAGAGAAACCTACTAGCATAGAATGAACATAAGGGGACACTTATTTGCTAGAGAATTGGTGTCCATGAGATGCTGTCCGCATGCTCTTCGAATTCAGTTGGGCGGAGGGAAGAAGACGGCGTCCGAGCTCCTCTTTGAGGAGAAGAGCTTCTCGGCTTCGGGCGTGACGCTGAAGGCCGCCTGCAGCACCTGTGGTGACAGTGCCTTCCACACCGATGTCTTCCCCGCAAGGTTCGTGAAGATCGGGCTGCCACAGTGCAACGAAGCAGGAGAATGTCAGACTGTGAGAAAACCGGAGAATGGCACAGTGCATCGGGCTTCCACACCGATGTCTTTTTTTTATTTATTTTTATGCAGAAACCCAAAATCAGATGCCATTCACTCATCAATCTTCCTTCCTGAGATTTTACTATGAGAGCAGCAAAGTTGCAATCATGGAGAAACCTCACTGGCAAGGCAGAGAAAGTATTGAGAAGTGAAGAGAGTTTACTTGGGAGTGGTGATGATGGAGAACCACTCCATGCCATCAGGATCAGCAATCTTGGACACTACAAAGAACCTCGGAACGATGAAGAGGTTTCCCGCTTTCACGGTAACCTCCAAGACCCTCTTCCCGTCGAGCCCGACAACTTGGGCTCTCCCACTTCCCCTCACCACATAGGTCACCTGCAAAGCCGAGTCGCAAGAAAATCCAGGAGAGCACATAGCGCTCCCATCGAGCCTGACCAGGTCAGCCCCTAGCCCAACCTCCCCAACGAGAGGCAAGTTCTTCGTATTCAGGACCACGACTCGGCCACCATTCGGGACGTCAACATCAAGCGGAGCTTCTATGCAGTTCAGCGCCATACCTGTATGAGAAACCAACAAGATTTCGGATGGATGCTGCTTTTCCACATGCTAGTTTCGATGGGAACTGAAAGTGCAGAGACGGTAAATACCTTCCCGGTGCTCCTTCTTGGGCTCGGGCATTTGGAATGACTGATCGAGCTTGATGATCCCAGTGCCTTTCTGATTGCCAACGAGGGCCTTGACATCGTTCTCTCCGAGGTCTGAGGCCCTGCAAAGAAACTCCACGGAGAAGCCCGAGTAGACACTGTTGGAGCCTGTGAGGAAGAAGTCAGTGAACTCGCCGGCCCTGTGGGCTTTCGATGTCTCCCCAAGGAAGAGGACCACGAGGTCTGTGTCCTCCTTATTGTACCACCATGTCACCGTCCCGAAGGGGAGGGCCATGGCGTCGCCCTTCTTGATGGGGATCACCTTCTCTTCCTTCTCGGGGAGGACAACTCCAGCAGCTCCACATCCTGGTAGTAATCACAGAGAAAACTGAGAAATTATACGATCTCAAGTTACGATAAAGGGTCATATTGTGCAAACGAGGCAAAGAAACCACATAAGTTCACAGGAATAATGGATCACAAGACATTTGAGGCCACAACTTAAAAGATCAGTGATTCCGAAACCACATTTAGAGATCAACCGATACCTTGGAGGATGTAGGCAACCTTAGCCGAGTCAGAGTAGCGCGGAAGAGCGAAGCCATGCTTCTCGAGCACCAGCTTCCCTGCGCCGATGTTCCCAGCCTTCAGCATAGGCAGCTCCGAGGGGTCCCACGCGAGGTAAGACCCACCATTCCCGCCGTACACCTTCTTGGGAAGCTTCGGGGACAGATTAAGGTCCATCTTCTTCTCTTTCCTCCTCCTCCTCCTTTGTCTCGAGAGACTGCTTTGAAAAATGGAAAGAAACAGAACAACAGCAAACAGCAGAGGACTGAGTGGTGTAGAGAGCTCACAGAAGTGCGAAGATGGGTACGTATTTATAGCCAGGGAGAGGTGAAGTTGAAGAGGAGCTTGCGGATAAGCTTATGAAACAGAGCGATCCTAACAGAGAGAGAGAGATCTTCGTCTAGTTGGTATTGGAATCCCTCAGAGTCATCTTAGGAGAGTGAAGTAACCACTGGACTTGGTGCATGGTAGAGTAGTAGATCACGTATATAGTGTCACCATATATCATCGTCATTTGTTGTCGAATTCTAATCTCCAATATCATCACAAAATTTTACCAGAATGGGATCAACACAAGACGTGAAACACGAACAGAGGTTGTTTCCTCCTCCTTCTCCGTCATCACATCCAGGAAAATAAAGCATACCCGCTTCCTTTTTTATACCCATTCTTTTATTGGGTATAAGTTGGTCAAACGTGAGTTAGATCAAGCTCGAACCGATTTCGATCCACCGAGAGCATCATCGATTCATGTGGTGGTCGATGAGACTGATAAAAGGAGACAGGGTAAAGTTTGTACCGTAAGGTGATAAGGGGATCGATCGATTCAGCCAACAGCACAGAGAAAAGGTTGCTGCATTACGTGGCGGGAGTTGAGGAATTCAGTTCAGGTCTCCTGTTGTTTTCTTTTCTTCCCGTCTCACTATCTAACTGCATTCATTCATATGTGCATCAACAAATTAGAGTTTTTTATTATTATTTTGGGTTCAAAAATAATAAATTAGGGTTACCTTAAGGAAGATGCACTTCGTTCACAATCCTTTTTAGCAGTTCAATTCTTCCCATGAAAGACGGTAAGATGGTATAGCCTTTTATTAGGAAAGATGAAACTTTAGGGATTATTCTGACGGCAAAATTAACTCAAATCCTCAAATGTTAACTCCACAAAGGTTTGAGGACCAAAGTGTTAGTCAACAATCCGAGCTTGAGCTTTGGCTCAGTAGCTTCACAAATATATATATATATATTATGTTTAAGTATGATATATCCATAGTTTTTAAAACCGGACCGGGCCGGAAACCGGTCAAGGTATGAGTTCATGGGTTCATGAGTCGGACCGAGGGTTCAATGGGTTGAATCGCATATTTAATAAATAATATTAATAATATAATATTCCAAT
>CXYZ01012252.1:2852407-2869752 GCA_900006705.1 Sonneratia caseolaris
CTCTAATAAAAATAAAATATAACATAAATATATATTTGTAAAAGGTTATCAAGTTCTAAGAGATTTTTTTTCTTTTTACAATAATTTTTAATTCACTCAATTCGATAATTGATTTAATTAAATTTAACGGTTGAATTAAAAATAGATAAGTTTAAATGAATCTGGTTGGATTTAAAGTGTATCTATCGAATTAAATAGCCGATTGGTTCCCGATCTAATTGATTCAGCCGATCGACTCCTAATTAAATTAGTCTAACCGGTCGGTTCGATTTAATTTTAAAAGCTATAGTTGCAACAGCCGGCTCCATCCTTATAAATAGGTTGCCAGATATATTATACTACCTGTATTACGTCAAAATTGCCGGATGACATAATATAAATAAGTTTTAAATGAGCTAGCAAGCTGAAAAATTGCTCTTTTTTTGCCGCAAAATAATAATTGAGGAGAATTACTGATCAATAATTAGAAATTATTGATCTACTAATAAGACGCGATTGAAAACAGTGAGTAAACATAGGGATTTTTTTGAAATAATTTATGGAAAAAAACCTTATATAAGACAATAAATAATTATATAAATAGTAAATGAATAATCGAGTTATTTTCGGCGCAGTGGGTCACCGGTAAGCCAAGCTCATCCACTATTTTACTCTTTTTAATTCCATCGCTCCTCGTTGAATAAATGAGGAGCGTTACCTGCTGCTGCCGGTTATTGACCGGATCTTCCGGTATTCCGGGGGAGCTGTGCTGAAGGCCTGTGTAATATATAGAGGCATCTGGACCACCTCTCAGAAGCCACCACAGGAAAGAAACTTGCGTATTCGGTTTTGTACTAAGCTCCAGTTGTTAGGGTCTATAAGCAAAACTAAGCTGCGGTCAAAATGCCGATCACAAGAATCGCGATTGGATCTCCGGCCGAGGTCGGCCAGGCCGACGCACTCAAAGCGGCTCTGGCTGAGTTCATTTCCATGCTCATCTTCGTCTTCGCCGGTGAAGGCTCCGGGATGGCATTCAGTAAGAACTCAACTCGATTCAACTGTCATATTGCTATATGTACGGTAATTTAGTTCGATATAAATGGACTAATCGTCGGTTTCTCTGCAGACAAGCTTACCGACAACGGGTCGTCGACGCCGGCCGGCCTCGTGCAGGCGTCTCTGGCCCACGCTTTCGGACTGTTCGTGGCGGTTTCGGTCGGTGCGAACATCTCCGGCGGCCATGTCAACCCGGCCGTCACATTCGGAGCCTTCGTCGGCGGCCACATTACTCTGGCGAGAAGCTTCATGTACTGGATCGGCCAGTGCCTAGGGTCCGTGGTCGCCTGCCTGCTTCTCAAGTTCGCGACTGGCGGATTGGTAAATATATGAGCCCACCTGCAATTCTTAATCTTCACCATCAACATATTACAAAACCGTCTAAAGCTTCGCTGACTAGTCTTACAGTTCAGTATATTGTCAACCCTTTTTCTTCTCATTCGTGGCGACTGCTTGTGATTCATGCAGGAGACCTCGGCTTTCTCCCTGTCATCTGGTGTTAGCGCATGGAACGCGTTGGTGTTCGAGATCGTAATGACATTCGGGTTGGTGTACACGGTCTACGCTACTGCCGTGGACCCCAAGAAGGGCAACATCGGGATCATCGCTCCAATCGCGATTGGCTTCATCGTGGGCGCCAACATCCTGGCTGGTGGAGCCTTCGACGGTGCGTCCATGAACCCCGCTGTCTCGTTTGGGCCAGCGGTGGTGAGCTGGTCGTGGGATAGCCACTGGGTGTACTGGCTCGGCCCGTTTTTGGGCGCCGGGATCGCTGCCACTGTCTACGAGCTCTTCTTCATCAACCAAACGCACGACCAGATCCCCACCGCTGAGTTCTAAGTGCAGAGTTGATGAAATAGGAGAAAGAAAGAGTTGTTTATCTCTCTCTCTCTCTTCTATCCCCGTTATCCCTCTTGCTTTCAGCTTGAGAGATGGAAGTCTGTGTGAGGTTTGGGTGATTGTCTGGTTTCATTTTGGGTGGCCCTTTGGGTTCTTTTCTTTGTCATGCATGCATCCCTGCTGTTGTCCATCAATTGTCTCTAATGAATCTGTCCTTCTCCTTTCTGGGTCAACCATTTCGTCTTTTAAATGCCATCAACTGTAGAGAAATTCGTGAATTTGGACAAATGTTATCAATATCAAAAGAAAACTTGAATGAACAGCATAGGTAAACAAAGTAAAAGTAAATAAGAAGTCGAAACCTACAAATTACCACAAAGTTTGATTCTACTTGTCAGTCAAAGCTATGGCCAAAGTAAATTCCAACCGATTCTAATTCATGCCTGTCCATTGTTGATTTGATGCTGTGAGCCTCCAAGGTGGTGCACCGCTCAGTCTGTCGAGCCCCGAATTTTACATTCATTAAGATCTGATATATGGCCTTCTCGAGGCCCAGATGAGGGCCTTTTTACGGTTAGAGCACCTGCCTCCTCTCAAAGTGAAGTTTGATGGCCCCTCGAGGAAATGGGTCGGGTCACTTGAACTCTGCACCAAGCTTATGCTGGGCCGGCCAATTGACGGCTCGTGTTGACTGCTCGACAAAGCGGGTTGTTTCCGGCGGAGTCGGCGCCCTGGACGGATGGATTCTTAGCGGGCAACGCTGCGCGCACGAAACATTTCGCGATTCCTGGTCGACTTGGCCTCAGTACTGGTGATGTTAAATGCACCACTGACTCTGCCGTTCATGCATTTCTCTCGCTGCGCCTTTTTTTTTTCTTCCTAATGATTTCCGGGGTCTGATCGATTCGGTGAAAGTTCGTCGTGTTTTTCATTCGAGAATTTCTGGAGCTTGTTAATGTGGAATTTGAAGAATGCATCCAAAAGTATCTTCAGTTAATGTTATGCCTCGCTTACGCCGTAGTGATTTTGTCGCTCAAGACAGCCACTGGATTTGCGATTAATACCGTTGCTCATAGACGCCTCATTCCAGCTCCGACTGATCGATACCATGCATCCGTATTAACTTTTCTGTTGGATAAATTAGGATGGAGTACTTGTGATCTTATTGATAGTTGTCCCGAGGTAGAGAAACAGTATGTCTTTTTTGATACAGAGGATTATTCAAGCGCTCTCTGGCCAGGAATTTATGGCAGTCAGAGTTCACGAAGTTAGGCAGATTGATGACTTGTAGTTACTTATACGAACAATGCTGCGATTCTACTTAGGGATAAGATAGGATGATCTGCTGCCATCTGATAGGCCATTGATCTTTGGATTTCAATAGTACACAGTTGCCTCTCAGGTCAACAAGATTGTTTTGTGGTAACATGTCAAGATGATGAGTCCATTTAACTTTTGTTTGCCTCTGTTGTAATTGTCTTACAAACTTAGAGCCCTTCTCTGAATGTCAGTCACTGCCATTTCCTTCATTGCCCATGAAAAGAACTTCAAAAACTTGCATGTTGGTGGTACGAGCAACTGGGAGAAAGCAAATTCCTTTTTCATTTTTCTCATGTGCAAATAGGGATTACCTTGAAGTACTTCTTTTACCATGATGCATGGAATGTCTCCACTGTACATATTCTCTCCGGAGATGTGTGATCTGTCTGGTGATGCTGTCCACTTTATGAACATCTAATTTTCTGGGATGGAGAAAAAACTTTAGGATGTCCGGTTTAAGCGGAATAAAACGACTCAATAGGAACCGCATGAAACTAGAATAAGTCATTGATGAGTAGTGGCTGCTAGCTGTGTTGGAAATGAATGTCCTTGTATTGTGCCCCTTTATGCTCATGTCCTTACCGTAGGTGTAATCCATTTCTGCCGGTGCAGATTGCTTGTATCTCTCAAATTTTGTGCTTATTTACATGCGGGCATATTCAGAAGGATGGATAATTGAAGAGCCATACAGCAGCAGCAGCTTAGAATAAACGAAGATTATCTTTACATGTGAAACCATATTGTTTCCTCATCAACGTGGGAACCATGGAGCAGCGAGCTAGGTAGAAGAAGATATTAAGCTATGTAATTATCGCTACAACGTTCTCTCTACTTCCTTCTAATGAAACTAAAAACTAAGAGAGTGACAAAGACACTAGATATGTGTGATGGGATTGTTCTAGTCCTAACTGATACAAAGCTATATGCAAGACTTGGACAGAACCATGTAACTTATGCTCCCCTAATAAATCACTACATGTCATGGGCATATTAATGAGTGAAATCATGATCAGCCACTTAAATATCCTGCCTCTTCACAGTAGGAGTATATAGGATCTCTTAGAGGAGGAAACATCTTACACTCTTCATTGTTTATATTCCACAGAGAGTCTGCAAAGTATTGCCATGCTGGTGACACTATCTGGGGACAAAAGAAATCGCGGCCTTCTTCGCTGTAGCACTCATAAGCAGGTGATATGGCGTTCTCCTCTGATAGAGCAATCTCTCGCCATATGTCGTCCATGGCGTTCTCCGTTTTCTTTTCTTCCTCCTTGCTCTTATTTTTCATGGAAGCTGATGTTTCAGGACCGCCTGTATCACAGAAACTTTCCTCCCCAGGCTCCTTGGAGGGTAAAGAGTCCAGCTTAGGCTCATTTGATGCGGAGTAACTGCTAATTGAAGATGATGAAGCCAACGACATGGCATGCTTTTTCTCTTGGGCCTTCTTCCTCATGTGAGTCCTCCAATAGTTCTTTATCTCATTATCTGTTCGCCCCGGCAATTTCTGGGCAATCCTTGACCATCTACATATGATAAGCGTACTATTGTTATTTTTTAAAGATTCGTGTACTGTACTGACTGAATTATTTGAATCAATTGATGAGCTTTTTCTTTTGGCTGCTATGCAATTTAGTGTGCTTATGCATAAGAGAGTAAATTTGTGCTGCTGTCAGGGCTGAAATTCTTGTTTCTATGAATCCAGAATGGTATTGAGGAATAAAAGGGCTAAATTCATACCTATTTCCCCATTTTGAGTGAAGTTCGAGCACAAGCTTCTCTTCTTGAGGTGTCATCTTCCCTCGCTTTAGACCTGGGTTCAAGTAATTAACCCAACGTAACCTGCAACTCTTTCCTGTTCTATTCAGGCCTACAACAAAAAACCACCAAGTTAGAGGTAGCTCCTCCCAGAAGCTTCTGTCTCCAAGATACGCCTACCTATTATGATCTCCCGCCACCTTCAAACCTGAAACCTTTGCTATAAAATCCCATCGTCGATCTCCAAACAAGCCAACAAAGGAAACCAGCTGGCAGTCTTCTTCTTCTGTCCAAGGACCCTTCCGGATCTTGTCCTGCACCATTTTCATTTGCTTCTGCTCTTCCCTCTCCCTCTCTCACTCTCTCAAGACCTTTTTTTCCTGAAGTGGAACTTTTCTACCCGGTTACGGGTACCGGGAGACTAACACATCTACCACATATATAAAGGCAGGATTGCTTTATTGGAGAAGCTACAGGATAACCCTTCTTTATTTGAACAAAAAAAACCTTGCATTGTCACCGTACACGTGGTGGATGTAGAATCAGTCCATGGTACCCGCCTTGTCACTGTGATGTCAGCTGTCATGTTTATATAAGCAAAATGAAAGATTGATATGTTAATGCAACTTTCACAATGGCACTTGCTGTGGGAAAGAATTGCTTTCTTTCTTGTTTTTTTCCCTTTTCTCATCTTCTCTATTAGCAACTATTTGTTATCATTAATTGTCTGTCATCACTTTCCAATGAGCAGAGGTATACTTGCGAAAAAAACAAAAAAAGTTTCGTCATGCTAATCTACAGTGGATCACAAAATGAAATGCAATTTGAGAAGATAAGAAAGAAAGCAGGCTAAGTCATAGTGTACATAATGAATATGCTAATGGATGTCATATCATCCTCTTCCATCCAACACGATTGATTTTTGTCAAGGCCACAAAGCAGAAGCTGATAGAACAAGAATAAAAGTTTGGGGGGGGGTGGGGGGGGGTGGTGGTAATGTACAAAATCTTCTAAAGCAATTTTTTTTTAATTTGTTTTGTAAGGAACCCTCATCCTCAAAAGAATGATAAGATTGCCATGGATTATTCTATCACGTCCATATTCTTAGCCCCTGGTACAGAAGCAATCTGGTTAGCGAATTTGGCTTTGCCTGGTCCATGCATTGAACCAGCAACCTCAGACTGCAAGTCCTCGAAAGGCCTTTTCTGGTTGGGGTACAAATGTTAAAAGATCTGTTGTATTTGTATGTATTAATAGAATCGAACTTCCTCTTTTGATGTTGTATGTACTAGCAGGCTAGCCAGTCTTATATTGATCTAGCACATAGCTGGCCTGCCTTCTCTTTCAAAACAAGAACAGCAACTAAATTTGAAAGCATAACCCACTTTTTTTAGTAATTTAAGTGCAGTTTGGCGTTCATTATTTGCTTGATGTAAAAAAATTCTGACTCTACTGTAATTCTGTATAAACATCTGATGCATATATTGCATGCCTAGCCAGCTTTTCTCCTTTATATATATATATATCAGTGAGTTGCGCTTTTGTTACTAATTTCAACATCAAGTGGAAGCTGTACCTCTTAGAAGAGCATGGGCAGTAATGAAAACAAATGGCAAGCAAGCCAAAAAAGGCAGAACTTGCAGGGCGTGGGTTTCATTACAACTTAATGAGGCATCTCCCATGCAGCCAAAAGGCATTCGTGCAGCTCAGTTGATGCCTTCCCGTGCGGGGTCTTGATGCCCAACATTTGATGTTGTGGCTAGACCTGTCTATGGACTTCTCATTTGGCTCGGTCTGTCAAGCTTTATTCTTGCCATGGGTGTTGAAGTTGGACAAGCAAACTGCTTCTGTAAGATGTGATTAAAGATTGTTCAGAATTCTTCGATGAGCCATAGATTCATCCACTCTTCTACAAGGGCTCAAACACAGGAAGCAGAATGTTCTGTGGACAAGAATAATTTTTTGATGTGCCACATCAAACTACAGATCCGAACGACTGCCTGTTTGCATCACGTGTTGCCTCTGTGTTTAGTTTCCATGCTTATCCTTTCACTCGTGAACTCTTAGTGTCCACTTTTATCCTTGTTCACCCGTTAACTTAAAAGCAGTGATGTAGACCACCAGTGTTTTTAGAAGCAATCGACCTACAATTGTTGAAATATACCCAGTGGCATTGAATCAAAACACACTTAATGCCTTCCAATTCAAGTCATTGTCAACCTTTCCTTCGCACCAAGGTGACGAACACTGTTTATCACCAATCCCAATCTTCGCCATCATCAAATTGGTTGTTCATTTTGAGGTGCTAACACATTCGACATGGCCAGCATGCACACACATTTTTTCGGTGTAGAAAGTCTCTGTGAATCTGTAATTACCTATCCGATTGACAAAATAACAGTTGAGATTTTCTTTCAGTGAAATGGTGGGCTTTGACGTTGGAGACTGATGTGAACTATGAGAAATTGGGAAAACAGCATCATTCACGGGGCATCAGGACAAAGTGTCTCCATCAGAAAGGCACCAGTCCATCCAATTTTTTGTCCTCATTTTCCTTTCGCATTTGATAGAGACTTCTGAGCATGTTTGCCATAAGGAACTTGTACGCAATCCCACTGGAAACAACTTGATAAAGGAGATTTTTTTTTCTTTTTTAAATAGTGGGATGTGGCAATATATGCTCTGCTTGTACGATTAACATTATGCCAGTGGCTAGGATGTTAATTCTGTGCCCAGCAGGGTATCAGTGAAGAAAAGCCAGGCAGTTTGGTCTTCCAATTGATAGTTTTGGTCCTCCTAACTGACAGAGAACCAAGTCATCGAGCAAAATTTTGATTGATGATGCCCAAGTAATGGTCAGGGGTAGGTCAGCTGGTGGAGAGCAGAGGAATAAAAATCCCTGTGTCACCAGTTCAAATCTGGTTCTTGCCACATGATTAACAGATACATTTACTGTAACTAAGATGAGACTACTGAGGTTATATCTTATTCATCTTCTACTTGCTAGACCTCTAGGAAATCGTTGGATTTCATCTATTTCTCTGTGGGCAAAATGAAAAGGATTTGAGAAGAATGGTAGCTCTGCCTTAGAGAGGCACCACCATGATGTGGATTCCCCACCAATTCATGGCCTCTCCACTTGTATGTTATCCTCTCCTTCCAAGGGAATATATTATCCTGCATTTTTTTCAAAGACACCTGTACATGCACATACGCATGAATTCTCCTGATATGACCCCTCTGCTCCATGTCACTTAAGATAATTCAGATTTATCCTTGGTACTATGCGGAATTCATGCCTGTCTATACCCCTCTTGGTGATCTGTACATGTGTAAACGTTTGTACTTGGGTTTTGCTCTCATTCCTAGGTGGAACGTGGTGGATTTCCAAGGATAGGATTAGAGAGGGTCTCATCATGTGGGCATTTTATTATTATTATTATTATTATTATGCTCTTTATGTTTCGGCAAACACATGAAATGGAATCACTAGACTGAGCATTTGATTTCGTTGCAGTTCATTGCATTCTCTTTGTAACCAAGCACTAGAGATAGCTGTCCAATATTAATTGTCTTAGCCCTTGCTCTCTTAAGTGGATTTCTCACATGATCATCTGAGAGATCAGTGCGTCGGTGACTCCATGTAAGAAAATAATTTGCAGGGGCACTTATTTGAGACAATATTTATAGTTCTCTGGTATGATATCTGGGCTGTTCCGATTTATGTTCTTTTCCAATCCCCAGGACTCTGAATATAGGTAACATAGTTCCTCGTGAAGTGCCAACATCTTGTTTGTTAAATCAATGGTTACGTATTGAAGTACAGTAAAATTTTCTGTTTTAGATTAGGCATATCTTATGGGATTTACAAAAATGGAATAAACAGCGGATCGATGCTTGTTCATTAGTTGCACGTATCTGGTTGTCGTCTTGTATACATTTTTGTTTACTAGTTCTTAGGATTGACAGGGAGAGCAGGCTCAACCGGAGGGGAGAGTTTGGAGGAGCATGGGGTCTGAGTCCAGAGACGTGGAATTCGATCTTTGTGAGGCATCGACAGAACGGACAGGCACTCTCCAGTCCAGGTAAAAAGTGGCTGCTTTCGTTTCACTTGAGATCTTGCTTTCTTCTCGTTTCTTATTCACACGGTTGCTGTCCGCTCCACTTTCTCTAGATGCTTTCACGGCACTTTGCATCACTGGCCAAAGTAGCTTTCAGGCGCCGATAGTGGGGATGTTCCCCTGTCACGCCATGAAGACCGCCCAGTTCGCACGCGATTTCTTCTGACGCTGTCGTGCTCTGTTTATACCTTTATGCCCGCGAAAAAACTGACCAAGCAGTGCATGGCAATCCGGCTCGTACCGCTGCTAATGGCACACTAGTGAGCGGAACTGAGCAAGAACTGATCGTTTGCTGAAGTGGGTGATGACTTATCAACTGCTAATCTTCTACCTGGTTTGCTTTCTATTGGTTTTTCGGGTGATCTTTTGACAGATTGTTTTGAGGGGGTACTTGTTTGTAAATTATCTTAGATATCAAAATTCCGGCTAGAGGGGACAGCAAGCATCTTCTTCTTCTTCTTCTTCTTCTTTTTAAAATAGAACAATTGATCTAATTTATAAAAAGTTAAATACAAAAAGCAAATGAACAGAGAAAAAATGAGAAGCACAATAGCTTATGCAAAGATGGAGACTGGTGGATCTACAAGTGCGGCTGCAAGCTCATGCAAGCGCCCGCACTTTGAGACTTAATGGTTATGGTATCCGCTTGGGCCTGAGTGGTGGGAGACCTTCCTCCCCCTTCTCCCCCTTCTCCTCTGTCTCTTTTATCTCCCACAGTTGGTATAATATCTCCCACAGTTGTTTTAATATCTCTGATGATTCTATGTCTTGATGAAGGAAGTACCGCATGGGAACGTTAAGGGAGAGAATTCTGCAGTGGAAGAGTAAATCACATGTAGTTTCTAAAACCAGACAAAATTGAGAATGGATGTGAATATGATTTTATGAGTCAGATCGAATGTTTAATAGGTTAAACCGTATATTTAATATATAATATTACTAATAAATTTATATAATATCATAATTTAAACATAATTTATAATAAAAATTATTAATATGACCATTATATTGAAAAAAAGTTGAATATAAATTATAAATATAATTCTAGTAAAATAAAATAGATATATTATAATATATTTTTTAATTTTAAGTCAGCCGATTTTCCCACCGGTTCAATTGGATTCATTGATCAGATCGAAAACCAATCGGTTCAACCAGAATTTACCTCATTGAAAGTGTAATTGGGTCGTTTATATGAACCCAACCGAGTGAGTAACCAATTTTCGGTTGAACCGGCCGGCCCGGTCCAGTTTCTAAAACTATGGTAAACTACTCCACGGGGTCGCACGTCTCCAAGTTCGAGACTAGTCCAAAAGATGCCCGCCTCTCTTTCAAGATGAGTGCTCGATGGGTGGCTGAGCTGTCCCCTTGCCGGGGAACGTAAGAAAACTGTCGAGTTTGCTGGCAAGTTGTTGATAACCGATGTTTTTGGTGCAGACGACAGGCGTAGCTCTAGCTCGGCTGGAATAATGTATTCATTAGTGCTCAAGGCACCGATAGGCCACAGGCCAGGCCTTTCCCCAGTATCCTTTTGAACTTGTTGAGATTTTTAATTTTTTTGATAATGTTAGTGTCGGAGAATGGAATGTTACGCCAGGAAGCTAAGGGAAAGAAAGAATTCCGGAACGTAGGTCTTTGTACCACTGAAATGCATGCCGGACGGGGGATTTGACTCTCGGTGGACTGTTTGATTTTCAGCAAGCAGCTTGGATAAGATCTGTGAACCGCCAAGGGAGACTGCCGCACTTATTGCAGATACCAGGAGTAACTTGTTTGGTTTATGATAACTGTACAGTNTGGGAGACTGCCGCACTTATTGCAGACACCAGAAGTAACTTGTTTGGTTTATGATAACTGTACAGTGGAGTGGTTTGATTAAGATGTGGGAATACAACTGCCCATGATCTGACTCACTCTCAAGACAAANGTTGATTAAGATGTGGTGAATACGACTGCCCATGATCTGACTCACTCTCAAGACAAATGCTCCATTCAGACTTTGAAGTTAACCACTCGTCTGAGTACGAGATTCTGCTTACGGAGAGCTTACATTTAGGGACATATGATGGGTGAAATAGGCAGTTTTGGCGTACAGTCACATCGGGGTAACTCTTGAAACAATAAGCCAGCGGCTACTGGTCATCATGGTGCACCACAAAACTCTGGCCACCACCCATCACAGGAGGGTGATGATGTTAGCTCAGCACGAACTCCTGATGATTCTGAGGGACCAGGTTTGGTCCTGGCATCATAAATTAGAACTCCAATGTGGGCTTTCCTGTTTGGTCTGAATTAGCTTACTGTGGCTCTGGGGATGGGCTACCCGGCGAACTGTCCATTCGGTCTCTTCCGCTTCAGCTAAAGGCCACACTGTGGGCTAGGCCTAGCCCTCGGACTGAGCCCCTGGTCGCTGCTTTGCTCTGCTCCAATCAATGTCTGTCCGTCTCCGCTACGGACGTAAAGCTATTCGCATCGTTCCATTAAAGTGCACCGACACGTACTTAGAAAAAGACAGTCCCCATACTCGAAAAAGATCATATGGGGGAGGGGGGGGAGGGGGATTGGCAGGAATCATGCAGGACCTTTACAAAAAGTGCCCGATACCCACCAGCGGGCTCAGTACATGTGAACAAAAGAGCTCCGTAGGAAGACAATGCCCAGTAAGAAATGCAAAGTGATTAATGAATGTAGTGAGTCTGGAAGCTAATCTAGTCGGTGTAACAAGAAATTGAATATGAACAACTGGATCCCGCAGAGGAATGGGGCCTGTTCTATCCTCAGACATGGCCACATTCTCATGCATGCAATGGAATTGCCCTCTGCACTTTGCCATTTCAATGTTCTTGTGGACACACTCTTGAACTCTTCCATGGTTGTTTGCCTCCTCCCCGCCCCCATCTCCGCGACTACCGCTTCCTAGATCTCTCTTCCGTCCCCTGCGTTTTCACTCGCTCGTTCTCTTTCTTCTCCAAACTTTGACTTGCTCTTCTCAGTTCTTCTCCTATGCGAGCCCAGGCAGGGATGGCCGAAACTTCCCCCAGGAGGATGAGAACGGTGGACCTCCGGAGACCGAAGAAGTGGACAGACAGGGAACCGAGCCCCGACCCGATCAAGATGTGGAGGAGAGGGTCCGCGAAGGATGAGCCCGACTCCACTACCCCTGATGCTGAGGGGGGCGACGGCGGCGGAGGCGGCTGCGGCAGAGGGAGCCCGAGAGCTCCAGTGCTCTACTATCTCTCAGTGAATGGTCAGCTCCAGCACCCCCACTTCATTGAAGTCTCCCTCTCTTCCTCCCAAGGACTCTACCTCAGGGGTATTTGTCCACTTGCCTGTCCGTTTTTATTCTCGCAGCTGTATTTTCCTGCTTTTGGGTGTTTCATCAGTCTCTGCTAACTCTGCTACTCAGATTTCATCAATCGGCTAGACCAGCTCCGTGGCAAGGGCTTCGCTTCCACTTACTCCTGGTCTTCTAGAAGGTACTTCCAGTTGCATGCTGTGAATCCAATTTAGAAATCAAGACGCCATTTTTTGTCGGGGGGTATTCTTGCTAGAAATTATTCTTGACAATAATTGTTTCTTCTAATTGGTTCTCGTCTGGATTTCATATGATCAGGAGGTACAAGAATGGCTTCGTGTGGCAAGATCTCACCGAGGATGATCTCATCTCCCCGTCACACGGAGACGAGTACGTCCTCAAGGGATCGGAGCTTCTCGACCTTTCTCCTCCCTCGTGTATCTCGTCCTACCCTGCTTTATCCATCTCAGGATCTCCCATCGCCTCGTCACCTTCCGATCACTCAAACTCCAAGGCGGTATCCCGGCGGAGGAACCAGTCGCTGAACTCGATCGACTTCCGCAAGTACAGGGCCGAGAGGACAGAGTGGATGGGTGAGTCGACTCCGCCACGTACCGCGGCGGATGCATCGACGCAGACGGGCGACTGGACGAGGCGGAGCCATACCTCGGCTTCAATTCAAGAGGAAGATTTGAAAGATAGTGGAGTCGAGCTGGAGCTGCAAGGGCCGGACGGGCCCCAGCTGCAACCCGGCGAGGAGCTGAGCAAGGAGGACGTTTCGCCTCCGCCGTTGGGTTCGAGCCCGGAAACTCTTGTGACCCTGATGAAGTCGCACAGACCGCTGATGCTATACCCCGCCGCGGAGGGCGGAGCCGACTCGCCGGGCGGCAGGCCGAGAGCGTCCTCTCTCCTGCTGCATTTCATATCCTGCGGTGCTCTTCCGTTCAAGGACTGCGGGGCCACTTCCTACCCTCGAAGGGATCTCATTGACCGGGCATGGTGAAACGAAGTGGGCCCCTTCAGTTGGGATGGCCCGCTACCGCCTGATAGAGCTGAAAATGGCAGCGGAACGGCGTTTTGGGTATATTACAGTAGGCTTCTGGCGACATTTATTGCAAAAACGACGAATCGTCCGGCACATTACACGATGAGATTGCGAAGACAGACAGCCCAAAGAGAGACAATATTTATCTCTTCGACACATGGTTCTGTTCATTCTTGGATGTTGTTCCCGAGATGTATTTTCCTTTCAATCATCGTATGTATTACTCCATCGAATAGGAGGAGGAGTTGAGGTCTAAGAAAGACCCATGAAAACGAGTCCATGGGAGCCTCCTGTTCCGAGGCCAGACCCTGACCCCGCACAAAACTGATGAGCCAAGTGACAACATTTTCCCTCCCATAAGTACAAACCCTGCTGGAAAGTAGAGGCAGAAGACTTACTATGATAGGGAGATTGAAGTGTCCGGCATTGATTTCATTAATTGGTATCCTCGGGGAACAAGGCAGCCGCTCAGGCCACCGGTTTTTTTGTTTATTCTTAAAAGGTAACAGGGAAGAAAGAAAGCTTTGAAGTGGGGGGAATTTATGGAGGCAGCTTAACTTTCCTCCATGCTGCATGCCATTGCCAACCTGGAAAGGGACCGAACTCCAATATTATGATTGAGAGGGGCATATCGCAAATCGTAAATGTAACCAGCTGAGGACTACCTTTGTTGTCATGTCCAATATCTGCTAACGGGCAAGACCTGCAGAAACAAGCAATGGACGGGGAGAGCTAACTCGAATAAGTTACACAGGCGATAGAGTTACCAGCCGTCAGCGAAAGTGAGTTAGAGTTGAGAGCTTGATGGGAGGCAAAGACTAGTAAAAGAAAGGTGGGGGGAAAAAAGGTTGAACATTCTCAGTCTTCCTGTCAAGTAACAAACCATTTAAATAAGTACAGAGTAATTTCACACACTTGCTGGTTCTGAAAGAATGATGAGATAAGAAAGATGACAGAAATCGTTATATCGTCATCGTCAGGATTAGCTTTGCCTTGCTTTGCTTTGCTTGCTGACCCGCCCTCGACTGAGTGAATGCCACGGGGAACTTCCCTTATGAGCCGCAGCAAGCGGATTTCTGTGCAGCCTGTGCTGCGCCGCCAGTCTGGTCTGGTTGATTGATCCTGATCGTCGAAGGCTGGTTTGACAAAGCACCACAGCAAGCAGTGCAGATTTTGAGAACTTGGAAAAGAACGTAGACAACTTCAACTTTTCTTTCTTGGTCCACTTTTTATGAAGAAGAAGCGAAAGTGAAGAAACTTACCTCAGCCTTGGAATCAGTATCTGCAAGCCTTTGCTTTATGTCCCTTGCTATGGAGAAGAAAACTTGCTCAACGTTCAGGTTTGTCTTTGCACTCTGCAGGGACCACACTCAACTTCAGCATAGGATGGAGATTTCTCGATTAGATTATGGTATCAGAGTGCTTCCAACTTACTGTCTCAAAGAACTTGATTCCATACTCATCGGCAAGCGCTTGGCCTTTGGCAGTTGGCACAGCCTACAGGTAGTGAACTGCATTATTTAAGTGCTCCTGAATTTTCTTTTTCGTTTCAAAGTTATTCCTAAACTATGGAACCCCTTTGGCCAAAAGAGAGAGAGATAAGAACATATTGACTCACTCTTTTGCTCTCGTCCATGTCAGCCTTGTTCCCTACCAGAATCTTGTTGACGTTATCAGATGCATGTTGTTCAATATTGCGAATCCAGTTCCTGATGTCTGATGGATTCAACACATCAGATGTTTGGATGAAAATTCTTAATGATCCAATCTCATATTTTGTCAATTGAAAACTTGAGAAAAAAGGCACGGATGCAAATAAAACCGAAAGATGTGAGAGATACATACTATTGAAAGATGATTCATCTGTAACATCATACACCAACAAAATCCCCATGGCTCCGCGATAGTAAGCTGGATTGCATTGAGACGAGTCAGCATTTGAGAAAGCATAAAAGGAGACCACCCATATATAACAAACTATTAAGACAAATACAACAATTTGTAAACAAAGCACTTGGCAGATGTGGAGAAGATAATCTGGGAATTGGCAAAATATGATCGGAGAAGTATTTCATATTCTAAATTTTCATGTTGTACATGTTAATTGGGCACAGAGCAATGCAAACCTCTAAGCTATCTGATTTTGGATAAATAAATCTGGAGGGCCTTCAGTGTGCATACCGGTTGTGATTGTTCGGAACCGCTCCTGACCTGCCGTATCCCATATCTGAAGCTTGATTCGTTTACCATCAAGCTCTATGGTTCTTATCTTGAAATCAATACTTGATGAGGAAGAAAAAATCACACAGTTGGGCAAGATGCTCAGAGATCAATGTTAGATTAGACATGATCCCATCCATAGTCTAGAGATGACTCACCCAATGGTGGTTATGAAGCTGGTGGTGAATGAACCATCTGAGAAGCGTAAAAGAAGACAACTCTTACCCACACCTGCCAGGACATAAACATAACAATGAAGATTGCTCCTTTGCTTTATTTGCATCAATTCTATATCACAAATATACTTCACATCACAATGTCAATCAATAGCATTCCGTCATTGAGCTGCCAATCTCAGCAAAGCATATAGTACATTATCATTGCCAAGTGCCAACAAACATAATGCTAGACATATAGCAGAGCTTCTTATCGAGTCTGAAATTTTAAGCTGGTACAGGGATCTCTGCACTTACAATTTGAAATAAAAGTACCAGCAGAAACTAGTCTATTGAACTGTATATTGGCAACCAAGTTTTCCCCAGTGATAAACAACATGTGTCTGTGCCAGTCAGAATAGAGCATGGATTGCTAAATTCCCACCAATGCAAGATAGAGTAACAACCACAGATCGTTTACATCCTCATTCAATTTCAAGCATGGGGGAGTCCATCAAAACGACAGAAACTTGTATGCTCACATCAATTTTCTTTGTTAGCTACCATAAAGAGATATGGGATCGTGGGGGGCAGAAGTATCCCCCATTTACTTCTCGGGAAAATCGTGGAGAGATAAAACGAGATGACCTAAAACGGAAATTGGAAATGAAATCAGTTACCGCTATCTCCGATCAACAAGAGCTTGATGAGGTAATCGTAGTCGGCTCGAGCCCTCGCCGGCGGAGCTGCCATTCCAAATGCCAACACGCGATACGAGCCGCGAAAAGAATCAAGATTTAGTCGACTCCCCTCTGCATCGACAAAGAAAGACAACGTCAGAGGAGAAATCCCCCCAAATCGAAGAAAATATATGAACGGAATCAATGCAAAAAAGGGTACCGGATCGATAACGGAAGGGGGTGACAGAGGGAGAGATCAAGAGGGGGATAGAGATACCCCGAGAGGTCAGAAGCAGGGAGCCCGTGCAGATTTAGAGAGAGAGAGAGAGAGAGAGAGAGGTCGACTTTACAGAAAAGGAAACAACCTTGATTGATTCAGCAAGAGCTGCGAAGAACGAGCTCCTCCGACAACGGTGGAGGAGTCGCTGAATTGCACGAAGACCACCACCTGGTTCCCCCCGAGAGCATAGAAGAAGCAGATCCCTCACTCCCTCTCTCTCTCTCTCTCTCTCTCTAAGCCGCGCGTGGGAAACACCGCGAATCAATCAAGGATTTGCCTGGCTGTCGGAAGTGTGCCTGTCGGTAGGCGACAGGTGGTGCTGGTCTGTCGCTGTATGCCTTTTTCATGGGCTCCAGCGATAGAACCACCGTATTGCCAGGCTTGGCCTCCATGCCCACATGGCTGGTACACGTGTGCCTCCATTAGGATGAAAGCTTGACAATTCCTTTAGCTGGTAAATTTTGGGTAATCGATCTGAAAAGGCACAAATTTTACGATTTTACTTATTTGATCATAATTTTTAATTTTAATCTTAATGATCAATAATTTTAAAATTGTCTTTAAATCTACCATATTCACCGTTTCTATCAAAAAAAAAA
>CXYZ01012252.1:2877712-2905407 GCA_900006705.1 Sonneratia caseolaris
CCCCCCCACCAACAACCCAATCACAAAAAAAAAAAAAACCAATACTGTTTTCCCCAGGCGTCTTGTTTGTAGTAAATTACCATAGAACAAGAACCAAGAGAATATGGCATAATAGTGTTCAACAAAGTAGCAATAAGAGGATCTAACACATGAAGAACATTTAATACAAATTATATATTTGGGAACAAAATTTCAACTTCAGATATATGCATTATCACATGATTAGTTTACAGGAATGTTTTACTACAATCACTGCATCTATAACTACAAAGATAGGTTAGCCCGTCATGAAGGTTCAAAATATAAATGAAAAGATGGACAGCAGCAAATATGATCAGCTCGAATTACATAATGAGTGGTATATGATTAATTACCACAAAGGGCAAAAGCCAAGAAATGCCTGCCCCACTTTGTCTAGCAGCAATTGTAGTTGGGCCACCTAGAGAGGGTATCCAGAAGAAACCTTCTGTTAGCAGCCCCTATGATGAAGATACAGAACAAAAATTAGTGAATAGGATTTAGGAATAGATGTACTAGGTAAAAGGATACTTATAATTAACAAATCAGAATATTCAATGCTAAAATTGCTCGAGCATCAAAGCATGGATCCATTCATACCTCATTAGCCACATTTGAAAGAGCTTGATATAAACCAATCCAGACTGGTATTGTAGCCAATGTTGGGAAACATCCTATAAATCAAAGAGACATAAATTCATGTAGCGCCAGCAGAATGAAATATACATTTTCCAACCAAAATCATAAGTTTAAAGACCAGAAAGATGTCAAGCACACTGTAATTAAGAGAAACAGAAATGAAGCTAAATTTTAAGTAGATGATGGTGAAACTGCTGCTAATGCCAACATCATGTTGATCAAGCACATCCACAGATCATATAGCTTTCACCTTGGAGGAATTAAAATTGTACAGCATTTTTTGAAAGGAACCACTGAGAGAAGAACAATTATATACAAGTCGTGGAATAAATTAGAGTTCTACCACTTAATGATAATCTTACCTGCCAATGGATTGACTCCAGCCTGCTTATAGAGTCTTGATGTTTCGAGTTGTATCCTTTCCTTAGGACAAGAACAGATTGAGGAGAAAATAAGAGCCACAATTATCGAATAAATAATGTCAGATTCATATTATGGTGATGACAACAGAATAACAGGCCTCACCTGATTTCCTGCATATCTTTGTTGGATGGCCTTAATCTTCGGTTGAAGATTTTGCATTGCCAATGTCGATTCTACCTGCGTGTGACCAAAGCTCATGACTCATGTTTTTAAGAACTAGAATTAGAACAGTGGGGATAGTGCAGGCCAAAATTTAAAAAGGTAAAGAAAACAAAAGAAAGGATCTTGATTCATCTGTAACTCCACAGAAGTCTGAGGTTAAAATGCGGAAAAAATGTGGTTACTGGGTGTCAGTTAATTATAGATAAAATGGTGGCAGAGTCTCACCTGCTGCTTTGTCAATGGATAAGTGGCGATCTTCACTATAACAGTTAATAGTATGATTGCAAAACCATACGCATATGGGACATGGACTGCACTGAGACCATCCTTCAAAATCTGATCAGATGAAATCAGGATTATATCAAATTTAGCGAGGCAAAAAAAAAAGGTATTTCTTTAGATTTGAAATTGAAGCATGCTCGTAGTTGACATCAGTCTCTTGTAATAAGAGTACAACTGTAGTTTATCTATCTAATCAATTTCACGCAATCTTAAGCTTCTGGAAGAATGGTTTATTCTTTAAGAGACGAACAAGCACTGATAGCACCATGTTTCATTTCACAACTCATCTTTCTCTGGGAACTTATAATTCACAATGAGAACTCCCAATCAAAAACTCCTTTAACATATTTAGTTCTGACGAAGTAACATGACGATGCTCTCCCAGCTCAATTTGACAACTGTCTTTTACGTTCATAATTCATAATCCAACAGCTGTACCAGCCACATCAATGGTTATCAATTACGAACCAACATAAGAAGAAATTGGAATAATACTGACAGATAAATTAGCTGAAGCGCACAAGAAAAAAAACAAGCATGCATTACCTTCAGCACAAACTCCATGGCATCGGATATAAATCCAAACCAGCCTCCGCTCTTCTGCACGGCGACGTCGGTGGAGGTGGAAGCAGCTCCACCGGAGCTTGGATCCACTGCAACCGCAGCATCAGCGAGAGTGTAGAGCAAGCTCTCGGCACGGCTGACGATGGAGCTGAAATCGACTGAGGATTCGAGGGGATGGAGCGGAGGAGGAATCTCGTGGAAGCTGAACTTCACTCGGAGGCTGCCGATCCTGCGGCCGCCGTGAGGGAGCGCGCGGAGGCCGAGGCCGTGGCGGGATAGAGAAGGGAGCGGCGTGCCGAAGAACGGCGGAGGCGAGAGCAAGGACTTCGCCATAGAATCTGGAGATGGATTGGACGGCGAGCAGTACCGATTCGACTCAGCTTCTCATGAGAGGCAGGCGATGGAGACGGAGAAGGCCTGGGTGGAGAGATAAGGCGAGCTTCGGCAGCGGAAGAGGAACCCAGCACCTCCGTTCCCTTCCTCGTCCATTATCCGCAACATATTTCCTTGAACCAAACTAACGAAATTGCAGGAATATACCGCCGCAGCCAATCACTTGGCGCCACACGGCAGCTCACAGGGCTGTTTTGGTCATTTAACTCTGAAGTCAATGACTGACTGGGTAACTAAAAGAAACCCAGTTCACTCGCTAAAATGCTAGTCCACCGGAGAATATGGGTGACGTGGCGTATTTTCCTTGGTCGCTCGAAATGTTTACTCTAATAAATTATTAATTGAAAGCTTTCTTTTCTGTTCAAATTTTTAAAGAAAATTTTACTTAGCATAATAATTCAATTTAATAGGATAGGATGTGAAATTAGATGAATTTAAATTTAAATATAATAAACATGTATAATTTAATAATATATAATTAATTTTATTTAATTAAATATATATTGAGTATTTTAACATGTTTTATTTGTTTAATTGTATGTATTATTAATTTAATTTGATATATAAAATTTGTTAAACTTTATTTGTTACATTGTATAATAATAGTTTCATTATCATAATCATACCATAAACATTTTTATTAAGTTTTTTTAATCATTATAGTATTGAACCTATTAACCGTGTATATATATATATATATATATAATTAACACATTTATGAGACTTGAGTGATTATTGGTGAAAGTGTCTTTTTAACTTTGTGATTAATCATACCTAATAAAGCAAAATGCAAATTCACAGACACACCAGCATACATAGCTAGACATAATCAAACACACATGTTCCAAATTACATCCACAGCATCAGCAAGACACAAGAATTACCTACGACACCCTGGGGATGCTGATGATATGAACAAACAGGACTCGAATTGCTAGGAGGAAAAAAACATATGAAAGATACAACAAATTGCATTCAGTTTAAGGCGAGAACCCTTCAGATCTATGTCTTCCATTGTCGATTCGTTTATTCTGACAGTGGAGTAACATTGCCCAGAGACAGACTATTCAAACCTCCTGGCGCCCTAAAATCTACAAGAGAATAATCTGCTAATTACATTTCAAAACAGGCAACAGATGACTGCTAATTACACTATCGGCGAATTGCTAAGGGATTCTTACCCGGAACACCCAGACCTAGTGTAGGACGCCGAGCTTGTCACCATGTCCCAATAGATTTCACCAAAATAACATATATAAGACTGGGCAGGAAAGAATAGTAATACTGTGAATGTGAAAATTGTTTCACAAATTTCCAATTTTCCCTTCCTATGAGTACACATTGTATAATGAGAAAATTTTCATTCCAATCCTACCACCAGATCATATTTTCTGCTGCTACGCTCTCAATCAGGATAACGTTAGTTCATTTTGCTGTCACGAATGGGATCTAAGACATACTCGGACCTCATGCTCCTCGGGGCCCATGCGATGCTTTGGCACAATGATCTCAAGACCACTACCCGCTTCATCTTCATAAGCCTTGAGCTTAGCATCATCAGGGATTCGTGTGGGTAGAGGAATCTCCCTCACGAATTCTCCAGGAGGGCAGTGCTCAGGAGAGGGATCTGTGAGCTCGAAATTTCTTCCATTTCTTTTGATAAACGGCATACAAGCAGTGCTCACTGAGGAGATCTTTACCACCCCATGAGTGAGATTGTTCCACCAAGTGACTTTCACCCTCTTGAGATCTGAGAAGGGCAAACTTACGATAATCAAGTACCCTTGCTCATCCTCGTAGATTGTTTTTGCAGCTGTTACAGGGCCATACACGTTCCTCATCACTCCACTGAAATCATTTACCCAGGGGTGCTCAGTTGGGTGGAGTTCAGACTCCTGAAGCCTACCATTATGTTGATTCATAAGCAAGTAACTGTCTTCCTCATTTCCTGCCCCATACATGTCTTTCCTTCTCTTGTTACTCCCAGCAGATGAGAGATCGAATGTGCCACAGTTATCCTGGCTTGGTAGACGATTAGACAGGTTCAGACTCGAACCATTGAGGAGCTTTTTTGTGGTTGAGTTTGAGGTGGCGATTTTTAACAGAGGCAGCGGCCTCTCAAGCTCGAATTCTGTGGAGGGAAGGTTTCTCCAGGAACAGAATTCACTTGCCTCAGGCGGTAGCAAGAAATTCAAGTCCCTGCTTGTGAGTTCTACCCACCTCTTGCGCTCTTCCTCGTCAACTCCCTCAAAGTTGGGTGAAGAAACAAGCTCAATCCCATGAACACACTGAGGGTTTGAGAGTCCTCTGTAGTGCTTCCTCTGCATTTTGTGGGATCGAACAAACCCTTTATCTACACTGAATGGGAATGGTCGCTCCCCTTGACGAGAATGTCCGTTCATATAACTCCTCAACTGCATCTTTCCAAGGGCATTCTCTGGCCGTTTCTTGAAGACCCACATGTACATGTTTTCCATGTCATGCTGCACCAGGAAAACATCCAGCTCAATGTCCGACTTATCAAATCCCGTTACCCCATTACCATCCCTCACAACCTTGCACTTGGATTTATCATTCAACACGGGCTTAAAGTAGTAGCAGAAGAAGAACCAAGCTCCCCACACACTATCCAACCTCTTCATGCACTTGCGCCCGGTCTTGGGCAGGTTAACATGGGAATCAACATCATTACCCTGATGTGCAAGCCCGACATCTAAGGCATCAAAGGAGTCCAAGTTCCACGATTCCAGAGAAGGGCCATTTTGGTCAGAAGCAAGGGGGAGATTAATATCTGGGGCCTGAGAAAGGATAATAGGTCTGAGCAGCTGATGCTCCAACTCATCCCGAGAAACCAGACTCGAATCCATCGATAATATGGTTGACGGGCGGGTATGGTTATCAATGGATAGGGCAGTCAGCAATTCCTCTCCCATTTCCACAATCGTCTAAAACTTCAAAACAATCAATTCGCAGGGCACCCAAACAATTGGAGCTTTTCAACCGTTGCCAGAGAATCCAATCCACTCAATCAGTCATAAACATTCACAAATGCCAGCTTCCAAAATCTATCAAGCACGGAAATTGCCAAGGAGGAAGCGGGAAAATCCGAAACCCTAGCAGAGAAACCAAATCCTCAGGCAGGGTCTGTTCGATTCATGAAGGGGAGACGATAAGCACGGAGAGGAAAAGGGAGAAGGCAGTGCACGATAAAGGGGTTTGATGGGAGGGAGGAGATTTACCTTTTGGTATTTGGCCTGGAATCTAAAACAACGCCATAGATCTCCCCGAGCAGATCCTCTCCTCCAATGAGCTTAGGAGGAAGATATCAAAGGACAGTGACGATAACGGTTCCGTCAACAAACGGTGACGGGATTTCACTTCCCCTCCCCTCCCCAACCCACCGCGCTGCGCCTTTTCGATCCGCTGCGTTTAAAAAACAAAAATAAATAACCCTAAGAAATTGATTTTTTAAGATATTAAATACTATAAATTCCTTTTTATTTTAACAATAATAATAAATTTTAAATTATTAAACCATCTCTTATTTTTATAGATATCCATCTTATGTGATGAACAAATAATAATAATAATAATAATAGAGGGTAGTGGGCCGTGCCTTTGTTGATCAAGTCATAGTGGTCCCCTGTGGGCCCCTGTCTCCTCTTGACTGAGAACAGTACCGAATGATCATCATCCCTTTCATTAGAATTCTTCCGGCGTTGTCTGTATTTTTCAGTCGAATCACGAGATATTTTTAATATGATGGCCTGTGCGAATTCATCGTTGGGGCCCGATCTCTGGAGTGTGTTTGTAAATCACTTTTAGTGGGTTTTTTTGTAATATTTGTTTTCCGAACACCCCTTGCGTGATAATACGAATTTGTCTTGTTCATTTTTCGCATGCTTGTCGTGTGGACATCGGGTAGCTCTTTGGGTCGGTCTGGATCGGACCCAGTGACGATCGCTGGGCCGGGGGATGGACCTGACCCGCCTGAACTGTCCCTGAGAATCTAAGGCAATCATGTGTGAAGAGCCCTGGATTTATTAAAATGGCCGGATGGATCGATCGGAGGGAGCATACCAAAATCCGATGTCGCGTGCTTTAGCTGCATTTCGCAGGCGTACGGCTGAGCAATCGTTGGGAAATTGGAGAGGGGGAAAAAAGAGAGGAGNCCGCGTGCTTTAGCTGCATTTCGCAGGCGTGCGGCTGAGCAATCGATGGGAAATTGGAGAGGGGGAAAAAAGAGAGGAGAGTTCGGTTTTTTTTTTCTTTTATGAGAGCCAACGTTCTTGTATAGTTGATCGAGTTTGGTCCTCATTCGAATATACGGTGAGTATCCACCACCGGCTTGTGTACTGTTTGTGCAGGTGTATATGATTCGATCTCATGACACGATCTTGGGTTTCGTTGTATGGGTGGATTTGATGTGTTGTGTAAGTGTGTAGAAGTCCATCAGGGAGAGAGAGAGAGAGAAGGCTAGATGCTAAGGATGGTTATGGCATCAGAGCTTATTATCTGCAGTGGAGGTTGCTAGTTACAGTCCCACTGGATCAAAATCCGAAGGAAAGTGTCGGACGGAAGCTTCCTGCAGCCATACTTGTTACTTGCAAAGAAAATCGCAGTTTAATTGTGTTGTCTCAGAAGATACAGAATTGCACTCAAGCGATCGACATTTCCAGGTTTCAGAGGAATAAGAGCTCATTGATCCCGTAGGAGTAAACACGAAGCTTATATATGTGTGTGTGTGTGTGCTTGCATGTTCTGGATCCAAGTTCAATGCCTTTGGCTCAGCCCAATAAAAAGTTGATTATATAGAGCAAACAATTCATACTTGCAGGAGCTCGTGCGTTATGAACTTTCATGGAGCGGCTCATACAATTGGAAGAAGATAGTTCCTCGGATCCAAAGGGAAGGAAGGGGGAAAACCAAGTGATTATCAGTCAACNAATCCGAAGGGAAGGGGGAAAACCAAGTGATTATCAGTCAACTCAGCTTGTTGGGCGCCGACTCGATCTTCCTGCAGAAGTTCTTTCGATTCGTAAGAGGAAACAACGCCTCCACTTCATCGGATGAAACCAAAAGAACCCGACGGGAAGGCCTCCTGATCTTCTCCATCCTCGGGCGGATCGCTCTCGGTCTCGGCTTCCTAGGGGCAGGTGGGCACTGCCTGATAGCCGGAGGAGCACTTCGACGGGTCGAAGTCGGAGTCCTGAAACCCTCATCTTCCTCGTCGTGGACGGTGCCGTTGACATCTCTTGTGCAGACCACGCCGTTGGATGCAGCCTCCTCCTGTTGTCGTGCTGAAGATCCGGCAGCAGGCTCTACCAAGAACTCGAACTGATGACCCACGGTAGAAATCAGGATGGCATCTTTCTCGCAAGCACAGAGCTCATTAGTGGAGTTCTCGGGAGAGCTATCCATCGAAGAGAAGGAATAGAGCTCCGAGTCCGTTGAGGGGATGGAAGAAGGCGAGGCATACTTATAATCAAGGATCTTGGAAATATAGAGAACGTGGAGACTGACAAGGAGGAGGAGTCTGAGGAGACCAGACGGAGAAGTCTAGGGAAAAAAAAGAGGATGTTTGGTGCAGAAAAGCGATCGAGGAAGTAGGGCTCAACCACAACGAACCCTAGGAATAATTGAGGATGTCGGCTTCCATTTTTTTTTTCCCCTTTAATTTTAGAGGATCTCCCATGGTGATGATCTTCCTCTTCGTTTTTCTTGTTGGATTTTAGCTCTTGGGGAAATTCTGATCGACCATACCCACTTCGGTGAAGCATCCAAGGCAACACTCACACTCATGTATGACCCTTTTGTACGTACGTTGGGATTAGGCAAATTACAGCCAGTGATTAACATAATAAATTAATAGCACGTACTTTATTACTATACCTGCAGCGGTCCAAACCATAGTTTTAATAATCGGAGTGGGCTGGCTGGTTCGATAGGGAGCCGGCCACTCATCCTGTCCGATTTTAGAATTAATTCAATTATAATTAAAATACGGTCAGCTCCAATTATACCGGCTAGTTTTTTGTCGGACCGACAAAACCAATCGAACCGGTGAAAAAATGGTCAACTTAAGATTTCAAAAAATAAAAACTTATACAATGCATTCATTTTATTTTATTATATTTATATTTTATATTAAAGTTGAAGTTAATATAATTGTTATATAAAAATCATTGTCAAATTATGATATTATATCAATTTATTCGTAATATTATTTATTAAATATACGGTTCAACCAATTAAATCCATAATCTGATCCATTGAACTCATGAACCCATGCATTGACCGGTTTTCGGTCTAATTTAGTTTTAAAAACTATGGTTAAAACCCCTCAATACAGTGATCTTGCAACATCCTACACTCAATTTTACATCAAAAATGCTCTGATCAATACCACATGTTATCCAATAAAACTCCTTTCCAAAGTGTACAAAATATACGTATGTGTACATATCTCCATGCAAACTCATTCCGTTGAAAGTGATCAGAGGACCAAAAAAAAAGAAAAAAAAGAAGAAAAGATTAAGTATCAAAATATATCCACACACACACATATATATTATATAGAGTGGCTGGCTGGTCAAGAGTTGGCTGACTTTTGTGGGTTGCTTGGATTTCACTGCATCGTAGACACATGATTACTTTGAGGGCACACCCTCATGACTCCACCCAATCAATGGCGGCTTTTCAATTCAGATCCCTCAGTGCACATTCTCATCCCCTTTCTTTGACCATCATCAATTCATTCTGCTTCCTCGTTGCCCAACCATCAATCCTCTGTGTACATAAATCCAAGGTCCCGTACTTAACTGTGGAGTATAATGACTGATCTGCTCCACTAATCTCCGACAACTTGAGGATTAAATAAAGGGAAAGCATGAATTCCTAATTATCAGCTGCAATATCCGAAGTATCCATCCACTTGAACTGATGGATTTGCTCTGACATGGTATGTATGAAAGTTACGTGAAGATTATTTGACTTCTTACGATATCTACCCTATGCAGTTTATTAATGAATGAATGCATGGTTAGTTTATTGAGTTCTATAGTTTCCTCGCGAATATCTCTCTCATCCATTCGGAGTCAAATGTCCAGTTCCCAGTGGTCAGAGCTTCCGCAGCATAATGGGCCTCCCCAATTGGGCCGTTCCTACAGCCGCAAATGGGCCGCTTCAGTTTGAGCCCATATATGCCCACCCGAACTACTATTCTGATTGGCTGATTTAAGAGCACACGGATCGCAATCTTCGGCAGCCCTCTGAAGCTAACCTCAGCCGTTGGATGCATCGAATATCCAACGATGGTACCGCCCCCCGCAACTGAGCCCTGAAATTAAATGGTTTCAGACTTCGCGCTCCTCCTCACAGTTCTATAAAAGGTCTCATCTTCCGCCTGCAAATTTCAAGCATTCTCCAGAGACCCTCAAGAGATCTGCATAAGGCTATTCTTACCTGTTTTCCTTTCGGGATCAATGGCACGGACGAAGCAGACGGCCAGGAAATCCACTGGCGGGAAGGCGCCGAGGAAGCAGCTGGCCACGAAGGCCGCTCGAAAGTCGGCACCGGCCACGGGGGGAGTGAAGAAGCCCCACAGGTTCAGGCCGGGGACGGTGGCCCTCAGGGAGATCAGGAAGTACCAGAAGAGCACGGAGCTGCTGATCAGGAAGCTCCCGTTCCAGAGGCTAGTGAGGGAGATCGCTCAGGACTTCAAGACCGACCTGAGGTTTCAGAGCAGTGCAGTCGCTGCATTGCAGGAGGCCGCGGAGGCGTACCTGGTGGGTCTCTTCGAGGACACGAACCTCTGTGCGATCCATGCTAAGAGGGTCACCATCATGCCCAAGGACATTCAGCTCGCTAGGAGGATCAGAGGCGAGAGGGCCTAGAAGCAAAAGTTGCCTACTGTAGTTAACGCTTAATCTAATAGATGCTCCTGATAAATTTATCAATGCTATTCTTGATCAGTGTTTCTAGCTTTTTAGATTTTTGGTATGATGCGTGGGTTGTGTATCATTGTGGGAGTTTATGACTGAAGCTACTGTAAGTCTGTCAGTAGTTTAATTTGTTTTCAGATCATTTCTCATTAAACTACTGACTGGAATCCTGACATCTGGTTGTTGAATGGGCAATTGGGCATCGACTTCTCTTTCATGATCTGCACCCAACTGAAACTGAGAGGAACTCACTAACCCATTGCAGCCACTGTCGAATGGCTAAGTAAATGAAATTTTACTGGCCAAATCTTTTTGTAATTATGTGAATTGTGAGACAAGAAAAATGAGAGTGGAACGGTATCAACAGGTGACTTGAAGTGCTCTCTCTTGAGGGACCCGTTGATGGATCCAGTAGGCCCATGATGTTGTCTGAATTTGGGCTTCAATCGACGTCGTCGAGTTCCGTTTTCTCCGACCGCATCTGGCCCAGTCCAGACGTGAAGCTCTGCTACTGCAAGCAGGCGCATAAAGTGTCGGAAGCTTCAGGTTCCTGTCAATTGTAGAACCCTAGTGATAGTGAGAGCTTCGCAGGCGGGCGAAGAGAAGGGCAAAAACTCCGTTGAAGCTGCGAAGCGGGGAAAGAATAGATAGATCCGGAGATGGACAAGAGCATGCTGGCAGACCTGGACAACCTTCCCGAGGCTGATAAGATCCGAATGTCTACCATGATCGACCAGCTCCAGGTCCGCGACAGGTCTCGTTCCTCCCCTCTCCATCTTCTCCATTACTATTCATCAGCAGCTTCTGTTTCGGTTTCCACCGCTGACTGCCCTTCTTTAGCTGTTCGGAGCGTTTGGAAGTTCGAACTGAGTTCTCGTTGCCATGGAAAATGGATGCCGACAGAAGTGCTTTCTTTTAGTGGCATCTTCGGTTCACGTCGTGTTAAAGTGTATATTTGCATATGAGCTATCGGCTAGTGATCTTGTCCATATTTGTTCTTGCCCTATGTTTTTGCTTTCGGGACATAAATTCAGCTAATAAAAGTGAATCTTTGTTGCTGGATTTACTAATTTCGTCATCGTGCCGCGGTACAGTTTTTGAGGCTATCAATGGATCTGTTTCTTGTAATGAGAATACTGACTTCTTGCCCTTGAGCTGAATTTCTTTCACAAGATGGGTGGGCAGTACATCTTGCAGATTGATCTATTATGTTGCTCCCGACATTTCAGTTGATTTGGCTTCAAACTTAGTTGTATACGTGGTTTGCACGGTCGTCTTTTCTGTGTAATCTTCTCCTCGAGAACCTGTGCGGCCCACATGCTGCATCTGGACGTTTTGTGAACAACACCTGCAAGTTCCTTCCTTGCTTTCAACTCGGGATGACAATGGATATTGAAGGAAAAGTTCGTCAGATTCTATTCTCAGTGTGGCAGGTTTTGGTTGGGGTTAGGATCCTGGCAACATACCCTTTATTAACAGAATTTGTTTGGTTTGGACTCTGCAGTTTGAGGATGTACAACTCGTTGGTGGAGAGGTGCTTTAATGATTGTGTGGACTCCTTCAAGCACAAGAAACTGCAGAAGCAAGAGGAGACTTGTGTCCAGCGCTGCGCTGAGAAGTTTCTGAAGCATTCAATGCGGGTTGGCATGAGGTTTGCAGAGCTGAACCAAGGAGCGGCAACACAGGATTAGAATGAACCTTGACCGGTAAAGCTCCGGATTGTCGTTGCAACTAAATCTCAGTTTTGTAGGTTGAATATTGAAACTAGTAGGCCTCCTGCTTTTTCAGAAGGCACCTGAAGTCAATGTGTTTATCCACAAGCAAATTCAATCTCCTGGTCCCCATGATTGGCTCATGTTCATCTCTTGCAGAACATAGCTACCAAAACGGCCTGCAAAATTCCTAATGAGCTTCCCCCACCAGCACCGAAACCAGTCGGATAGCTTGCAGACACTTGAATCAATCATGAGCATCTTGTCCCAATAAACTTCCATGTCTCAAGATATTTAGCGGGGAGTTTAAACAGTTGGCTTTGTATTTATTAGTGTAAGCTGAACAATTTTGTCCTTGTGCTTCTTGCTCAAATTAAGCCCAAATGGCCAATGCTATACTGTACCAGTTCCTACAGTATGTATTATTACACCTCTGCAAGGTTACAAGCATACGAATTCTGAAGTGGGCACACAGGCAAAAGCAAATTACTTGTTACAACTAATTTAAATTCATAATGTAGCNCCGAATTCTAAAGTGGGCACAAAGGCAAAGGCAAATTTCTTGTTACAACTAATTTAAATTCATAATGTAGCACGGGTGATCTAATAACACATCCTACCTCCTTTACGCACCTGGAGCTTGAAAGGAAGATGAAATGAACAACAATCCAACACAAGGAAATTTTAAAGAGGATAAGATGAGACCAAATGATATATGAAGGATGAACACACACTAAATGCACTCAAATATATCATGAGTTTAATATCTGTTGACAAACAGAAATTGCTGAGTCATTGATCCAGAGCCCACACAAATTCTGGTACAGACAGAGAGAACAATCTGACATTTGCAGCACAACAGTTCAGTTCAGCAAATCACTCCAAGGTACAGAAAGGAATGGCGAACACAGGATCCAGCAAATTCATAATGAAATTCCATGGATGGAGTCTAGTTAAACGGCCCTTCCTCATCTCAGTTTCATCTGCCTCATATCTCTTTGGAGGAACACCAGCATCCTGAAATTGAGCAGATGGATTGTCAGCACACTATACTTTCAACAACTGCTATCTGTAACAGTCCCTTCTTGCAAGACAACTAAAAGTTGTTTATACTTAGTCTAAACCTAGATTGAATTGTCCACCTGATGGACACATCTTAGTACCTAAATCTACTGTAAAGAGCCCAACCATAATCAAGAAAAGAATTATCACAAAAATATTTTTGATCCATTGCTGCTGCAGGAAGTCTAAGCAATAGAAACATCAAGCATTTGATTGACAACAGATAGATTTTTTAACAGCTGCATAACCTCAGGATCAAACTCAGTTTATTCGTAGTTTCTCATTGTTCTGAGACAGAAAGATCCATAAATATATCTATATATAGGATCAAAAGAAGTGAATTTATGCCCTACCTCTTTTAGCTTGACTCATCTGCTCTGTGGCGATGCTTACGACTGCTCTTCACAGATCGATGGGTGCCTCTACCAGTTCGTGAGTCATCTGATACACTTGCTTCTGAATCAGAGGGTGTGGCAGCCCTCCTGCTCTTCCGCTTATGCCTTCTCCCAGAATCAGTTAAGTCATCTGAATCAGAATCATCATAACGATGGCTCTTCCGTCTCCTCTTCTCCCTCCTACTCTTCCTTTGTCTTGACCTGTGCTCATCCTCTCTGTCATCAGAAGACTTATCCTTCTTCATCCTCTTCTCCCTTCTTATCCTCCTCCTCCTCCGGTCCTCCTCCTCCTCCTCCTCATCCTCTGACAAGCTACCACGCCTCTTCCCATTCTTCCTCTTCTTTGACCTTCCCCTCTTCTTCCTCTCCACAGAATCAGAATCAGAGTCATCATCCTCTGAGCGATCCTTCTTCTTCCTTGATAAATTTGCCCTGCCAGGCAACTTCTTTCCGGATCTTTTGGCAATTATCCTCTCAATCTCTGAATCCACATCTGAGTCAGAAGTTTCGCTCTCTTCCTCTTCTACACTCTCCTCCTCACTTTCAGCTGCATTCTTACCGTTCAACTTGCCAGCATTCTTCTTCAGTTTGTCCAACATTGGCAAGGACATGGCCCCGCCTTGTGCTGCCTGTGGGTCTTTCTCCTTATTATCATCCTTGACACTCAAGAAATTTCTACACTGAAAGGTCAAGTGCCCAACACGGCCACACTTCTTGCAAGCGCCACGTGCTTCATCAGCATTGGATCCAGTGATACGGGCAAGCGCAAGAAGTTCCTGGAAGCTCGTGTAAGCATTCTCACCCTCAGGCTCGGCATTAGCAGATTTATTCTGTGCTGAGCTCTTGGAATCATCCCTGGTGGGTGCATAAGGGTCATACCCAATAGCACTCTGCCATATACCATGAGTCTGCAAGGCGGCACTGCTGTGCACCCTGTTGTTCGCAGGCATGCGAACCCTTCCTGCTGTAGCCGGCATCTTGAACTGATAATATAGATAGACCTAATATGCGGAAACAGTTCAATTAGGGTTTCAAATGTCACAGGAGACTGAATCAGTCAAAGGAACAAACCAGTGAAGAAAATTAAAATAAAAATGGAGCTGCGAAAACGATCTTAAGCCCACGCCAAAAACAAACAAAAAAAGGATTCAGCTTCCGATCAAACAACTCGAGACGATAAAAAGCACTGATTTTATATACGAATTGGTTCTAGGGTAAGCGAAGATCTACAGCAGGAATGCAAAATCAGTAGCATGAAAACGATTAGACCCCACACTCGAGCGAAAGAATCGATCATAGATCAGCAAGTATGCGTCCATCGGGGCAGTCAGGGAGATAAATTGCTGGGACCACAATCGCATCTCGATCAAAGGATCGTAACCCCCACGACGCCGAACATGTACACGACAGAACACAAGAGAAGAGATTAAGATCGCACCTACAAATGGATTGCGCCCGCAGAGAATCGCCTATCGCGGGAGGAACTTTGCCGGATTCCAATGAGCTGAGTCGAAAATTGAATCTCCTCCTCGTCCTCCTCTCCCCCACTAGACGACGAAAGGCGATTCCTGCAAAAGCGTGCTTTGCTTTGCCGTGTTTTAAATAAGAAGACAGACGATGAGATGCTTCGGGATTTCGGGCTGGGCCGATGACTATGTCGGTTCGGTTGTCTGCCCAATCTGTCCATATTGTATGGGCCAAGGGCCCACAATTCAACTTTCATGGGCCAAGGGCCCACAATTCAATCTTTTATGGGCAAAGAGCCCAAAGTTCGATTCACAAGACTTTTTTTTCCCCTCTCCGTGTGTCAAAGCTGGCTGTCTTCCATGAAAACGGGGTGTGTTTCTACTTTTCTTTTCTTTTTTTACCATCCACGGTATTCAAGAAGGTATCACCAGTGGTGAGATGACATCTTTCAGTCAACCATATTTGACTAATCCGTTAGTTGCTTTGAGTTACACGCTTGACATGACAAGTGAGGCTCTCAAGGGGAATATTTTGCGTACGCGAAATTTCAAACTCGAGACTTCTTTAAGTGACACCAAACTGCTTATCACTCGACCTAACCCTCCTTGGTGTTTCTTCCTTCACATATTATAATATCTTGTAGTAGAATTCACTGCCCATATGATTCTACATTAGTTAAAACCTTAAAAGTGTGGTCTACAAATATTGTAAGTGCAGAATATATTGCATTTATACTGTTTTTACTGTTATCTTATCTACGGTTATCAAATTTCACGATTGGTTGAAATTTTACAGGACGTATGTGGTAGTGGGGCTCGTACTATTACCTCCTCGCATCAATTAAAGATCAGCTAATTGAGGGGCTCACGAGGAAGATGGCATGGAGGGGGTGGGAAAATGAGTTTTGTTGGTCAGAATCAATTTCAGTCGGAATTTCTCATTTATTGACTACGGTTATGTTTTTGAAGGAGGACCAATAAATGAATCAATTCATTTGCTTCGAAATCTTTTGTGCCACATGGAATTAACAATTTCGGAGTGGAAATCAAACCCAAAGTCTCTAATAGGTAGGATTTATGTAAGGTGCTTATTTTGGTACCGGAGGCGACCGCTATCCGAAAGGATTTCACGTGGACATGGTAACACGAATCACGCGGCACATGAAAAGCTTTTTGTTTTCCGGTAAGGAAAATAGGATAAAATACCTAAGGAGAAAATAATATATTATATGTAATAAAAACGGGTACCCAGCCCCCAACAAAATGAGATCAAACCTGAATTGGGTCATATTTAATTGAATTTCTTGGATTTTTTTATAATATATAAATTGGAGAAATCCAATCGGCCCCCCAAAAATCTAGACTTGGACGTGGTCAAATGGCAGAGTAGCGTTGGAGCTGGGGGAGTGGCAGTGCTCGAGAACCGAGACCAACCCAGGTGAAGAGACCGCCACCTGGGGTCTTAAACCCTGTGCCTGTGGGCCTTTGTGAGGTGGCGCGTGGTCTTCAAGCGCCTCCCCTGCCGGCAAGATTTATCTCATTCGTCCCTCCCCATTGCTAAGAAAAACAAGTCCCAAACCCACCATCATCTCGCTCCGTTTCCCCCTCTTGTAAGTCATGTCAATGGCTGAACCCTCAGCTCCGGCGCCCAACTCGGGCTCCGACCACCTCAGCCCCGTCGATACCGAAACTTTCGCCGGGGCCCTGCCGCCGGATCCGCTACTCCAGTCAGGGTGCTTCATCGACCCCACCACGAATTCCAACGGGGAAATCCGAGCCAACGGCGCCGGGAAGAAGATCCCGGATGCAGCTGATGCCCCGGCTCCGACCCCTGGCCGCCCGCCAGGTCGCCCTGTTCGGGGATCGGCGGCTCCAAAACCGAGCTCCAGTGGAGGGGCGTCCGTGACTGCAACGCCTGAAAGCGCCGGGGACGGCTCCGAGGACTCGAAGCCAAAACGGAGACGTCGGGTCTCTGCGGGAGAGCGGCGATCAGCGGCTGGGGAGACGCCGGATTGGCTTCCTGCTGGCTGGATCGTGGAAGATAGGGTCAGAGCGTCTGGTGCTACCGCCGGAACGATCGACAAGGTTGGATTGAGAACTGATGAGTCTTCTTCTTCGTGGCCTTTTACGATCATAGTAATAAAAATGTGAAATTTATCGTTAATCTCGGTTATTAATATTTCTTAATTGAGGTGAACGGTGCTAATACGTTTAGTATGGTATTTCCTTCAAATATTCAACGTTTGGTTACTTTTTATGCTTGCAGATGTCCATATATACCCAAAGTACGGATCAAAATTTTCCAGAAAAAAGTCCCTTTTTTACCTTCTTGATTTAGTGACAGTGCTTGTAATCAGAACTTGAATTTAATTAGTTGGGCAATGGCCAATTAAAGTAATAAAGCATGACACAGCATAAAATTTTATCATTATAGACTCATGTCTTAGCTAGTCTGTCCTGCTGGTGCTGACATTGATTCTTTACTTTCTTACCCATTACATAAGGGAATTTGATGCTAAATCATTACTTTTGCCCCTCATGTACTTCATATTGGCATTATACCGTATACTCTTTATATTTCTAATTCTTTGGGTGGGACTCATCATTTCAGTGAACATCACTAATGTTATGTGGTTGGCTAGTGTCAATGAACGGATTTTTTTTCTTTATTTCCTTCCATGGTGTAGAAGGAATCCCTGTGAAGCCGTTGGCAAAGTTGATGGTTGCCAGTCACCAATGCATATTTTTCTAGTACACACGATTCATTTATTTGCTTGATGGCTTTGTTTGAAAGAAAATCTTTAATGCTTTTACTACCTGGCCTTAGATTTCTCAGAGATCTTGCTGCATGCAGGATTATTCCTATTAGCCAAGTTTCCGCCCTGGGGTTGCTTAGACAAGACGTTTCTGCTTTAATTGACAGAGATACACCTTGAGAAATTTGCTTTCTTTCATAATCAATCAACTGGACAGGGGTGCTGTTTGAAGTTTGGTGCTAATATTGCTCAAGTTTGTGGCTTGGCAGCTCTGAGTTACTTGTGCTTGATCTGCTTTATAGTTTCCAGCCTCTTGCTTGATCTTGATTTCGGTTTGAGCAGGCTATGTCTTATAAGCCAATTGCTAATTGATTTTTTCTGTTGTATTTTACTGAAACCGGCTTGAACTGTGTCAAGCCTGAGCATCATATTTCGTGTGTTTGCTATCCGAATTAAGATTTGAAATGGCCCTGATCAAGTTCCAGTTGTTACTTTAATCGGTTCCAGGTGCTTGATTTTCTACACCTGCTCATATGGATATCCTGTTTATTTATGGGGGGTGTTTCTCTATGCGTATCTGTTGAGCACTTTTTTGCCTTGGCCTGGCCTGTTTGTCCTATCTCTGGATGAAGCCCATGTGTAGAGTGTGTAGTATTTGATTCAAGCTTTGTCTGTTATGGAGTGTTGTTCTAGTGATCAGTTGCAGTATAGCACTCTTAACTGTGAGAACTTAGTGGAAAGTTGGTTTCTAACATTGCTCGAACATCATAGTCAATGTTTCTGTGAAGTTACATTTTATATGGAGCTATGCATAAAACTTGATTTGTGGCTTGACCTTAAACACAACATGATCAAAGAATGATATGTCCCTTTAAATCATGCTAGATTTGTGGATTGATTGCAGTTGATCAGGGAGGAAGCTTGGTTCGAGGATCTTTTCTTGTTTTTCTTATGATAGCATTGTAAATCATAGTGCAATACTAGCTTGGATGTTGCTTTCAATACAGTAGATCCTTTTTTTCCCTAGTCCGCTTGTGAGGTAAAGAAATTTGGATTGCTTTTGACGCCTGGAATTGGATCCCTTTAACTGCTTCCTCCCATTGCTATACACTCGCTCTGTTCTTTTTCTCCATGTGAGGGGCTAAATTATAATTTCTGGTGCAGTACTACCGCGATCCAGTCTCAGGCCATGTGTTTCGCTCAAAGAAAGAGGTTCTTTACTTTCTAGAGAATGGAATTAAGAGGAAGAAAAATGCAGACAGCTCAGATGCTGACGCAGAGGTAAGAGCAGAAACCAGTCTCAATTTTCTCCATGACCTTCATTTCTTGTTTAACTTGCATTTGCTGAGATGCTATCCGAAACCTGAATGCAGACTGGAGATGGCTCTGGGAGCCACAAGCAGAAAAACAGCGCTGCCCTGAAGGCTCCCCCAAACTTCGACTTCTGTGATCCTCCTGAGAAGGTAACTTGGGTCCCAAATGATTCTTCAAGTCGGTCCTGGACGCCATTTGTGGACGGAAAGAAGGTGCCCGATCCTACAGTCCGAGAATGGTCTGCTGCCTTCAACTTCGTCTCCACCAAGAGGCGTTGAGCTGGTCGCAGAGGCTTCGGCTTCTGCTTCATTAGTCTGCTACTGATTTGGATCGTGGCATGCTTTCATGTCCAAGCTGTCCATGACAGGCTACCAGAGTTGAGGGGAGAGGGCTGTGGTAGTTTCTTTTTCGGCTCTGTTTCTTTTGGACTTGCGTGTCGGTGGGAGGGCAGCATCGACTTGTTAAGCGGTCGGGGGTAGAGATCATAGGGATGTTGTTCATTGACTCTTTCATCTATTGCAAACGGTTTGTGGTGTTGCCTTGCTAATCCATGGACTCTCTCATGAACTCCCAATTCCGGGGCTTTCTTGTATGCCCGCTTTCCCATCCTATCATTTGTCTAATGGATGAGCGAAGCCATACTTTGAGATAGAGATGTTAAGCNATTGAATGCCCCCTTTCCCATCCCACCATTTGTCTAATGGATGGGCGAAGCCATACTTTGAGATAGAGATGTTAAGCGGTCGGCTCGTCCTAGAATTATTAGCCCATCAAAATATGTAACCGGCCCAAATTGTTCTTAAGCCGGTCTATAATTATTTTTATTAGGTTGAGAGACGATTATATGTTGAGTTCAATAAATAAGTCCGTTAAACTGAAATTAACCTGGAATTAGCTTGGAATTGTTCAGTAATTGGTTTGAAGCCACTGCAAAACTGGTATGGAGTGTTAAAAATCTTGTAAGCTAATTATAAGATTTTGTCGGTTTAATTTAAAAAATAAAATAAAATATTTATTTTAAATAATTTAAAAAAATAANTCGAAATTAACCTGGAATTAGCTCGGAATTGTTAAGTAATTGGTTTGAAGCTATTGTAAAACTAGTTTTGAATGTTGAAAATTTTGTAAATTAATGATAGGATTTCGTCAGTTTAATTTAAAAATTAAAATAACATATTTATTTTAACTAATTTGAAAAGAAATAATAAAAAAAGAATATGAACAATTTACAGTGTAAACTGATTCGTTTAAGAATAGTTTCAGAGCGGTTCATATTTTCTTGAATCGTAATCGGATCAAACGGTTCTAAATTTGTTTTGAACCTTTCGGAACCACCCATTTAACATCTGTACTTGAAATGGGAGTCATCGTATTAACCAGTGGCCTTAGCAAGGTAAAATCTGATGTCTTGGCCATTATCAATCTAAATTCNAAGATGAACAATTCACGGTTCAAACTGATCCGTTTAAGAATAGCTTTAGACAAATTCATATTTTTTTAAACCGTAATCGAATCAAACGGTTCTAGATCCATTTTGAACCTCCCGGAACCACCCATTTAACATATGTACTTGGAAATGGGAGCCATCGTATTAACCAGTGGCCTTAGCAAAGTAATATCTGATGTCTTGGCCATTATCAATCTAAATTCTATATGGGTCCATTCATCGATGGCTAATAACTCTCTCAACGGTAATTTTTTCCCCCCAATTTGTAGCTTTGATTTCGAGCACGGCACGTGACTTGACGTATTGAGCAACCGTGGAAATGTAAATGTGAATCGGCCACCGCTGACTCACCACGCAGCTCAGTTGTCTATTTAAGTGCATGAGAGGGGAGAGACCAGAGAGAGGAGAGAGAGAGAGAGAGAGAGAGAGAGAGAGAGACGAAGGTTCTACTGCCGCCTTTCCTTCCTGCGTAACCTCTTGCCCTTCGCCTTCTCTTCTCAACCAGATCAATCGGGATGGGACGTAATTTCTTCGTTGGTGGCAACTGGAAATGCGTAAGTCAATCCGCTGCAGGAAACCCCCTTACCCTTCCCCTGAAACGGTGACTGAGCGGTGTGCCTTATCTGTTTTCAGTCTCTTGCTTCCTCGTGTTCGTCTTCATCTCTCACTATCGATGCTTAATTTGTTGAGAAAATGGGTGGTGAGACGTATGGCTGTTGTAGAATTCTCTCTCAGGATCCTTTTCGATGTGGATTCTTTATACCTCAGCAGTTGTACTTGTGTTTCGTTGGTCGAGGACGTGTGGATGTGTGCAGATGACGAGAAGCATGACAATGGACTCTATAGCTCGTTCGCCGTAGCTTGCGACCTTCATTTATGTGGAATTTCATTTCCTTATTTCAATTTGTCATAGCTGATGTTTGGTTTTGCTTCAGAATGGCACTGTCGATGAAGTGAAGAAGATTGTCACGATCCTTAATGAAGCTGAAGTTCCTTCCGAGGATGTCGTGGGTGAGCTCTGCAGATAAACGACGTTCCCATTTTTTCTGTTGCTTTTCGATTTTATGCTCTCTCGAACGGCTAATACTTTGAGCTCCTAAGGTGGTTAACCTATTAGAGAGCTTCCACAGTGCTGCCTGCATTGCAGGACTGCAATTATGTATCGGGTTCCAGTCTCAGCGATATAATGTCGTCTCTTTGCTTATTTAAGAACTGGTATGAGTCATAATTCAGCTTTGATCATGATGTATTGCAGAGGTTGTGGTGAGCCCTCCTTTTGTGTTTCTTCCTCTGGTGAAAAGTCTATTGCGGTCTGATTTCAGTGTAGCTGCACAAAACTGCTGGGTTCGCAAAGGTGGCGCATTCACTGGAGAGATTAGGTGCATATGATCTCGTCCATAACTATGACCATGGCCTCTGTCTAATGCGGTCCTCTTGTATAGACTATTGGATCTTGAGCATGCTGATATGCCCATATAAGCATGGGATTTGGCTCATATTAGCACAGGGCACAGACTAAAAGAGGCAATAGTAAAATTTGGCACAGTTGAAGCAACTGTTGTTGGGATTTTAGTGGAAAACATAAGTCATTGTTTATCTGATTGCTTGATATTTTTCAGCTGCTTTAACCTGATGCAGCTCAGCCATAGCCGTAGTTTTCAGGTGCAGAGACTATTTGGAATGTGCACTGAAACCATCCAATTGAATTATGACTGGGAATGGGTCTTCCTGTTAATCTGTGGGCCCGAAAGGATAAGTACGTATTTTGTCCTTACCCGTCTTTGTTATTCAGTGCTGAGATGCTTGTCAATCTGAAGATTCCCTGGGTTGTCCTTGGACATTCCGAAAGGAGACAACTTTTGAATGAGTCGAACGAGGTAATCAGTATTTCCACTGTTACATGTATTTGCCTTTCTTTTATTGTTAATATCTGCATTTTGCTTTTGCAGTTTGTTGGCGACAAAGTTGCATATGCGCTTACTCAAGGCTTAAAGGTGATTGCCTGTGTTGGTGAGACTCTTGAGCAGCGTGAATCTGGATCTACTATGGCGGTTGTTGCTAAACAAACAAAAGCTATTGCTGGTACCATTTCTCTATCTAGCTTGACTGCCATAAAGAACTGGTTTTCCACTTCTTAATATTATTCTTCTTCTACTCCGCCCATCCTTAGCTATACTAATGTGGGAAATTTTTGGATTTCAGATCAAGTATCACTCTGGGACAACATAGTTTTAGCCTATGAGCCTGTCTGGGCCATTGGCACAGGGAAGGTTGCTACACCTGCTCAGGCACAAGAGGTAACTTCTGGTGTGGTTTTACTTGCTTCACGCACATGCAAACTGAAGCTTTGACTCTTATAAAAGCCACTGTATTTTTACGCAATCCTAGGCTGAAACTCCAGCACCTTAGCTCATATTGTGAACTCCAGATTTTGATTTAGCATCTGTAAATGTGTTCCCCCACCTTCATAAAATCCAGGTCCATTTGGAATTGAGGAAGTGGCTTCTCAACAATGCTGGTCCTGAAGTAGCTGCTTCAGTTAGAATTATATATGGCGGTATCTTTCTGCCTCTTCTCAAGCAACCTCATACCTGAATCCAGTCAAACTTAATTGACAATTAAATCATCAACAATGTTATGTCACATCTTACAGTTGTCCTCTATATTCACACTATAAATGCTGCAAAGGTGCATTAGTGAAAATGCTGTGAGGAGTGATCAGTTGTCTGTTGATGAACCCGGGATAGAAGATAGGAAGTGTCTTGATTCGAGTTCATATGGATTGTAGGATCTGTTAATGGAACAAATTGCAAAGAACTAGCAGCCCAGCCTGATGTTGATGGGTTTTTGGTTGGTGGAGCATCACTCAAGGTAATTGATCTCCGTTTGTATCAACCTTTGTTTTTCTGGGCTGTACCCGCCTGTTGGAAATGCCCATTACCGGTCTCCCTTGTTTTTCTTCTTTTCCACTTACCAGCCTGAGTTCATCGACATAGTCAAGTCTGCCACTGTGAAGAAGAGTGATTGAAGATGGTCACGGGCTATGCGTTCAGCTTTCTGCCATGACATCAAAGTGCTCTTAAACAGTTGAGTTCCTGGATGAGTGTAGGAGAGGATCTCAGTCCTGAAATGGTTATTGTTGAATAAGTTTGTGTCCAATTACGCTAGACTAAGAGACTCTTTTAAGGGAAAAGCGTTATCTGATGTCTCCTATTCCCGTTCTGAGGCTCGCACTACAGCTCTTTTGCTGGTTTTCCTGTTTTATCATTCATTTTGCCTGTTATGTTGGAAATTAAATTGGGTTTACCCGGTTGTATTATGTTTCTCGCCTTGAACTCTCAATAACACTGGAGAATAAACACACTAAAACTGAATCACAGGAGCAGATGGATATCTCCATATACTTCTTGATGTGGGCAGGGCCTAGGAAAGAGCAAGCAGAGAAAGATAGCCATACCAGTGATTTGGAGGAGATCTCCCGGAAAGTATTTAGTGCCCATTTTGGGCAACTTTTCATTACAATCCTTAGCCACGTAATACGGCCTGTTTGCTTGTCGTTTTTGCAGACGAGTATGGTTTGGGCCCCTACCGAGCGAGAGAACTACACCGCTCCAAGTGCATCAAGCAAGAATTGAACCTACGAGCTTGCGGGGCGTAGGGGCGGGCGCTTTAACCCTTCAGCAATGAACTACCAGACTTGAAAGCCCCAAGCTGCGATCAGCAAGCTCTCGTAGCTCAGTTGGTTAGAGCACCCGTTTAGTAAGCGGGAGGTCTTGAGTTCGACTCTCAACGAGAGCATGATGGAGCTAACCTAGCTTGGAGTTATCCTTTTTCTTTCTGGGCCTTACTTGAGGCCGGTGGGCCTTGAGCATCAGGTAACCATAAGCCCAAATACCTTTTTAGCCATCCATCGTCAGCGAGCCGCAGCCCAACTTCCCCGTCCCCAGTAATGTAGTATGCTTAACGTAATGAGTCCAAACCCATTTTCTAAGATGACTCACCTTTTGTTTTTGTTTTTGTTTTTGTTTTTTTAACGTAAAGGAAATTTAAGGTAAGGTAACATCAGAGAAAAAATTAACGCCAAGCAAGCCAAGCTTTAAAATTAGCTTCGGACCTCTGATTACACTCATAAGTTGCACTGCTTGGTGGAAAAACACTAAACAGTCGATCGGCAGATCCGACTGGCCGAACACGCTTACACATATATGTCATGTGGAAAAAAACCGACCAGTGTTCTGTTCGGTATCATAATCAGCCGCGGGCCACATGTTCTCGAGCAGCCGCCTCAGCGCCACCGACCCCCACCAATCCCTACCCTTTCCCTCTCCTTCCTTTCTCCACTGACACTGACACTAGCCCCAGCTCAAGGCATTCAACAGCAGCACATTAGTACATATCAGTAAAATAAATACGATCACCCAACTCAGTCACCGTTCTTCAGCCGAGGATTCGGGGTCATGCGTGGTTTCGTATCTTACACCCTGAAGTTCTTGCCTCTGAATGTCTGGCCGAACTGCCAGTTGGCGGGGACGACGTTCCAGGACGTGGAAGTGCGGCGGTCGCTGCCGGTGACCCGGAAAGAGAGCGACTGGCCGACCAGGACGGCGTTGGACTGCCAGTTCTGGCCCCAGTTCCTGCTCATGCTCATCCAGCCGGTCCTCGAGCCCTTCACGCTCGCCCGCACTATGTCCCCGGCGCCTGCGACGTTGGAGATCAGCACCAGGTTGAAGTACTGGAACCCGTTGATGGTGAACCTGATCCCGCCGCTCTTCCGGCATGGCACCCTGCTTGGGCAGTACGAGAAAGATGTAAGAACGACGCAAATCGGGAAACGGAGCAGACGGGAAAGGGCATTTTGGTAATTAGGGTTGCCAGCTATCATGAAACGCGGCTCGTGATTATTGGGTGGAGCCCAGCTTGTTAAAAAAAAACATCTGAAAAAACGGGAAAACTTTTTCTCAGCGATGAATCCAATAATGACTTGGGAGACTGCGACTCTGAGCACGATAACCGAAGTTCGTGCCGTCGGACCAATTGGTCAAACCTGCACTGACCCCGGACATTCTGTGTCTCTTCTTCTTCTTCTTCACAGCGAAGCATTCGGTCAATGCCACGTGGCGAGAAGCTGACAGACTGTTTCACAATTAGAGGAACAACGACGACCAAAACAAAGCTCAATATTTTCATTTTCTTCTAGGGGAACCGCTTCTCCATTTCAGTCCAGACAACAACAAATCGCTGGGAAGGCGGTGTGAGGACAAACTTTCAGAGGGCGAGGAGAGGTCAAAAGCTCACCGGCGGTAAGCAACGGGGACGATTCCGGCTCGGTACTCGGCGATCTTGAGGAACATGGGCATGGCGAGGTCGAAGTGGGGCCGGGGAGGGTTGCACCACCCTCCGTTGTCGCTGGGGAGGGCGTAGTTTGGAGGGCAGAAGTTGGTGGCCGTCACGAAGATGGAGGGGCTGCCGGAGTGGCACCACTTCTCGTCGTCCGCGCACTTGATCTCGAAGCAAGCCCCACAGCTGAGCCCGTTGCTGAACAGTGCCGTGCTCAGTGCCGCAGTGTTCACCCCATAGCCCTGGCTGTACAGGTTCCCGTAGCCGCAGGCGCCACCTGCAAAATATGCATTCAGAGAATGCGAGAAGAAATAATCGATACGAGATCGAGCACGAGGAGCTTATAGTACAGACCATGAGTTCTTTTCAACCGGTCCAACCCAACTGTAGCCGCTAGACAATATGGGTCTAAAATTTAAATCTTGCAGGGGTTCATCGTATGCGGACTTACCCATGGTTCCGGAGGCGTCAGCACCGCCGTAGAAGGTAGCGTGGGCGCTCTGCCATGGGCCTCCACGGTAGACGCCAGGGATTCTGGCTTCAGCCATTAGCATTGGCGAAAGAACGGATAATGCAATGCACAGAACTGTCACGGAAGCCATTTTTAGATAGAGAAAGAGAGAGAGAGAGAGCGCTCTGAGGGGGGTGGGGGGAAGGAACGCAGTGAGAGAGGTAGAGAGGATTGGGGAAGATGATGATGAGGTGGAGACTAGGCAAGCGGGTACTTATGGGAGTCGGGAGGGACAGAATGGGAATTACTGAAAGGCATTTTTTTTCTTTTTGGGAAATAAAGTTAATCCGTCATTAACGTAATTACTTGCTTTTTCCTTTTTTTTGTTTTTGTTTTTATTTTTGGGTTTTCGATTAGTTTAATGTTGAGGGTTGTGGTTTAAGTATGCTGTTGTCGTGGCTTAGGGAGTTAAGTAGGGTAGAGGGGTTTCTAATTTTCGAAAATAGTGAGTAGATTTTTCAATTATATTGTTAGAAATAATAATAAAATTTTATAATAAAAATTAAATTTATAAAATTTTAATTATTAAAATTATTGTACCAATTGCTTTTTTCGGTTAGTGGGCCCCGACTCCGCGCTTCTTCATCATTTTACGTCCATTACGTAGCCACCCTTATTAGCCTGTCTCGAGACCACAACCGCCTTTAACGAACAACCTCCCGTCGCGAGTTCCAACAACTTACCAAAATTTGTCCTTCTTCAAGACTAGGTACGAAGAATCATATGAAATAGTATCAAATATTAGAAAAAATGAATTAAAAATTCTCAGCACTCCATCGAGCACAAAGTATCGCATCGAATCTTCTTGTACTCTTTTTTCGATTACATAAGATATTTATGAGTTTAGAATTGAATAATTGAAGTGAAGACGAGATAAAGAGATATAAAAAGTTTTGTTATGAGAATTGTACTTACGACATCTTAGTCATTGGAATAAGGATTGTGTTACTGTACCAAATCCTCCATTCTCAACTTTCTTGTACCTTAAATCCAACTTACATTTTTTAGGTAGTGAATGGACTCATATTCATCAAAAAAGAAATATGTTCATATCTATCGTAAAATTTTTTAAAAAATAGTGATCCAATACTTTCATATAGGATAAGTGAAACTTAATATGAAAATATGAGTATAAAATTAAGATAATTAGGGAAGATATATAATATTATATTGGTTTTTCGGAATTAAAGAGGCTACAGCCGCCGCCCTCCTTAAATCTATCCACGGTGATAGAAGTGACACTCAAACCCTCAAAGCATAGTTTTTAAAAT
>CXYZ01012252.1:2907253-2931221 GCA_900006705.1 Sonneratia caseolaris
CGGCCGGTTCAATCGGATTTTTTCTCTTTTAATGTGCAATTGGGTTTTTTGAAGGAACCGGACCGGGTGAGTGGCCGGTTCCCGGTCGAACCGGTCGAACCGGCCGGCCCGGTCCGGTTTTTAAAACTATGCCTCAAAGGATGAAGCATGGAGTAGTAGTAGTCTAATAATAATCACCAGGGAAGCCTTTAATCTCAAGTTGCACGCTCTGCCCCCTCAATGCCGTGTTGAACAAATTACTCGGGCGATCAGTTTTCTTCTATATGTAAATTCCTTGGGGGACCAATCGATTAGATCTTGCATGCATTGGATGCCCTGATTCTCGTCGAGTTGAGGTTCCCTATAGGTTTTCACCAGTCTCTCTCGACCAGTCATATCAATTACAGAAAGCAAAAATAAAAAGGGGGAAGAACTCTAGCATATGCATGGTTTCCTGGTGACTTCAGATGGGACACCCACTTACTCTGGTCCTACGTATGACAGTTGAGACATTCACGTACCAGTCGAATAGAGAAACTAGCTGATGCTTGTTGCATTTGGAGTGTTTCCTCATGGCTATATATCCAACTCCACCCTTTTGCCACTAATTGTTACCGACAGGGGAAAAAAAACCACGCTAGTAATTGCTCTTTTTCATGCTCAATCTGAATCTCCTGTACTTTATCGTGTGCCCTTTTCCCCATGTCCTCATCAGCCTTTCACCTCTTCTTAGCCTGGGAATCTCTCCTTTTTTCCGGTTAATAATTGGTGGTGGTAGACCCAAAAATCACGACTGTGCTAAACTTCATAATAGATTCTCAGATTTTCAGTTTCTTTTAACTGCTGACTCTATGCACCATCCGTGGGTGCACATGTTCGATCGATGTGAGGTTTTCGTGCATCGAAATTCATGTGGGATCAGCTGTCTGGCATACCGAATTTGATTGAAAGCTGCGTTTGAAGGAATTGTACCACATGGTCCTCTGCCGAGAGGGACCGCACGGGAGGGAGGAGAGCTTGGAAGTGAGAGTGTGCATGTGGATGAACTGGCATAGGAAAATGAAGGGTTAGTTTTGACGGTGGGAAAAGAGCAGCACATTTTATGATAATGTGTTCTAATAATCACATCAGTCCTTCGTTCCTGATGAAGACACATCCCTTAGCTACCATATTTTGTGTACCTAGTCGTTGTTTGAAGACAACTTAGCTGTCGACAGTTGCTCCATTGATGTCATACAACTTCGTTTTTGTTTTTATAAGTAACCTCTACCACTTCGTTTTTCCCTGTTAACCCTTCCATGGGTCAGGTGCGAGCTATAGATGGCTAAAAGGATGGTGCCTCAAAAAGGATGATCTCTCAATTTCTAATCATGCCTCATGAGAATCCAGTTAAATGTACAGGATGGGCAGGAATACACAGAGAGATGGGAAAGCTGATGATCGTAAATAAGACATTGCCTTGAGTTGCAATTCGCCGACACAGAAGAATGGTTGCTAGCAGAGAGAAAGAATTATGTACACGGAGAAACCAGCTAAAGCAATCCCCTCCTATCGCCTCTTTGTTCATGCCTGCACCCAGTTGAGTCAACTGCACAGCTTGTAACAGAGGTTCCTCACTGTCGAGGTGCTGTCATCTGAGAGTATGTACATCCCGCTCTTCCCATTGGTAATGCATGTCATGTTCATTTGATTCCCAATTTGGCTTGTCTGCAAAGATATGTCGAGTTCTATATCAAGATAATTGTTTTTGGGCAGGTCATATGAGGATCATCTAGACATATTAATGAAAGACCTATTCCTCATCGTTGCCCTAACTACGGATGGATCCAGAAAAACTTTGGGCCAAAACTATAAAAGGCCGAATGCTGAGTTCAGCATTGGCCCAGTTCAGCAGTTCCACACATTCTACCACGGTTTGGCTTCATCAGATAATAATCAAAATGAAAAGCTTTCGTTTTACTTGGCACATTGGCCTTTCATAGTTTCACATAGTTTTGCCTGTCAATTCTGTTTCATTTCTGATAGATTTTAAAGCAAGCAAATGGGAGAAATGACAAGCTTCAGTTACCTGACAATACATTTGCTCCGAAAGGCAATTCCATTTTGATGACGGGATGCAGCTCATGTAATGGCACCATGAGCAATAATGATTTGCATCTATCCCACGAAAGAGCATGACCATACCAACTGTGAACCTGTCAGAAAATGAAATAATTTCCTTAGTATATACCTTACAATCTGCCAACGGAAAGCACCTGGCTTACTAGAGTCTGCTTTCCACTTTGAATATCAATACATATTTGATGGAGCTTACCCAGCACTCAGCAGTATGAGAGAAATAACCCAAAGCACGTACTGGTATGTCTTGTGCTTGGATTTAACTGAAGCCGGGATATGGCCAGCACGGACCTTCTGTTGGTTTACCCACCCAAATTGAGGTCTTATTAAGAATATAAATCCAAGAAGAAAACCCGAAATAAATCCCCCAATATGAGCAAAGTTGTCCACATGGGGGAGAAGTCCCACTGCTAAATTTAACGCGATGATGAAAAGGAGAGTCAATAATGCTGCTAGCTGCAAATGAGAGATTAAAATTAGCATAACAATTGAGAGCAACACAGTTTGTGTTATGGCCAGGTTATACAAGAACTTTGTAGTTTGTACCTTATTTGCATAGATTGTCCAGTTTGTGATTAGCTCCGAAAGCATGCTACCGAGCAAACCAAAAAGGGCACCAGAAGCACCAACAGAAATACTGGATTGAATGAAAAGAGCTGACAATAAACTTCCGCCAAAGCCCGATATGATATACAGCATCCCTATTCGAACTGAGAAGAAAACAGTTAAACGGCAAAAAGAAAAAAAGAATTTTAACCTTGACTGATGGGAGCTAAATATGCCAAGTGGTTGTTAAAAGATCAATGCATACCAAAACCAAACTCTTGCTCCAATCGGATGCCAATGAAGAGAAGGCTCAGCATGTTGGCGAGCAAATGGAAAACTCCAGCATGCAGCCATATGCAAGTAACCAGGCGCCAAGCCTGGTGTCTGTGTACAACTTTGACCATTTCTAAGGCACCCATCTTCTCTAACCTGAAGGGGAGACAGAATAAAATGAACAAAGTGCAGTGAATAGAAAAATTCAGCACATGTCTCTTTTAACGGGCTTGACCAGCCATACATAGCATGGCACATATCTCACAAATCAAATGTGAACCCTCAGGGATGCTATGCAATTAGCCAGTGCTAGTGTCTCTCATATTGAACATTTAGAAAGCGCTTAAGGCGTTTGTCCCTACATAAGTTTTGGCTGGAATGCTGGTCAGGATCATGGTTTGATGGTGTTTTCTCATTCATTGCAAATTGTGGCTTTGCCATGTCACTATGTTTTTCTTAGTTAATGTACTTCTGAAATTTATTAGTAATTCAAGAGAAAAAGACCATAATCACCAGAAGAAAAATGCCAGAATAATTCAAACTTAGGAATCATTTTCCCCTCCTCAGCAAAACTCCTTGGCAGAGAATCCCATCCTCTGCCCATAAAGCTGAGCTTTTCTCCTTAGTTCCAGCTCAGAAACTCTGATGGTTCAGCTGCCCGAACAAGATAATTTTCCCCAGACCGACAGTAGGGAGTTTGAATTGACAATCCCGATATGATAAACGCATGTTCCAATAAACAATATCCTCACCAACCGACTTCCTGACTCTCAAAAAGAATACAACTCGGGTTTCGTCTTTGACATTTCTTAAACTCGAAGCAGTGATACCCCTGATGGCATTTCCTTTTCCAGTCTCTATTTCTTATTCAAAGGACTGAGAATTCTGGAGGAAAAAGAGCTTGGATTATGTGGATGCAGAAACTTTCCTTTTTTTTTTTTCTTTTTTTTCTTTTGAATGAGACGCAAATCATGAACAAGGCAGGACACTAAATCAAATGGGAGAGAAGAGCTCACGTATTTGAAGAAGGCCCAAGAAGAGGATTCTCCTTAAGGGGCTGGAAGGAGAATCTCCCCAGGAAACGGGCGACGCAGGAACTGGAGTTCTTGGGGCAATCGTTAACGTACATTGTGACCCCAAAGATCACAATGTTGGCCGCGACGAAGCAGGGAACGAGCCATGCCACCCAATTCTTGAACGGCGCGAAGACGCCACCGCGACCACTGGCCTCTCCCCCGTCTCCCCGTCGCCGCCGCTCCTGCTGCTGCTGCTGCTGCTGTTGAACCTTGATCCGCAATTCCCCGGCCGAGGAACGAGCGGGCGGATCTTCTTTTCCCATCGAAATCGACCGCTCAACCACCGGTCCCCGCGACCTCTCGCCCGCTTCTTCACCTCAATCAGACCCAGAAAGCAAAGCGCATTCGAGGGATCGATTACGACGAGCGAAATCTACCCTTTTTTTTTTCTTTTCCCTGGTGGGCAGGTTCTTGGGAATGGGCTATCGATCACCCCCCCGACCCAACGGTTCGATCCGTACAACGAAGGATGAGGCTTCCGTTGATGAGGGAGGAGGTTGAGAGCTGATGGAGGTTAGGGATAACCTGGCCTTCGCAGTCGGTTTTCGATTCGGAATGTCGTACGACACAGCCAGCTGTAATGATTTCCCGGTTTTTTCTGGCACGGGCTTTGAAGCACTTAAATATTCTGTTGCTCATCTCACACGGGATTCTCAGTTTCTCCAAAGGGGAAGCTCTGTTCCCGGGTTCGACTCCCCGCAAACGCAGTTTCTCTTTTTTCTTTTTTCTTTTTTGTTTTTATAAAATGGTGGGCCCACCCCAAAAAGGAGTAACCGGTCGCTGTTCGGGCAGTTCGCAGGACAGCACCTGCTATAGCCGGTAAAACTGAGTGGAGTTACCGGCAGGGGCCGGTGGTGGTTGCCGATGCCATAAAGAGAAACTGCATGCAAGGGTTTATAAGCTAAAAAAAAAAGTTACGTTTAGGCGGCGATCACAGAGAGAGAAAGAGAGATAGGGAGAGGGAGCCGACGATCGAGAGGAGTTTATGCCGAGTTTTTCCCCTGGAAAAATCGAAATTTTTTGTGTTATAGGCAATGTCGGGAGATGCGAGATATGGATTTCCGATTTGACTTCGTTCTCTGGGTGTAGCGTTTGAACGTGGATCGGATAACTGTCAAGAGCCTGTAGGCGAGCGGATCAAGCTTCTGGGTTTCTGCTTGGCTGCTGAGGAAATTCTTCGGAATTTGTCCCTGAAAACTTTCATTTTAATGGCAGTTTTACCTTCTTAAGATAAACAAATATGATATTTGGAGATGTCTTCTTAGTTGTTTTCTTTTTTAATCCATCCGTTCTAACAGAATTGAGGTTGTGATCTTGACGACATTTTTTCCCCTGTAGGGTGTTTGTCATTCGATTGTTGGAGCGATTGCGTAAATTCCAAATAAAGGCCTCTTGATTTCTTGCTCAAAGTTTGCACCTCGTAGCGATTTAGATCTGACATCCCCGAGTTCTTAGCTTTCTGTAAGCTTTGGCACTGACTGGTGAATTATGGGTCGGAAAAGGAAATGTTGGATTCCTCCCTTGACAGTTTCCTGTAATTAGAGAAGGGTTTTGACGTATCAGTACAGAACATCTATTCATTGTCACCTATCTGAAAATCACATTTAATAGCACCCTTAAGTCTTTCTTTTGTGTTCTGGTACACGGTAGATTTTATTTTCCTCATGAAAGTGTAACTATAGATTGTGTTTTGGTTTTGGAGTTCTTTTTTTTTCTGGATTTTTCTTAAAATAGATTCTGGTTTGCTGGTTCTCCGTGTCTGAAGCTTGTCTCTGCAGTCTGCACTATGGTTTCTCCATTATGGTGTCTGATAGGAGATTAGAATATGGATTCAATGGCTATCAGGTGCCTGATACACCCCGAGCCCCCCGATCAGCCAGAGTAAGATGATTTTATGATAGGGGCCTCATCCATTTCTTGAGTTAGGTCTAGTTGACAAAAGATGCTGTTTGTCTCTTTCCAGCGCAGATGCCCGATCACCAAGAAGGCCAATGATCATAAAATGTGCGCATTTGATCTTCTTGCTACTGTAGGTGAGCTGTTGCTTGAGAAAGATGTGTGTCTCTCTTCCATTAGCTTTTTAACTCACAAAGACCAGTCTCCTGTCAATGAGGCCGTTCATGATAAGCAGTGGCAGAATAAACGTAAATCCTTACAACTGAACCTATCTACCCATGAAAAATGTGGCAAGTGCTTTGTAGTTTCTGTGCTTTTCCCACTAGATAATGGTCAAGGTGATGGTTCGGAGTTCAGAGCAAATGATGATTCAGTAAATTCTGCGATTGAGGTGGGCTTCTTCACAGATGACAGATCTAACTGTAATCAGGATGATGAAGGAATGGTACAGAATAAGGATGCACTGCTTAGTCATGGCAAGTTTGTATGTAGGAGTAACACTGACCTGTGCAGTTTAGGAGGTCCTGTAAAATTCAATGGTGATAATAGAAAAGTAGTTAGTAGAGATGATGACGACAACTTATGTGGGTGCACTTGTCTTAGCACCATAAGGAAAAAGAAGAAGCCCTTCAACTCTGTGCCACGCATTGGTGGCAGAAGAGTAAGGAAGGTACTGGCTTCTAGATACTGCTCCAAAATCGAAGGCTGAGCACTTCAATAGAAGTGATGAGTCAATATAGTTATAGCAGTTTTCACATAAATTATATTGCTATGACATTTCACTCAGGGTTCTCAATTTTCAATGTGTCTCCTATAATTTCTTGCAAGATTTGTGCTTCCATCAGGTAGAGATCTGAAGATTGCTTACTGGGATAGGATTGGCTACCATCGACATCAAAGATCTCAGAGGAACTATCCTTTTAAAAAGAGATTCTTTTATCCACACTGCTTCAAGAATTCCGATAATCTGGCATCATAGGAAGACAACAGTATAGTCATTTCTGGTTAGTCTTATTTCTCTTCAGTATGGGTTGATCTCTTAAGCATTCATGTAATTGCTAAATCTTGCAGAGGATGGGCAGTCAACTGCGAAGGCAAATCAGCATTCCTCAAAGAGATGGAGGAATTCTCATGGTATGTAAGCTCATGATGCAAGATTCTTTAGTAGAAAACTTATTGTTTTCCCACAATCTAAGGGGTCCTTACCCTGGAGGCATCTTTTGGCCAGTGAAACTCAGCATTAAGTCTTTCATAGTCCCTGAGCTGTTTATTGAGGTTGCCAAAACTGCCACCATTGGTTCATCGAAGGTATTATTCATGTGATCCGCTTTTTTTTTTTTGGGGGGGGGGGGGGGGGGGGGTGGAGTGGGTGTACTTGTGCTAAATGGGGGGATTATCAATTTGGCATTGGTTTCTTGTTCCACAGAGGATGGTCATGGAAGCTCTGAGTGCAATTCTTGGAGGAGGGGTTCGTGTTGGTATTCTGCTCCGAGGAAAGCAGGTTAAAAATGACAATGAAACTCTACTGCATAGTGGGATTTCCCATGATAATCAACTTGATGCTCTGGGCTTCACGCTTGAGCCCATCTATCCTGTGACTCCAGTAGAAAGTACTGGGCTCTCTCTTGCTTCAATTCCCAGTGATGCATCTCATCCTAACGCTGGGTAATGAAATGCTCCATCTTATCTGATAGAGATGAAAACTTAAGTCTCACTTTGGAAGCTTATGCTTCACTCTCTTACCAGGTGTTCAGAAGATTCAGTTGCTCATCAGGAAGCTGTAAGACCCCTAAAAGAGCCCCATGGTGCCAACTGTGCCAAGCTTATCGAAAATGATTACCATGATTCAGCCTCTCCTTTTGCGATGCAAATGGATGACAGCTTGGTGGACTCTAGCACTCTGGCAGTGGTTCCTACCATGAACAGTAGTGAAGCTTTACCTTTGGTCCCAATGCAGCAGAAACTTGGAAATTCTGAGGTTACCCAGCGCCGTGTCCGCAGGCCATTTTCCATTGCTGAAGTTGAAGCCCTTGTTCAGGCTGTTGAGAAGCATGGCACTGGAAGGTATGCTAATTAACAATTTTATGATCCTCTCTGAAGCTGTTCGTTCCTTCTTATTGATAGATCAGCGCACATCTTTTAGGTTTAATTGTTAAAAGGGAAAGCTTTGGACTGACACTCTACATTTGTATCTCAATGTTGTATCTGAAGGTGGTGTGATGTCAAAGTTCAAGCTTTTGATGGTGTGAAGCGTCGGACTTATGTGGATCTGAAGGTGAGGAGCTGTGATTGCCAGATTTACGGGACTCTTCTGGATGATCAAAATTTATATTTGAGATATTTGGCCCTGAATAGGTTGTTAGGATTCCGATATGTCTCTCTTTATTTCGATTGTGAAATGTCTTGAGAAGAAGGATAATTTGATTCGCAGGATAAATGGAAAGCATTGGTACACACAGCAAGAATATTGCCGTGGCAGAGGAGGGGAGAGCCTGTTCCTCAGGAGCTCTTGGACAGGGTGTTAGTAGCCCGTGCCTATTGGTCCTGCCAGCAGTCTAAACTGCAGCTGCAAGTGTCAAACGCGTAGAGCTGTACAGAGCCCGCCCCTGTCCTGTATAGTTGTTGGAAGCAGAGTAGGCTGATGGTTGTCATAGGAAACTCAGTTGCCCAGTCGACTTTATTTGGTCATATTATTTATTGTGATTGTTGGAAAGGAAAGTGGAAAGTGACTAAAGGAGATTGGATTCTGGAGAAGAAAGTTAGGCGGGCCCCTTCTTACTGTTATGATTCATTTACAGGCCAGGCCGCCTGCAGAGAGTGGTTTTCACTATTGTAAAAATGGACTTCTTTCTTGTTGTGCCTTTTCCAATACGTGCTCTTGTCAATGTTCGATATTACTTGTTTGTATTCGGCAGTTATGTCAGAACGGAGGAAGCATTGTCGACGCCTTTGCGAGGATTGAACGGTCCACTGTTCTCTCTCCCTCTATGCCAACAAGCGAGGATGGAAGAATCTTCTGTCTAGTGCCATATAAGGGTAAAAGAGAGGAAAAAGCAAGCACCAATCTTCTTTTCTATCGTTTTTCTGGGAGATTCGACCGACCATGAGCTTTGTCCTCAGCTCTCCAAGAAGATCTGCCCAGCTGAATGACTCTTCCTTGCTGATCTTTCGTGCTCAGGATTTTGTTATTATGATGGATGCTAGGAGTAAGAGTGCTGACCTATTTGAGCCGAGGCTTAATAAGTTAAAGCTGAAAATTTGAAGCTACATCTCTGCACTTAACTGTCTGGCAGGTTAAATTCTTAAACTGAGTCATGGAACTGCAGTTATTATCTGATCTGAANGCACTTAACTGTCTGGCAGGTTAAATGCTTAAACTAAGTCATGGAACTGCAGTTATTATCTGATCTGAATGTTACTAGCACCGCTATCACACGGGCCTCCAGCAAGATGAAGCGTAAATGATCCGACCCTTGTGCCCCTGCAGCAGCCACTTGTTATCCCCGTCAACCATGAATTCCTTGTCGGGAAGTTTCTTCAACCTAGTCCTGTATGTATCCTCAGGAGCTTCTGATCCAATGAAAGTTGCTCGAACCCAGCCTGGGTGATCTGATTCTGCCACTGCTTATTAGTCTCTGGTCTCACCAACCTCCCTGGGCTTTCACACGGAATTAAGTTCATCACCTCCAACCCGTAGCATCCCTCCTCAAAGAACATCCTCTCAGTACTGTCTCGTGGGACGTTTGCATCAATCATATCAAATCTCACCGAGAAGTGATACATTGCTTCCCTGAAACGTGTCATGAAGAAGGGCAAGTTGTATGATCTGTTCACAACTGACGAAACAAACACGTCGGGTCTCATCTCTCGGATAAGCGGTAAAACTGCACCTCTAGGATTGTTCTCAGCAGCAGTCTCCTCGAGCAGGTTCTTGAATTGGAAACGGCAGTTCACTGCAAGGGCTTCATTCCGGTTGAGTTTGAGCTCGTCGATCTTGATCTTCTCCCTGTTATCGGAAGTAATCCCATGATGCTCAAATGGGATGCGTGGCCTTTCACAACACTTTGCCAGTTGTCCTGGTCTTCTCACTTGTCTCCAAGGGCCTGAACCTGTGTTGGGGGATTTCTATCCCCGTGATCTAAAGATTTGGGGGGCCACCTGGCCTTCTGAATAGGAGCTGAAAGAGGATTGGCCAATGGAACCTGTGCAGGATCCCGAAGTCCACCACATTGGAGTATTTTTGCCGTCTTGGCCAATTTGGCGATCTCATTGTTTGCAAGGGAGATAGAGATCTTGCCGATTGGGAATCCATTAAAGAAGGTCCGGTAATGTCTCAGCCTGTCAGCAAGTCAGATCTTCCTCTCCATGCAATAAGCGTATGGATTCCTGATCATGGAGCACGATAAGCAGGCCTCGAGGCCATTAGCAACATAGTAGGCCAACCTCTGGACCCCATCTCCTATAGGGGAAGAGTGCCGCCTGATCTGAGCCAGCATTTCATTGGCAGTCCAATAGCCACCAGCTGAGACAGCTTCAGCGCATAGAATGAGGAGGTTCCTCAGATCAACCATAGGCTTCTCATTCTTGTTCCTTTTCTTGGCATGGTTCCTGCTTCCATGGAACCATCCCTGTGGTTGCAGGCCACTTTCATCTTCGTGTAGAAGAGGAAGCTTCTCTTCATCTTCATCACAGAGTAACAGCCTGTCAAACAGCTCTGAAAGATAAGCCTCCTCCGCAGAAACAGGCACTGGCTTGTTGATCCTTTCTTCTTTTGAATAACCGTCCGTATCTTCCCATATGTGATTCTTCTTTCCCGTTGAACTTTCAAGCGATCAGTTCTCCCTCTTATTTCTGCTCCTGGCAAAATCTGATTGCTCCTGGCGAAAGGAATTTGTGGCATCATCTGAACCTCTNCATCTGATTTCTCAGCTTCATTTCTTTTTTCACTATCAGCAGTAATCTGGACGCTGTGCGAAAGGAATTTGTGGCATCATCTGAACCTCTCCTGAAGTGCAATGCTGACTCATGAGTGTTGGACGGGTGACCTATGGTAAATTCATCCGAAGATATCCCTACAACATTGTCATCAGCATTGTTTGTGAAGCTGNCCTATGGTAAATTCATCCGAAGATATCCCCACAACATTGTCATCAGCATTGTTTGTGAAGCTGATTAGTAATGATCGTGAATTAGACAGCCAGGAACCAGGCTACTCAGTAGAAAATTGGAACAGGCGGCTGATAATTCCCATGAAAAGCTAAGTTACCGTTGCTTCTAAGAGTACAATTAGCACCGAGCATCTTGTCTGGAGCAATCACATCATAGAGTGACTTCTCGGTGGCTTGAAGAGAGGATAAATCATGAGATAGGAGGCATGATTGCTCTTCTGGACTCTTCTCCATTAGGACTTGATCTACGTAATTCAGAAGTGATACATAGAAATCATCATTCAACTTGGGGAGAAGCTCTGCCTCCAGGGAAGTGCTCATGGACAGAGAAAAGAGTTCTATTCTTCAAATTGAATCGGATGGCAGAAAATCAGGGCTGCTCAGGCCAAGTGGTCTCCCTTGGAGACTCAAACAAGCGCTGCCACCTCCAAACTGATTTGGTGCTTCAACATGGGAGCTGCCCAAAAGAAAGAAACAATTCGCCTAAGGCTTGAACTTGGTGATCAGGTGATTGTCACTGATAAAACAACTTGTGGCTTGAAAGTTTACAACTCATCAAAGCAGCTTAAAAGGTGAAAAGAGATGCGGGCTATATGAAGATGGGAACTCAGGATATTCCCAGCTGAAAATGAAGGAATGAGTAAGAAGAGGTTTAAGGTAAATTGAGATGACTAGAAGATGCTGGACCTTGCTTCAAACTGAGTATAACCCATATCCCAATACCTTAGCGGATTAACCAGGAGAAGTCCACTGGCTTGATTCATGCGGGCCGAATAAAATAAGAGATAGGGCATTCTTTCTTTTGGACTTTCTTTTTCTCTCATGACCTATGTATTTTCTCATTCTTGTGCAGCAGTATACAAGTTGGCAATAGTCTTTGCTCATCACATTACAGGACGAGTTCTTTGGTGTTTTCTTTTGGCCTGTCATTCACATTGGACCTCAAGAAAGCCAGTACCGCAGTATGATCAGTTTCTTGAAGACGGGATTTTCATCTTCCTGATGTGTCTGGACAATTTAACAAGACTCAGATCCCGGTAGGACTTCTTGATGAGGGAAACAAGCCTTTAGCCTTACTGTTTGTTCCTGCTCGACCCCATTCTGTAAGGTTTAGTTTTGTGTAACTCTGTTTAATACGAGGTAAATTTGACAAAGACAAAGGAGCCTGCATCTGAGATCAGTACATATGGAGGCCCAAGCTTCAGTAAGCCCGCTAGCATAGACCAGTCCCATGTTGCATAATGCAATGCCTAGTTCTGTTGCCCGAAAAAAGGAACAGAGCAATTGATTTATTTAATGGAGTTAGCTGTCGAATGAACTCCTGACGCATGCAAGTATCCTGCCAGTGGCCGCCACATCTCAAATTATATCTGATTGTTCGTCAACTCTTTCTCCTCTCGCCTTTCTCTATTTATCTAAAGGATTTATCTGTCAGCATTCGGTGCACATGCATCAATGCTGCGCAGAAGCTACGAAAAATGATGGGGAAGCTGTTGATCCAGCTCCTGATTTATCTGCAGGGCCTATAGAGTAACCAAGGCCTGCACAACTTTGCAGCTGGTGGAGAATGGCTGCAGTAGGCTTTGTTTTTATTCATCAGTCGACTTAGTGGACTTGCTTTATTGAGTTATAGTGGAGTCTGTGGGAGGCTTGAAATCGGGTTACTGCACCACAGCTGGTCTCTCTTCATCATCTCTTTTTCCATTTCAGGAGACCCAGTTCAACGTCTTCTTCCCCAGAGCCTGCGTTCATTCTTTCCCTACTGGCTCAATCTTGAGGACTCAGGCTGCCTCAGGTTTAAGGTCATGCCACGCAGAGGCTCGATCGGGACTGGAATTCCTCTTGGCCCATCGAATTGTCCGCCCAACCCACCCACCCTGGGTAGCTGGTGACATAGATCGAGTCGGTAAAGAAAGAGCTGCGGAATATTAATTAATAAATAAATAAATTAGGAGTGCGGTGTCGTTCACGTGTATGCACGTGGGACCCCTCATATGCTGATATTCTTTATCTTACGACCACATGATCCGATGGATCTCATGGAAGACATCGACTCTTCCTCCGACATCGTTCGTTGACTGAATCTCATGCGAGTCAGAGTCTCTGCTTTGACCCAGCTCTTAGTTTGACCAATCAAAAATCCGTTTCTCTACCAATAGAATAGGAAAAACCATATATACAGCTTGAAGCAAGTTGATTTTATACACATCAACTTAATTATTGGCCAGGGGAAAAATTAATTAACCAATCCACATTCGAGTCAAGTCGACATGCATATTATTAAGGTTTCCGGTATTTCGAAAAGAATAAAATTTCTCGTCATAAAAAAGAATTATTCCCAATAAATTATAATATATAATTGTAAAATTTTATCATGATACGAGAATATAATGTGGGTTAGTAAAGTTTTTGTATCTAAAATATGTTGAGTATTCTTGTACGATCGACTCTACAACCATTTCCATATTGAGCGAGCTGATTATATTGATTTAAATTGTTACTTATATTATAAAAAAATGAAGAATTAATTCAAATAGATAGAACACGCATAACTCATGAATAATTTACATATCATGAATTAGATTCTCCCATTAAACGTACAATCCTTAATGAGATTAACCGCACATATGCTTTCATATGGACTTACCCTGAACCATGAGCTTGCCTGTGGAGCGTTCGAGAGGTCGGGAAGAGTAATATAACATGTTATACCGACGTGGCCCACAAAACAATTGAGTTGACCGGTCAAATTCCCGTAATTATTAACGAATATTATGTTCATATTCATCTCATATACACACACACACATATATATATATATATATGCGTGTATGTCTTGCTTAATTTGTTTATTATTACATTACACTCTCGTCCATATACATGTCAGTAATTAGGTGGGAAAGCGCTTGCAGGTTCCATGGATTATTTAGTCAACGTGTTCATCGACCGCGACGTTGAATCGCACCCTCCATCCATCGATCAGACGTAATCAATCAAATTTTATAATTAGCAACCCGAGAAATATTATATATATTATATATAAATATATACACATACACATACACATACTGATCAAAGTGTATGCATTTATTTATGGGGAGTAGTTATAGGCATAGTTTTAAAAACCGAACCAGGCCGGCCGGTTCGATCGGAAACTGGCCACTCGCACAGTCCGGTTCCTTAAAAAAAATCTAATTGCACATTCAAAGAGAAAATTTTTAATTGAACCAGCTGGTTCCTAGTCCGATCGGTGAATTTAATTGAATTTGTGAAAAAACCAGTCGATTTAAAATTATGATATTATGTAAATTTATTAGTAATATTATATTATTAATATCATTTATTAAACATGCGGTTCAACCCATTAAATCTCCGGTCCGACCTATGAACCTATGAACCCATACTACACTGGTTCTCAACCCGGTCCGATTTTAAAAACTATGGTTATAGGTAAGAGCGTTTGATGCACACCCTCATGGGCAGCCACCCATTGAGCCTACCGGTTCACTTACGCTTGCATGCATACTTACGTTGTCACATCCTAGGATTCAAGATCTCCATATTGGATATTTCATACAATTTAATTAATGCACTAACTAATGACCAATATTTTAGGGTTTCTTTTTATCATCATACAATATTTATGTGTCAGTCGAATTGGATCTCGAAACTAATTTATGGTATGGAACCGAGATTGTTGAGAAAATTCTCGTCGATCTTCCCGGCCTGTGATTTGATCATTAGATCGTCCATTTAAAGGCTCATTAAGGAAACCACTAATCCAACTCTGAGTCGGTAAATTTTAGGATTTCTTTCACAGCATGGACGAGCCCATGTACATATTTTCTGTTAAATGATAATGCCTTATTAATATAAAATACTATATTATATAAAAATGGATGTTAGATTGATCTGATGTATGTATGATACATAGACGACCATCACAGTTTGCCCTAATATTTGTCCGCGCTAGATTATGGGCATAATAAAACATTTAAATTTCTGACCGTCCACACACATTCCCAGTATACGAAATATTACTACTTTCAACAATTATGTTTCTTATGACACACATATATGTACATATATGATATATATATATATCCTCCATAATGGAAATGGAAAAAATTTTCACACACACACACACACATAAATATATATATTTTTGACAGTTTGGTGTCTCCGGCAACCGACAGAGATGAACAAATGGACCGCAAATATATATGTTTTTATATAGTCAATGGTACATTTCCCCCCCCTTTATTAATAGGATATTATGGTAATTTCCGAGGCTCCTTCGATCATTTTCTGACCTCTGCCCTCCATTGGAGAAGTACTCGGCCCCCCATGTGAACGAGAACATACCGCCAATATGACGTCGTACGTCGATCTCTGGCGCCACCCCCCACAAATCAACCAGTTCTCTCCACTCTTTTTTTTCTTTTTATCATTCTTTATTTATATTCAATATTTTACTGGCTGCTACCCATACCAAAGTTAGCTGCAACGATGCCATAAATTATTTTAATACCAACAATCAGTTTAAATAGAAAATGCACACTCTCTCTCTCACACGGATTTTTTTTGAGTTCTTCACGAAATTACAGATTCGATTCTTCATGGCATTTACTTGGTGACTCAACTGAATTCACCGGTGCGTATATCTGTGGTGTCCGGCGGAGGAGAACGAGCTACTCATGATCAGTAGTCAAGAAGGGGTTATCCTCTAATTTTCACAGTACGGTTCAATTTGTTATATTACTCCTTGGGCCATTGCGTTCACAAGCATTGCTATATATATATATATATAGATAGATAGCAACGGTAAAGTGTACGTAGAGAGAGCATCCGATGGAGGTTAGGCGACCGAGGGAAGAAGAGACATGTGCATAGAGAGGGATGCAATATTTCCGTACGAGACGAGCCCGTGTCACCCTTTGAAACGCTCTCTTTGTCATCACCCTCGAGAGAAATCACGGATCAGCACACAGAACTCAGATTAATGAGAAGTCCTAAATACCGCCGATCCAGTTAGTCCGATAACTTATATCTTTCCTGTTAAATAAGGTTTGAAGTTTATGAGTTTGACATGCTCGAACCTGGATCATGGTGATCCGGGTACGTCATCATGCCGCAAAAGCACAATAATCATAGTACTCGGATTTAAGGAAAGAGCGCGATCGTCATGAATACTGTTGACTCATATGGTTCGGTATTTCTTTTCCCCTAAGTAATGCTTGAAATTTGCACCACGAGGATCAGTGGTCGGATGAGTTCAATATACTCGGACCCAAATTATCGTGATATGGGTATATACATCATTGAACCATAGAGCACAATAATTATAATACTCGAGTTAATGAAAGAACGCGGTCGTTGTGAATACTGTTGGCTTAGATAGTTCAATATCAATGATAGGATGAGTTCAAGGTAATCGGACCCGAATCATCATCATCATCATCATCATCATCATCTGGGCACGACACCGAACCACAGCCGGAGAAAAAAAAAAACTGTGAGATGTGTAATGGCGTAGGGTAAGTGAGAATCCCTCTATTTCTCTCTCAGAAGTCAGAACTCGGACACTTTGGGAATTCAAATTCAAAGCCTGCGAGAGAATTAACAGAAAAAAATAGGGGAAAAAAATATTTCTGTGATCTGAATCCAATAGCAATGGGTCATCCACGTCAGCCCTAAATAAATAGTTTATAGCCAAATGCGTATACATCATATATATGTGCGTATATGTGTTAATACGTGTGTGTGTGTGTGTGTGTATGGCTTAAATGGTAGATCTATTTAGCCGGTATCAATCTCTGCTTTCTTCCCCATCTCTCTGTCTCTCTCGCTGCCTAGCTATTGCCCGTGGAAAGCACAGGCACTTACGAGCGCTTGACACACATTCATATATATATATATTTATATATATATCGGAGTATCAAGAAATGGACGAGAGCTACTGGAAGCTTTCGAAGAAGGAAGCGTCGACGGGCGGTTCATCCTCGAAGAGCCACATCCCGAGGAGTTTCTCCACCAAGATGAGCAGCAGCTGCTCCTCCTCGAACTCGCCTCTCCTGATGAGAAGCTGCTCGACAAGGACCAGTAATAGCGGCGGCGGCGGCGGCGGTGGTAGTGGTTCCAAGTCGTCTTCCTTTCTTCCTCGGAGCGTGTCGCAGAAGAGCTCCAACATCACCCGGAAGTGCACCAATCTGGCCAGGGAGCACAAGGCCCGGTTCTACATCATGAAACGCTGCATTACGATGCTCGTCTGCTGGAACAAGCACGGCGACTCTTGAACGACACACTCGGTTGCAATCGTTAACACATCCGATCCGTTGTTGTGACACTAGAGAGAGGGAAGAGTGGGGAAGGGGAGATTAGGGATTTGTAGCTGTGGGGAAGGTCTCAAAAGGGGCCAAATCCAAACCAATGTCTCAGCGATCCGGCCGGTGGATTTTGATGAAAAATATATCATAGGGTTTTTCGTGCTGTCAATTCTTGAACTCTCTCTCTCTCTCTCTCTCTCGCCTGATCTGAGGAATTTTCAGACGATTGCTCCATATGAAGTTCCATCTTCTATGCTAGTGTGCATATTATAAACTGTTCTTCACTCGAACCAATACGACCAGAGAATCACAGTTTGCTTTCCGATCCGAGTACTCGTCTCACTCGTTACCTTGGACTCGGAAGGCCGATCTATAATAGCGCTTCTGCAAATCGACCCAAACGAAAGCTCATCCTTCCCAAAGTTGCACTGTTTCCTTGCTTGCTGGCTGGTTGGTTAGGATCTCGGCATAGCTAGCTGGCTGGCAAAGGTTAAAACCCGGGAATGCATCTCCCTCTCTTCCTCTGCTGCTGCGAGATACGTAGAATTGGATGGAGTACACTTTTAACTTTTGCGATCCAGAGGAGGAGGACAAAGTCGGCCCCCATCCATGCTCCTGCCCTGATTGTTCGAAGTCGACCTCCGGAGCCCAGCCCAGCCCATACAGCAGGCTGATTCCAAATTTACCTGTCGGCCCGAGCTTGACTTTTTAGCCCACGGAAAGGGCCGCATCCGATGTTGTGGGCAACGCTTGTCCTCAAGTGCCTCGGAGCTTTTGCTCTTCTGCAAAATTTCCCGTGATGCCTCACCGGACGAACCACCCGGACTATACAGTACACAGTTGTGTGAAGTTGATTGGATTAAGATATTAAACTTGGGGTGTAATTAAAATCACAACTTTCAACCTTAAAATGATCACAGCAATGACAACCGCTCCCTTAATTAACCGGTTCACGTGACAATGTGAAGCGTTTAATAATAAATAATAAATTATACCATTATCCAATTAACTGTAGATGATTATGGTAACTTCTACACTCTAATCTCTTTTTTTTCCAATTATAGTTACTAACTTTGCAACAAGATGGTCAATGAGTATCACAATTTTACATTTAAACCAAGAAAATTCGACATCATTAAAATTTGTATTACAGCACTGACATCAACGTTGTACATTATCGGACCAAAAACGTGTACTACTGATGGAACGACTGGAGAGATATTGTACTGCAGAAAGACTAATCCCAAATCATGACGACTGCAATCACGGCGACTCCGAGAAGCACGGCGGAGAACCTGTAGGACGGGGCGTCAAAGTGAGACCCCTTTTCGGGCTTGAACCCTTTAGCGATGAGGTGGTTGATGGCAACGTAGACGAAGACCCCACAGGCGAGGCCCATGGATATGGCGAAGATCCAGTCGGCGACGTGGCCCTGAGTCGTGGCGTCGATCGCGATGCCGATCCCAATCCCCACCGGGCTCGAGATGGCGAAGGCCATCGAGTAGGCCACCGTGAGGAGGAACGGCCTCTTGGGGAGCATCCGGAGGAGGGCGATCCCCATTGCCACAGCAGCGAATATCTTGTGCAGCGATATCGTCCACAGATTCCTCCAAGCATCAGCCTTTGTATCTATAATGTTGAATCTAATCATATCAGTCGCAGGGAATTGCAGGTTGAATTTGATAATCTGCTGCGAGAAGAAAGAATTTAGCAACTTAGCATAATTTTTTTTTTTTTTATGTTACCTGAAACTCCTATTGCAATGCCCTCGAAGACAGAGTGGAAGCACAGGGCCAAGATGAGGAGCACTGTGTCGCCGAACGAGGTTGTCTGCAGGAAAATCGGGTTTCCGTCCATCCCCGACGGCCCTCTGCCGCAGTTGCTCGGAAGCGACGGTCTCCCGCCTCCTTCCTCCGCCGCGACCTCGACCTTCACTTCCATTGAGCTGTTCCGGGCGACGTACATGATCACACAGTCGCCGAGCATGGTGAGGAGGTACCCCGAGCAGGCCAGCATGAAGGCGAACGGGTAGGTCTTGTCGGTGAGGTCGCCGAAGGTCTCGTTCGCGTCGCTCAGGAAGTGCATGAGGGAGGTGCCCAGGAAGACCCCGCCGGCGAACTGGGTCCCAAGGAGGAGAAAGCTCTCGTTCCACCGGAAGAAATAGGGGGAGACGCCGCCGGCGAAGGTAGTGACCAGCATGATGATGAGGCACCATATCTTGACCAGGATCAGGCCCCTCGCGTGCAGGTCCGGCTTGTCCGAGCCGGCGGCGTCCCCGCTGTCCTCATCGTGGCCACCGTGGGCTTCGACGGAGGTGAGGAAGAGATGAAGAAGAAAGGCTAAGGATATGCCCGCGGAGCTGAGGGTCTTGAGGTGGTGGAGAAGACGCGTAGAGGCCATGTCAGACGCACGGGGACGACTGAGGAAAGAACACACAATAACCTCTCCCGAGAATGTGCTAACCAAACGACTTCTCCCCCGCAGTCTTGGGCGGTCTATTATTGTTATAGTTCGGCCATTGTCAAATGGTCTGGGAATGAATAGGAGTAGTACAGATTTGACTTGTCAGCCAATCGTCGTAGTTGTACTAGCAGTTTACTTTATCCAGGACGGTACTGCTGCTGTGCTGTTGCGGTAATGCTGTCACGAATCGATGTCGATGGGGTTGGTGCCCCGTTATTCCCACCCTGGTAATTTACCTGGCATCGGCTCGATTCCATTACCTAGGAAGATCACTGCGACAAACCGGACAATTTGCAAGTGGGTACATCCCTGTGGTGACGATGAATCTTGTTGAGGTCCCAGGTAGGCGCATCTTCACGTTAGCTTTCCCTATGAAAAATTGCTTCCACGAGAAGCCTACTGTCAATAGATGATGGTGGGTAGGGTACCACGTAATAAAAGGACAAGGCAATTCTATAACTGGCAAACTTGTGCCATTCCAATTAGACGAGAAGGTAAATAAATATATATATATATATATACATAACACAACCTGAATAAAATATGGACATCATATAAGCACTGAATACTTTATATTAAGTCCTTGAGCTTACTATGCAAATTCCTCACTGGGGTCTTCAATATGTGTCCGGCAAAAATGAATAAGAAAATCAGTTTGGTACTGTAGAATGATATCTATTACAGAGGTAATATTAGGGGAAATATGGATATACACACAGAGGAGGTTCGAGTGGGAATGAGAGGTGAAGCTTGCTCTTCAGACCATGTCTGATTCACTGTCTCTGCTTTCCTGCCACGATCCCATCTTGAACTTGCACACTGGACATGTCCCCTGTTGTCGAAGCCATGGGTCGATGCAATTTGAGTGGAACTGCATAGGCAGCATAAGGTAACCGGGAACAATCAGACCTTTCGTGCATGTGAAGAAACATATATGGCTGATTAGGCCCGGATAGGAGCGGATGAGAGTTGCCTAAATTATTGAGAATTCTGATGAAAACAACAACATCACCGTACTGGACAGGAGGAACTACCTGGTGCAAACATGGTAGGCTACGAACTAGCTCACCCTTGTTCACTTGTTCTAAGCAAATAGTGCAAGTCAGATCATCTTCAGAGGAGTTTGTACTCCCAGCAGCTGCTTTTGTGTCTTGCATCGCCTGCTTTTGGAAGTGAGACAGAATAGCATAGGGAGCAGAATTAAAGACAAATGATAAATGCCCCTAGAGATGAGCTTGGACTGAAGTCTAATCGAAAAACAGCTGTCAAGCAAAACTGCTTGCCCAACGGTAGAATTCATGAAAAAAATGAATGAGCATGTTTAACATCATTCACTGCAATCAATATGCACTCTGGCATATGTTGACTTTGGCAGAATTACAAAGCAAGTGAATGGAATTCATGATGATTCATAGGAGGCTCCTCAGGAGGAGAAAGGCTTAAGAGTTAACAACTTACTCTCTGTCCTCTAGTTTCAGAGTACTCTTCTCTAACATACTATTTCCTAGGCAATTTGTGAATTAGGAGTAGAAACTATCATCCCGAACTAGTTGAAAGCAATTGCAATTGGCCATTACAAATCCAAAGCGTACGAAGATGCAGCTCACGCTACAAATTGCATAGGATAGTTTGCATCTGTGCTATTTTCTTTACAAGGATAAAAGGAAGAATAGCAGAGCACCTCGGAAGACCCTGAAGAAGATGGTGTCTGTTGCCACGATGAGCTTTCACTGTCAAGAAAACAAAAGTTTCACTTCTCATTGTCTTAGGGTTTTTTTTTTTGTGAAGAAAGAAACTATAATGTAAAGATGAACATATCCCCATTGAGAGATAAGAGATGCACCACAGGAAAAATGCAACCAGAATGGATCACAAGCAGGGTATTAATATGGCATGAAATCATAAAATCTGTGATTCCACCCATTCTTTTAGAAGACTATAGGATGGTCGCACAACCCAATAAGGCCATTCATCCAGGTGCATGGATTTAGCTTCACCTTTGAGAACCAGTAGCCTTGTATTTATGAACTGGCAATGCGTTTATCTCCTCCTCACTCATTGAAGGAACTGCAGGTGCATTTTCTGAATCCAAAGCTCTCAAGGCATCATAGTCTACAAATAATACAACCCTTCAGTTTCGATGTCAATGTTGATATAAACCATTACCCACCAACATATTTCTTCAGATCATTTTGTGAAATGAAATACCTAAATCATCAAATTCACGGTCCAGCAGTGCAAGCTGGAGTCTCAATCCTTGCAACCTTCCTCTTGTAGCAAATGCAATGGATGGCAGCATGCGCACGCGCAACTCAGTATGACTGAGCAGGCCATGTGCAGCAGCAGCATGAGCTCGAGCTTGGGCTTGAAGGTGCTGGCAAGTAGCATACATCCTGAGGCTAGTGGCTATAAGAAAGACACCCACAACAAGCCAGAGCTGCAAAGAGCAAGATGGTTTAGACAAGAAATATTTAACTCTACATGAATGGACAGAATCCTCCATAAACTGCCAAAGAGAAAGTACCAGGAAATTTGATGACATCTGATGAGAGTTCAAGACCATGAATAGCAGAAGAACTGCTGAAGAAGAGTGAATTAACGGCTTTATATCAAAAAGGGAAAGGGCACAAAAGGAGATACAGAAGCAGAAACATACCCGTGACAAGAAAAGCCAAAGAATTGGAGTTAACGGGCCGATGAGCATGAATTCGCTAGAAGGACAGAGTCATGCAATCAGTTATGAAGCTGACGTGACCTTAAAGTGGGGAAAAATGGAGCTGCCAAAGATGATTGAGCTCATTTACTTATGACTGGACGTACCACTGAAGGCCGTTCATGAATATGACCTGGAAAACTGCTTTCAATGTCGGTCCTAGTTCCTCGGAATGCAAAGCTCATTGTTGCAGAAGCAGCCTGATTAATCGCCACAACAAATTCCACATGCAACTGGAAAAGTTTCCACTCAGAATTGCCTTACCGTCAAGTGAACCTGGAAAAGCAGATCATAAAGCATGAATCAATAAAAGTTTTCCGCATTGCCTATCCAGAAGGTAAAGACAATCCAAATAGACAATGATCTAATCTCACGGTACGGAATCAAGGGAAATCTGGCAAATCCTAGCAAGTGTCACACTCTATGTGGACAGATATCACCGAGGCAATGACAAAAATACTCCAAATAACCGTTTAACACTCCCAATCATATTCCGATCCGTCAAATTAGGGGGGTGGGTGGGGGCGTGCACTGCATGCAAGGAGAATTTAATCCACCGACACTGCAGTGAGAAGCTGAATGAGTGGAATTTTCCAATGCAGACAGATTGCAGCGAAGAAAGTGGGGAAAAAAAAATCAAGCTCGGAGCATTGCTCAGTTCCAAGCGATCAAGATTACGACCTATGCTTTAAATTATGAACGCCGATCCCTACTTCCTCAGCATGCAAAACAGAGAGGAATTTGCAGAAAAATTGGAACTTACAAAGAAAGCAGAGGCTTGGGGGAAAGACGGCAGTGATGCCGATGGAATCGGACAGATTGCTGGGAGAGAGGAGGTCGATAAGATCTTCTTCTGGGCGCTAGTGCTTTGTTCTCTCTGGCTTCGCTGCCCCCTGTCCCCGCCCCTGCCTTCCACTCTGTTGACAAGTTTGTGCAGAGAAAGACTCCATGACTCGGCCCGTATGATTGGAAAGCGGGCCTTAGAGTTGACCCGATCCATCTCTCGAATGAAATGGGCCTACCCGGTACAAGATTACTACGTCGTTTCAACTTTCGAGTATTTTATTTGTTCCCTCCAATTAATTGGTCTGATAAAGAGCGAAGCGGTTGTGATGGACCTAAATTGTCAAACGTACCCAATCGGACCCACCCGCTCCAGCTGCCAACCAACACCCTCTTGCTCCCGTGGTTTCCTCCATCTGATGTGTATTATTCATCCACTGTGAATTGAGCATGTTTAGCGCATTCTTACCATAAACAAAATCTCGGATACGATTTTTTCCGACCGGAGAGAATATGTGTCAGACATTTCACCGTTGGATCTCTGCACATTGGATGCTTCAAGCGGAAAAAATTGGTGTGAGTTAAATGAGTTGTAACGGGCCCCAAGCTGGCCCAGCTCAGGCCGGC
>CXYZ01012252.1:2932169-2942844 GCA_900006705.1 Sonneratia caseolaris
CAGAAGCGCACCTCCTTGAACCCCACTCGACATCCCCTCCGCGAATCACAGTGCCTTTTCTGATGCCCGAAGTCCCACGCGCTCGCTCCAGATCTACGCGGCTCTGTTCACGCACCCCTTTCGAGATGTGAAATGTGTGCTTTTAGTCTAGAACCAGACCGCTAAAATCTATAACCACTTTTATTAGGTTGAGAAATAATTATAAGTTGAGTTTAAGAAATATATACGTTTTGAATTAGAGTTGATTTTGTCAAATCAACTCTAAACTGTTAAAAATCATGTAAATCAATTGTTAGATTTTATCGAATTAATTTTAAAAAATTTCATTTTTAATAATTTGAAAAACAAATGAATGGTTCATGTGTCAAATCAGTCAGATTGGTGAGCTGACTCGCTTATGAATAGATCAGGGTCAGTTCATATATGCATAAACCGTGATTCGTAACCGAACCGATGCATTGGATATAATTCTCCAAGGGTTAGGAAAGCGGCTGCCTAACGAATGAAAAGTGCAAGAAGATTGCGCATATCGACCTGGCTAAGAGGGCATCATCGGAGATTGTTTTTCTCGGCAAGCGTAGGAACCGGGTCAAACGGTTCCACAACTATTTTATCCGGTCCGGACCGTCCGTTTTAACATCTCTAAAGTCCACCTTAAACACGTGGGGACATCTTCGACGAGAAACGTGTGGTTTCGGCGCGTGAGATGCATGAAAACCATGGGGAACGGAGGAAGATATTTAGGTGAATCAAAAATATCTGGCTTACTGGGCCACGTCGGCAGAGGCGGGGGGACCTGATCTGGAATCAAATATTGCACTTTTTCACGGTTCTTTTAGAATAATTTTTTTTTTTGAGTTTATTCAGCTCAGCTCATCAAGACAGCGTTTTCCGCTTCTCGCGAAAATCCTTGGTCATCAATCATCAGCTCTATCACCTCAATTCTCCCTCTCTTCTCTTGTAAGATCCGAAAGTGATTGCTCGCGTCCTTCAGCTTCAGCTCAAAGCTCACAGATCAGAGCTAGTCTGGAGATTAGAGGGGCGGTGGTGTGGCCGGCGGGGAGTTCTCGGAATTGTCCTCCCGCAGAAACGGACAAACCCTAGAGGTGGGAGCGGAGATGGGCGAAGAAGTGAGGGCGACTCAATACGAGAACGGCGTCGGGGATGACGAGGATGAAAACGCCGGCGATGATAATCACGTCTTCGAGTGGGAGGTCGGGCTTCCTGCCGCCGATGACGTCGCTCCCCTCTCCAAGGCGTTGCTCTCGCCGGAGCTTGCATCGGCGTTCAGCATCTCTCTGGAGCCCTGCCGGAGTCCCCAGGAAGTCGACCGCGCCTCGCAGAGCACCATTGCCAGCCTTCGGGGCAGCTTGGCGCCGTCCCAGGGCTTCTCGACGAACAACTTCAACTCATTCGATGAAAATCGCGACCTGAGGGTCGTGGATCAGGAGGATGTGGATCGCTCTGATTTGCGGAAATCGAGGAGGATTGAATCCCATGAGGAGGCGGATTCCACCCTTAGGGCTGATAGTTCTACTGATGATCCGTCTGCCAGAACTCTGAAGAGGCCCCGCCTGGTTTGGACCCCGCAGTTACACAAGCGGTTCGTGGATGTGATCGCACACTTGGGAATAAAAAACGCGGTGCCGAAGACGATTATGCAGCTAATGAATGTGGAAGGGTTGACCAGGGAAAATGTCGCCAGTCACCTGCAGAAGTATAGGCTCTACTTGAAGCGGATGCAGGGGCTGTCCACTGAAGGTCCGTCCTCATCAGATCAGCTATTCGCATCCACTCCAGTCCCACAGAGCTTGCATGAGAATGTAGGGGCTAATGGTGGGCATGGAAATGTACCGGTTCCTGTTCCAGTGTCAATGCCCTACGGGGCTCCACCGATGATGCCTATGCCAGTTTACGGGCTAGCTCATAGTGGTCATATTGGGATGCAAATGGGAAGTCCCGGGGGAAATGCATCCGGATATCACAGTTTTGAGTCAAACCCATATATGATGCAGCAGAGAGACTGGTCAGGGAACAAGTATGGGTCAGTTGTGTCATATCCACACTATGCTGCTCGAAATGACAAGTGAGGCAAAGCAGCAGCTGCATTTCGCTGACAGAATCAGAAATAAAGGTTAGCTGCTCGATCCATTGGAACTCTTAATTGACTGTTCCATCGATTGATGGTAACCTCACGTAGTTTCTATTTTGGGTACTTACTATAAAAAACAGAACAGCGTTGCCTTTTATTATTTATTTTGTAATCATGCTACAAGTAGCCAATAGGGAGTGGTGAGGGACTTTCCCAGAAATAATGTCTTTATAGAAATACCAAATAGGAATCTGGTGTGCTGTTTTACAGTCAACTGAATTATGTTGGAGTATAAATTATATCTCCGTATAGAATCCATTCCGTTGGTGACTAATTGGAACCACCGTTCCTTGAATACAATACTTTGTTCAGAGAATTTATTAGTCTTCTCGGCTTGCAGCACATGCAGCTTCCACCTTCTGAGGTGGCTTTTTCTTGCTGCCACAAGATTATTTGTTTCCTAACAATATATCAAGTTCAACGAGTTTAACTTCCATGGATGCAGATGTTTCACTCACTGCCACTTCTGAACCTCTTAGATAGCATCATTAGATTTCAGGATACATTTGTTGACTTGTAATGTTTTAAATGTACTCATGCTGTATAATGGACAGAATTGTATCTAATTTGGCTCTCCTGAAGTCGTTTCTCGCATTTTAGACATTCGTCTGCACTCAGGCGTTGGGGTTGAGAATTGAAAGCCGTACCATTCAATAATAATTATAACGTGTCCCGTTTTTTTTTTTTGTGGTATTGTTTTTTCTTTCCATTCTGAAAGCTTGGTAGTTGTGAACCATTCGATGCTACCATTCATTGGCTAGCAGGCAATTTTTTACTTGGGAAAAGTCCAGTGCATTCTCTTTCACTCTGTAGCATATCTTCTTGAACAGGCTCGTAGAATAGGCAGGCCCTTCTGAGAAGGTTGTCTTTTGCCGTATATTGTGTGTTCATATGTAAATAGTGGTTGTTTTTTATCAAGAACTAGTTACCTGATGCAGTATCACCATGTGCACGAACTTGGTGGTATGTCTGCAGTTGGGAATAATGAGGAGGTATTAGATTTCACATTTGCTTTCATTTACAATTGGACGTTGTCTCATTCTCTAAATTATGGTTTTTAATTAACATCTAAGATTCTCTTTTCGGACCTACTGTTCTGAAAGTCGAATTAGCTATTGGGCATGTTTTCTTGTTTCATTTCGTTTTCCAACCCCCCACCCCTTTTTGTGAATAATTTTTTGACTGTGATTTTGGTCTTGCAATTCGTTTGCAGCTAATGAGATAGTGCGTCAAGACCAGTAAATTGTTTTCAGCTGAGTTTACCTTGATCTTCAAGGTTGCCTTTGCAATTGGTAATGCATGCGCCAGCAGTTGTTTGTTGTTTCACACTTTATGATTATGAACTTGTATCCATTCACTTGATCCAGACGGTTATCTTCTTGGACTGAAAATTGCTGTTCCTGGTCATGTGAGGTTATCTTTTCTTGTATCATCTGACACAAGAAAAACAAAAAAAAAAAAAGTCTCCAATCTATAATTCATATAGTTTGTTGAAGAAATAAATCATCTTGCATCAGATAAGCAGGAGACACCTTCCAGAAGGGATGTCACAGGAAATCAGCCAAGAATCTGAAGCTGAAAAACGGACAAGAAACTGACTTAGAAGCGGGTAAGTTCGATTAAGAAACTAAAGAACCTTGTGATATCCTCATGGTGTACCATTAATGCATATTCCGGGACTCTGTATTGTCTCTTCTCTAAGCAACTGCTGTTACCTCATATTCCATGTCTTTGAATTTTGCCTACAGTATATGTTGTGGATTCTTAATAGATACAGGATCTCAGCTTAAGAAAATGGTCCCCGTAGTAGAAACAAACTCCTGATCGTGACTGGGCAAGAGGTGGGATCATATCTCAAGGAATGATACCTGTAGCTTGGATTTGACAGCCTCGTAAATGGGAAAGAAGCTCTGGAATTGTTCCATTTGCACTTCATGGTATGTGGATGCTCTAAAAGATGCACGTGTCGTCTCTTGGGCCAGAAAGATTAATAAGTTGTTATCAATGAGATATGGTGTGATGTGATTTCACGGGGCTTGTTGTTCATTTATCGGGCTATGCTCATCATTGACTTGAGGAAGAAGAAGCTGCTGATGTGTTGTTATGAAGAGATGAGGAGGGAGGATGGATATAAAGAATGGCGGGGGGGAGGGGCATTGTCTTCTTCGGTGGACTTGAGCAAGTCAGAGAGTTTGAGGAATGGGGCCATCTGATTTGATTCGTTCTCAATAGCCCTGAGATGACCATCTATCTTGTTGTAAAACTAGTTTGGATTACTAAAATTTTACAAATTAACGGTGGAATGTTTTTGGGTGAATATAAATTTTTTTTAAAAATTAAAAAATATTAATTTAAGATCATTTAAAAAAAATGACCATTTAGGATGAAACTGATTCATCTATAAATTGATCCACTCATAAATGCTTTTGGGTTAATTTGTATATGTTTAAACCAGTCTATTAAATAAATATATTAGATTATAATTAGATCAAATAATTTTATATTCCGGTCAGCCGTTTAACCACACTAATTGGATTTGAGTTTTGAGCGAACGGTGAAGGAGAATAATTTTGATTCATCTGACACAAATTTGCCGCAGCACACACGCCTGTAATTTTTTCCTTTATTTTTTTCTGAAAATTTTGGTTAGTCACGCTGGTTATTTACTTTTACAAATGCGAACAAGAGTGACTCCACTAACGGTAATGGTTGCATGGGATAATCGAGATTAGGGGCTTACTTTTCTAATCCCACCAGGGACTGATGGGTAGATATTACACTCTGTTTTAATTCTCTGTCCAATATGAGATTTAAATCGTCCCTCCTGAACTCTTTAAGCAAAAACTAGGGCTACCACTCCCAAGCTCAGCGTCTTCACCTCGCATTTCCTTGGGTGTTTGGTGTGTGTACATACCAATTGCAAATGCCCGCTTTCATCATAGACGATGAATGATGATGCAAATTATCCTACGTCGGCCTCCCTTCCGTAGCAGCTTACAGGGCTGTAAAATCGTACCCCCAACTAAACTGGGGTGGCCCTCGAGTCGAGCGGTTGGTGTCTGCTGCCCACCTCTGGATCGAGCCGCACTAGAGTTGGTCTTTACTCTCAATCCTAAGGTATTGTCGTAACTAATACCATGCCTTTTTTTTTCTTTTAACAGTTCGCACAGACTGAACACTACCCGAAACATAGTTTATAAGATCGGAGCGAGGGGACCGATGAACAGCAGTCAATTTACCGTCCTACCCTCACTACCAGTGGCCTTTGGGGGCATGTCGCATCTCGAAAAATCCAGCGGAGGAAGCCCCTCGTGGGCCCTGTTGCACGATTGGACTGAGACGTTGCATCATGCACCTAATAGTATTAAGTAAGCCGATGCCTCGCAGAGACGGCATGCGTAGACTATTTCTATTGAAAGAAAAACCACTTCTTGGGAGCTGACAAATTCTATGATGTGATGTGTGTGTGTGTTTGTGTGTGACAGTGAGAGAGAGAGAGAGAGAGAGAGAGAGAGAGAGAGAGAGAGAGTAGGTACCTTGGAAGGAACTGAGACTGGAACGTCAGTGTTGTAATATATCTCAGCTTCTGGAGTCGGATGGATCCAGGCACCTTGCCACTTTTTTGCATTTACCATACAATGAATAGAGTGGAATGCAACTCTATCGCTCCTCCATTCCGTTTCATCTCTTAGATTTAGTTATACTGTTTGAAATAACTACGCTTTGCATTCTCTTTAGATGGACGGTTGAATCAGTCAACTTGAAGGAATCAAAAATACTGAAATGGTCCCAAAAATTGTCCATTCCATCACTTTTCTAGATAGCATCCTCCCGTGCTTTCACAATACCAAGTTTCTCTCAGTACAAATGCATCCTATTCCATCAATGACCAAACTCATTCCTTACCATTACCCTCTATTCTCGCATACCAAGCCCAGTCCTCCAATGGTTTGAGAGAGTTATTGCAACATATGTGAAGACTCCCCTACCGAAGAAGAATAAGCATACTATCTGGTCTTTTTTTTGGGGGGACATAAAATATCCCACTGTGAAGCTCTCTCTCTCTCTCTCTCTCTCTCTCGAATTGCAATCATGCATTTGCTTTCCTCAACCGCATTTTTTATTCACTAACACACATCTGCAGGGGGAATGATACCCCTCGGACCCACCTGCATACACCTACAATTGCCCTCACCTTTTAACAGTTGTCTTTTTTTTTTTTAATGCTAAACACTTCATCTGAAGCTGAACGTCATGATATGGAGAATACTGACCAAAAAGCAAGCAACTAGATGACTCTGATGCAGAATAGGGCACACAAAGTCGAAGGAAGATTTCCACTGATACCACATCAAACAAAGAACTAAGATCATAACAAACTGAATGCAGGTGTTGGCAGCACCAAAGAGTGATCAAGGAATAGAGAAGGACCTTTTCACCCTTCCAGCAGGATGAAGGAATCCGCTTTGCATTCTTAGGCTGCCAAAAAATTGCTTTCCCTCAGTTACATCTCCTTGCTGCCAGCCTCTGTTTGATCACCCTTCAACGCCTTCAGCTTTCTGTAACCCTTGTCAGTCCCAAAGATCCTGTTCAGATAAGCCAACAATCAACACGGCTCAGAGATCTTAATTCTTGCTGCAAACAAGTAATATCTTAAAAGGATGCATCGATGGAGAAATACCTCAGCGATTCAAGAATACAGAAATTAACTGCCTGCTATTAGTATTATATGAGGCCATAAGTTAATTGAATTATAGCAACAAATAAAGTTTCCTTTACAGGGATGTATCTACACCAAGTGACATAATCCCAGTCAACTCTTCACGTATTCGATCACAATGCAACAACTGTATCCCTACAACCATCATCAGCTACTTATGGATGGAAAACAATAGTCACGTACAAAGCATGCAATTCTTCAGTTTTCATCAGAGTTGCTCTATTACTTACCGGTCCATATAAGTAAAGGTGGACGAGTAGTTGCCAGACTTGGTGTAGAGCAACCGGTGGTGATAATCATGGAAATCGGCCCTGAAAATTTAAGCTTAGATATTATGGAAATAGGCCAATCGAGAAACCAGGTAGTTTCACAAAGAAAAATGTATACTCACCCGCCGTACAAGGGCAAAAAGTTTGAAGGGCTCCATGGAAAATGATAACCACAATGAGCTTCTACTGTTTCTAACACTCTCAGTACCATCCATAACCACAGAGTAACGAGATGGGGACCAGTTACAGCAGGGCCAATAATGGTGGCAAAGCCAAGAAAGAGTATTTCAGCAGGATGAGCATATTCTGAGGTCAATCCAAAGGGTGTGGCATACCTGTAAGTAGATAAAAGGCTCTTGAGTATCTTCACTAATTCTAATAATCAAGCAACAGCAAGCCACTTATAGCATCTTGCTTACTCATGATGAACACTGTGAACATGCTTGTACAGCCGCTTTGTATGTAAAATCCGGTGTCCCCAATAGAATACAAAGTCCTCAACGACAAAGTAGAAGGCAATCTGAGACATTACTACTTTCCTGCAAGATCAGACGCAGAATATGTTATACAATTAACAAAACTGGGACGATAGATATATTGTAATCATGCCATGAACATTTTGCATTTTCTTTGAATATACATCAAGCTGCAAGTGTATCATATAATGTCCCATGAACAAGATTTGATGTATAAAGAACCTGAATATACCAGGACGGCAACGGAAGACTACTTCGCATGCCCATGAATCGGAAGACTGGATAAGAGAAGATCATGACTGGCAAATTCACACCCAAATGGTACAGCATTAGGCGAATTATGCATTTCTCCTGAGCGGCCACAGTATTACTCTTTGGCTGTAAAAACCCAAGATTCAACGGGAATAAATTAAAGGCATAGACTAAAATTCACGCTCAAAGGATGATGTCATTAGACACGTGGCAGATGATGGGGTCATTCAAACTGAAAGATGGATAATCCACAGAAACATTTTTTCTTTTCCAAAAGTAATGAGCATATTCAGGAAACCACTGCACATTAGCTCATGAAAAGTGAACTGAAGAAGAAAAACTGTCCCATAACGCTAAATTTCAGTGATATTAGGCAACTCCACATTGGGGTGGAAGGAGAAGAAAATCTTTAGTAACTGTGACTGAACGTCATACTATACAATATCTCAATACATGCTGAAATCCAAAGCTTGCTTCACGGGAAAAGAAAGGCATTGATACACGAGAAAAGCAACAGATAAACCACTGACAGACCTGAATCTTATACTTGCTCAACCATCCTGCCCTCTCAAGAAAAATGAAAGGAAGTCCTGACAAGAAAAACACACTCTCATGGAGAAAGAAACTTCCAAGGCAGGCGAGCTGAAAGTCACTGAAATGCGTGATCAAATACTGCATCCAAACATGACATTCGAATCAATATCAGCATACTATAACATCTGCATCATGGCAGGCATTCAGAGAGCCGACCATGTGATTAATGGCATTTCAATATTTAAACTCTGATCCTTCAGAGCGTAATGTACAATTTGCAATAGTGTTCCCCACCAGCAATCAGCAGCACGAGCTGAAAATAAATCAAGCAGGCCGTAAAAGTAGATTATATCCAGCAGTTAACGCAGCAATGAAACATATTGTTAATAATCAATACAAGGTTACTCTGGTGGGTAGTATAGTATGTCACATCTTGGTTTAGATCTGCATCGCGTGAAAATAATGAATATTTAAACAGGTTTGCAATATGTTCCCAGCAGAAGGAAAAAATCCAAAATCCACGCCTACTTGAATTTGTAGTCGGTTTATTATCTGCATCAATATCATTAACCTACAGTCAGTGTGCTGCACTAGCATCAAAGAACATGAAAATGCCGAAGTCCTGACTGTCCACTACCAGAGCACTCTTAAGTGGAAACAGACAATCTAGATCGCCAATCAGAGCAAACCAGTATCTGTACCGGAGAAAGAATTGATCGGTGCTCCTCAGAAACTGTTTGGGGGCAAGGATCTAATGCTTCGAGCCTTAAAAAGGTCTATTCACATGATCTAGGGAGCACGTCAGATGACGTAAACACGCAACATAGAAGTGGAAGTGATCGCGATTCAGTCAAGACAGCAAAGGCAGATTAATATTGTGCGGCGGCTAATCGGTTATCGTTGAGCTTCAAACGCGGAAATCAAACGCGAGGCAGCTTTCTGTAGAGTCCGCAACGGACGAGACTGGCATTTCAATGCAGCGGCGGCAGCAGCAGCAGCAGGAACTGCCAATCTCGCACTCGAGGACTCAGTCTACACCAGAGGAGTGAAGCAGAAAGGGGAGAAGAGAGGCGGCATAAGGAGTGGAGACACGCAAAATATCTGCATGAGGGGATCAGATCCGGGACTCGGAACGGGGAAGAGGATGCCGGGACCGAAGCGGCGTCGGCGGCGGTTGAAAGGAACGGGAAGAGAAATAGCGTTAAGTGGGCGAAGGTACGTACCAGCCAGCAGGACTCCATAATGGACGCCATAAATGCGAATCTAATCTCCAGACAGTGACAGAGGATGAGAGCAATGTGATGGCAACGGGGTGAGTGCGACGGAGACCTTTTGCTGAGGGAGAATCAGGGAAGGAGAGAGGGAGGAGGCGGGAGGAGGAGTGAGGGAGGGAGGGAGGGAGGAGGCCGGAGGAGGCGGGAGGAGGAGACAGATGCCACGAGGTGAGATGGAGATAGAGAGATGAGACAGACTGTCAGAGAGGGAATCTGAGGTACACTTGTTGTGAACTCGATGGCAAGGCTGGCCCAGACAGCTCTCTCTCTCTCTCTCTCTCTCTCTCTCTGTTTCCGTCTCTCTCTCTACCTGAGTTTTGACTCCTCGAGTGGGATGGGAGATTTTAACTAAGTGAACGAATGTATCCGCTGATTTCATATAAAATCTCATAGTTAAATATTTATATTGTTTAAGCAAATACAGCTCTCTCTTTCTTATCCCTAAAATATTATTAATAAAATATAAATTTAATTGATAAGAAATAATGAACAAATAGTAGTACAACAAATCTTAAAATGGTAAAGGATTACACATTTTATTTTATTTTAAAATGATTAATTTACTGGGAGTACGCAGGAAATTAGGTTTAGAATTTGAAATTCTCGAGAATAGACATATAAAGAATAATAGCAATTCTTAAACTGTATAATGCACTGTTTGTTGAATTTTTTGGTTATTATAGTGCCGGAAGCCACTAATTTAAAAATATATATACATTTTATTTTCTCTAAACTCAATTATCTATGCTTTTGAATATCATTTGATAAATACTCGATGACAGGGGTAGCTCCAGATACGGACAAACAGCCTCGGACGAAATCAAAACTCATGGACCAGGAAAAAAAAAAACAATCGAAAATTCCAGCTATGTATTTATCAATATTTCTCAATCGTTTTTAAAATCAGCATAGATTGAAAACTAATGTAGACATGAGTTTATGGGTTCACAGATTGAATCGGAGTATGGATTAATGGATTAAATCACATATTTAATAAA
>CXYZ01012252.1:2942983-2959686 GCA_900006705.1 Sonneratia caseolaris
ATATTTTGAATATGATTTATAATAAAAATTATTAATATAATTATTATATTAAATAAAATTTTAACATAAAATATAAATATAAGTATAATAAGATAAAATATGTACATTATAATACATGTTTATTTTGTTAAAATTTTAAGTCGCCGATTTTCCCACGTGTTCAATTAGTTTAATAGTCGAACGGGGAACTGGCCGATTCAACCAAAGTTGACATATTTGAAAGTACGATTGGATCTTTTATAAGAATCAGACTAGATTAGTAGTCAGTTTTCAATTGAACCGGTCGAACCGGTCAGCCTCGATCTAGTTTTTAAAACTATGATATTACTTAAACAAGCCTGAGAGATAGCTGATATCATTTTTATGCTCTCTAAAATGCTCTCCATAATTATAAATGCATCTGATGAAAAAAAGGGAAATAAGTATCATATTTTAAAATTATTAATAAGATTATAATTATCGATTAAAAAATCATAACTAATTTTATATTGTTACGGTCAAATTATCTCTAGGCTTTACCCATTCCATTTTATAAAAATTATTTTAATTGCACTCAGGCAAGCATGTTCGGTCAATTTCATTAAGTAATATGTAAAAGAAAATAACAATAATTCTTATTTTGAATCAAGTGGATCCCAACCACGCCACTGCACTCGCTAGAACTTAAAAGAAAAAATCCAGCCGAGAGAGAGAGAGAGAGAGAGAGAGAGAGAACTGCAAAAGGAAAGATATTATTGTTATTATTTTATTAAAAATGATATAAAAATAAACAAATAAAATAAAAGGAATCCAGCTGCAGCAGCAGCATGTTCCAAGTCCAACCTCCACAGTGGGCAAAATATCGCACTGGCGCAGGGCCCAGATGTCTGTCCGTTCCCATCTCGTCTCTGTCGTAAACAATGGGCTGATTTACGGTGGGCCTGGTATCTGACATGCCATACTCTACTATTGCAGCTAATGTTCGTAGCCCATTACTGCAGCTACATGTTACTTATACACACACACACACACACATATATTATATATATATATATAGCTTTGATTCTTCCACTGTGCAAGGCAATAAGGAATCCCTGCTGATGGGTCCTTAGGGTAGATTACTGGATTGACAGGCTTTCGGGTTGTGGCTGGATGGGCACGGGAGGACCTGAGGCGTCTGGGATGCAACGGCTGATTTCTCAGGAAACCTGGAAAGGATTCAGGTCCCGACCAATGGTGCCCGAGATGGCTCACCGATACCTGATTGGGTCGAGGGATTGAGGAAGGAAGGAAGAAGCGAGAGATTTCATGGCATTCGACCTCGTCCGGAACTGTTAAGTGATTAATCCAAACGGTTCATCTTCAAGGAACAGAGCGTGTACTGATATCGCTAATGTTAAACCTGCCCTGGTTAAAAAGAAAGACTCTCCAAGCCGCCGTAACAAGGCCAACACCAGTCACAACCAGTAGCTGAGGAACATTTTGCTGTCCTTTTCCCCGTTTGAGCTCTGTGTAAATCAGATGACAGGTCCGGTCCGTCTTCACAAAAAAATGTTCGAAAATAGAATTACCCAATGAAAGACTGAAATTTCAAAGTTGCACTTAAGAACATAAAAATTTTCAACTAACATATATTAGAGGAGACTAATACACATCAGATTCGGTTCAGCAGGCTTTCCTCCAAGTTAGAAGATATCTGATTCCAAGGACTGAGCCAAGTCCATCTACATTCATCTAAATATAGCATGAAGCCTCCTAACTTCAGGACCTTGACACTAGATAAACTCTGGCCCTCACCACTGACCCATTCCCAAGCTTGAACCCGGGGCTGACTGGAAAGCCAACAATGTGACCAGCAGGGACCTTGCCCTCTGAAAATTTCACGACACTCTCCATATACCTGGGGTGAAACTCGGCTCCTCTGCTTGCCTCGAATTGGTTCGGTGAAGGATCGAGCGAGAACGCCAGCAAATGGAGTAACCAAACAGCTTTTGCAAGCCCCAGGAACTCACGATAAGAATGACTCCTCGGGTGGTTCCCATGTATTACTTGGTTCTGCTGATCCAGGTTTCCGAAAAGGGACTCCTCCATCTTTGCATTAACGATCGACAGGTACTTCTTCGCGCAAAACTGACCAAATGGGCAGGTGGGTAATATCCCAAGAAGCTCAACAGGGTCCATGGCCTTCATGTCACGGTACTGAGTGAAGCACTCTTGGCGGTACTGTTTGGGATTCAAGAGTGAGGAGAGGCTCCCATCCATGTAGAATGTCTCATGATCGAAGCCCTGGAAGATTTTGTGGGAGATGTAGGACTCGAGGGCGTACTTCGCATGGTGGCTGCCAGTGTTAGAGTAAGTGTTGGCAGCACTACCTGCATTGGAGGCAGAATGAATGGAACGAATAGCAGCTGAAATGTCCCAGTGGGCAGAGCGCATGAGGGATAGTAGGAGGGCTGTGAAGGACTTTGATGCTTCCTTCACTTGACTCATCGTAGTTTCAAACAGCTCCGGTGTTGGAGCTGCTATAACTGTTGAGGCAAAAAAGCAAAAGTGAACAACATAAACAGTATGTTAAGGTAAACGCAAAATGATCATCCCTATCTGATTCCTGTACTGCTAAAACTGGAATTGAACGCAATATTCATTGTTGATTCTTACTGCAACTGATTTAGGGAGTCCTCTTGGTGTTTATATACATTTACTAGCTGACGAATTTTTTGAAAAACAAAAGCAATTGCTATAGCAAGGGATTATTCATTCTATTCCTTGATCTATTTCTGGAGGGTGGGATAAGCACAATGAAAAAAGGAGCTTCTAATCTATACTATTCCTCGAGTGATTCTAAAAATTGACCTGTCAACCAGCCAATTGTTGGATAGCATTCACAAAAGCACATATTAAACAAACTCACACGGCAAAGTTAACATCAATGCTAGTAGCAGAACAAAGAGAGGCACATAGTACCAACCTTGACTAAGGCTCTGCGTGAGTTTTCTCTTGGAGAAGGACCTCCCTTTCTTTGCATTACCCCCAGGATTGGTCACACTCATCAGTTTTTCCGTCAAGTTCTCGACCTCCACTGCCCTCGCCTTCACTTCCCTCTTCAGCTCATCCACCACTGCCTCGTACGGCGCCACAGCCTCCCTCAATCCAACCCCCCGGGCGCTGCTGCCTCTCCTCTCACAACCACTGCCTCCATTGATGAGAATGCTCCTTCTATACCTCTCCCTCAGCATCCCTAGCCTCTTCAGCTCTGCCACAACTGCCACATCAGCGGCCCTCATCTTTTCCGGGTCCCATGGGCAGTGCGCCTCCTGCAGGCCCACATAAGCTCTCTTCATCACAGACACTGCATCGAACACCTCGTTCAGCATAACCTCCATCTCCCTCACCAGCCCCTCCGTTCTCGATTCTCTCTTACCCTGCTCCAACGCCCTAACACCTCCATTATTCTCCTCCTTGTGGGTCGCTTCACGCTCTTCTTTCTCTTCCTCTGTATCTCGACTGTCTTCAGAGAAGTTCTCCTCATCTTCCTCATAACACTTCCCATTAGCATAACTGGGGTCCCTCCGGACCGCAGAAAGGGGGTCCAGCAAGCATGAAGCTGTTACCCTCTGTATTAGATCGGAGAAATTTGATACCTTGCTAGCCATTTCAGGTTCCTCCTTTCTCCCCGCCTCCTGGTGCTCCTCCCCAACAGAGAGATGAAGTGAAAGATATGATGCAGTTTCCGTACCCGAAGCACTATCAGTGGACTGCAGCAGATTGAAGAAAGAAAATTAATTGGCAAATTTGCCAGTCCTACACACATCTCAGCGCACAGGACAGGAGGAGCACGTGCCATGCTCTCGGGATAATTAATTTCAACCCATATTAATGAATAAAAATGAGGTATCTTCTACCCATCTACCTCAAGGTGGAGAAAAGAACGGAGAGAAAAGTCTACCAGTAAAATAACACCTGACGTCGCATTATGGGCTTGATAGATCGGGAAGCGGGTCTTTCTTTCCGCTTTGTGATCGATAAGTTGAGGCCTTTTGCAGGTCCCTTTCACTAGTCGGACAGCTTCTCTATCCTCTTGACAGCCTGCAATAGCTCCACCCACATAGCCGAAGCCGGGGAAACAGCCATTAACGAGAGTGGGGATGAGTAATAAAGTCCTGAGAGGAGGGAGCGAGTGACAGCTTGTGAACTCTTTGACTGGGAATCGGGAAAGCAACCAAGAAGACCGGTGATCGCCATCTCTCCGTTTTTCATAGGACACGTGTACGGTCGGATGAACGAGCCTCCCTGTAGCTGAAAATCACGAGTTGACTCCAAAACAAAAAGACCAAGCCACGTGATCGACCAGCTTACCCGTCTGTCACCGCACTGGATCTTGGGCTTTATGGCACGAGTCTCATCCCAAGTCGCAGTGGCCCATCCACCACACTGTTTGGTGGGCTTCTCAAATCCCTCCAACTCACAGTGCCACCGATCCAACGCTCATATGGATAAAGCTGAAGAGATATTTTCTACGTCGTCAAACACAGGCGGCCCCATTGCAGCACCCTCTCGTACACTGGTCCCAGCAGCCATTATTGGCAGCACACAGAAATATCTCAGCTACCTACAGCTCATGGGATTTTCCCTATAAGTTCAACGATCAACAGCTGCTTCCACCGGTGGAAACTAATAGAGAGGAGAATTTGATTTGAGGGGGAGAGAGAGAGATGGAATGCTGCGGCAGGCCAAACAGAAGTGATGTTCACCTAACAAGGGACGAAGAGGCGAAGATCGAGGAGGAGACAAGGGAGTACTTCGACGGGATCGCTCCCAAGCGCCACAGCAAGCCGCTGAGGAGCGAGTACTCCTCCAACTATGTCGATGCTCTGCCGTGCGACGACGCCAACAAGCCCATACCAGAGCTCGTGGAATTCAGGCGCCTCGAAGATAATACTCAGGTCTGTGTACATCCTAATAGGCATTTGATTGATATAAAGAGACCCTACAGCAGCATCCTATGTCTAAAATCTTTCTCTGCCTCTGCCTCTGGGATCTTGAAAACAGAAACTGATTTACGATGGAAGTCGAGTGGAGGAGGAATTTGTGGAGACTGCATACTACGAGGATCTCAACTGCGTTGACAAGCAGCACCACCAGGTGGGTGAATTGGCTCGGCAAAAGATTGCATTTGTTAGAAAAATAACAGTAAAGCGGACGGGGTTTCTAATCACCATCCCGAGAGTTTACGATCTAATCTTTTACCTGAACCCAGCAGTTTTGCATTTAACAAAAGAGGATCTGTGGGTTAACATGGTTCAATTTAGATACCTGCTTGGACAGTGTTCACAAAAGCATTGTTTACAGCAATTCGAAAGCATCAAACAACGTGTTGTTTTAGGCAAAAGGGGGAAAAAGACAGAACAAAACTTTGATTACACTCCCTGACTGTCTATCTTCACCTCAGACTGGAACAGGGTTTATAAAGATGGGGAGTGCGAGGGGCGAAAATTTCAGCATTGCGCCTGATACCTCCATGGGGCGCCATTCCTCCAACAGGGGTAATCCAGCAACCAATGACTGGATCCCAAGTGCTGCTGAAACGGTGAGCCAGAAGATCTTGTCCAAATCGAGATTTCATTGACATTGCAAAAATAACTTATTGCATCATTTCTTTGCTTCAGGTCAATCTAGCATCAGACAAGCCAAACAGGAGCGAGAATTGAGGAGACCGGATGATGTCTCGGCACGTAATAAGCAACTCTCATTATCACTAGCGCTTGCTTTGATGTCCATTTGCGGTGTTCGGGAGTGAGTTCGGTCCACCTTGTCCCCTGGCAGTAACGATCTGTGGAACTTGTGATGTCCCAAGATATATGAACCAATAGTATGACATTGAATTGCACTGCTCAATATTTGTCTCTGTACTGGAATATTGCTAGCTCGAATAATCAATAAATAAATGTATCTTTCAACTCAGTCTTTCTTCCATTTTGAACCATTTGATCAATCATCAATCACTGACAAGTCTGTCTGAGATAGAATGTACCCTACTATGCTTTATGCGGGGGAAAAAAACTAATAACTGGTATAAAGAAATCACCTTTTTCAGTTGATCAGGAAGAACAGGGAAGGGGCTGAGTTGATGCCACTTGGTCCATCTAGCACCGAAAGGGAGACAAACAATAGCTCTAGACAGACGGATTCAAAACCATCTAATAATCCATTGCAGCAGGGACAAATGTATTCCCTGCAACTCATCAAGATTCTAGGAAAGCACCCTGTACTGACCACTTCTCCTATACTGCCAGAAAAAAGCACTGGATCTATGTATATTTGGAAATGGCTCCGTGTAAACGGTCTCAGTTCCTCACCCAGTATTCACTTGATGCTCTTATCAGAAACAGCACCGAAAACCAGAAAAAAAGGAGAAAATGTTTTGACAAGTGGAAGAAAATGAAAGGTAACTCCATGTTGTGTGAGCCTTCAATCAATACAAAAATGGGGACTCTCCCCTACTCAGTAAGATTGTTCTGCTAGTGCTGCCTCGCCATACACACGTCATCAAATACTAGCCCATCATTTATGCAACAATCCATTTGGGGCCATCTGCTGCTGAATGCAGAGAAATTTCCCAGTCAAAATAAACATCCTACAAGAAAACATTTTGAAACTGAAATGATCCACCATACAGGCAGAAAGCAAAGAGATGCCTGAAAAAAATCGAGGATGTATTTTCACATCATGGAGATAGATATAGAATATCATATCTGAGGAGGCAAATTGATTGAGCCCACCAGAATCACCGACCAAATGAGGCAGAATGTGGAACCGTGGACGAATCCACAGAAAGAAATAAGACCGGGCAGGTGTATCATAGTAAGATGGAGAATTCCTGCCTGTAGGTCACATCAAACTTCTCCTCAACGAGATCTCAGGAGGAACCTGAGGTTGAGGAGGATAGAGGATTGCATAAATAAAATCGACTGCTCCAGCTCCTGGTTCATGCACGACGGGATAAGAGCAATGCAATTGCAAATGCATGGCTTCTGGCAGGAGCCAGGAAGTTGGACGGAAGGAGAGGATGGGGCCGGACTCAGGGCTAAGGTCGTCGACGATCTCAGGTGTGATCCAAATCTTGGGCCCCTAGGAGAGCTCAGTCTCGGCCCATAGTGGAGCTTTTGATGTGGGGTCCACTCCAGCCAGTAGGAACCCGCCACTTGAGGGTCTTCTTCAGTTTCCCATGGACACGTGGCTGGTTTCAGTGGCCTTACCTCTAAAAGGAAGGGTACCAGAAATCTCGCGGGATCACGAAACCATTAGTCCGATTAAACTGAATTTGAATAAGCACTTCGAGTCCGGCCCTCCAGAAGCTTCTCTCGGATCTCACCATATTTAAGCCTGTCGCTGCTGAAAAAATTCCATTTCCATTTGATCTTCTGCCCTTCCGAGTGCTTCTTTTGGATCCAGAGGAAAGAGCAGCGAGATTGCCGAAGGGAGTAGCCTTCATACGTGTGAACTTCCTTCCCTGCTGACGTAGCTGCTCGGTACGCTTTCCTTCTTCTTGTTTGCGACTTGAATCAGAAGCGTCTGGTTCGTTTTCCTTGGATGGCCGGCTTTTTTGTATAGTGAGCTTGCCACTTTTTTCTTTGATTTAATGCCTCGGCAATTGTATTGTTTGCTGATTTGATTCGATGATTGAATTCTATTTCGGTGGTTATGATTTGCATATAGCTCCGAATTCAGCCCTTTTTAAATCTTGCGGACGGTTGATTTATGATCGGTTCATGCTTTGACTATCAAGCGAGTAGAAGTCAGTATCTAGGGAGGGGCTGCGGGAGTTTGATGTTGTTGAGCTTCTTCTGTTAAGTCTGAGGTTTGACCTGAAATTTTTTTAGGGTGGCAACTTTTCTGGCGTTCGTTTTCCTGCGGTAGATGAGTTTTTCCTTTTGATGCCGATTCCTTTTTTGTTATGCATGAAACTCAATTACGAAGAGAGAAACACCAGCTTGCATTATTTTTTCTCAAACGGTTTGCTTGCATAGCTATAATATTTGTGGTCAATGACTGATAACTGATGATAAATAGCTGGAATATTTCGTGGGACGAATCTATTTCTTGGTTTACATGTAATTTGAGCAGCTAGATATTAGACTCCTTTCTTGTTCCTGGGGTAAAACAACCCTACATTTTTTTTTGGGTTATTAATCTTTGAGTGCTTTACTGTTTCAATCGATTCTTCTGCTTTGTGCTGCAAATTAATGGTTCTGATCATCTGTAGCCTTGATTCGGTGGATGTGTTTAGCAGTTTCTAGGTTTTTATGAGCAAAACTGAGGATTTTACCCTCCTTATTAATGAGGATTATGGTTGTTCTAGTTGTTGCAGACCATTTATGTTCTAGTTTTCAGCATTTTTTGGTTTTTTTTTTCTTTTCATCTTTTCTTCTTTTTTTGTTTAATTTTTAGGCTTCTTCTTTTATTATGATAGTATAAATTCTATATCTCAATCCATGTCTGTGCCCAACAGATGTCTTACTCCAGAAGGTCAAGGTATTCCCGCTCCCCTTCATTCAGGAGCTACAGCAGGTCTCCCTCGATGTCGAGATCAGTATCATGGGGCAGGTCAAGGTACACTGTTTATCGAGGAAGTATTTTGTTATCTGTTGTCTTTCACTTCATTGGCAGTTCAGTTCTCTTAAGGTAATGCTTGCGCGGTCTGTGGGTGCAGGAGCCCCTCAAGTGATGTGGAGAACCCTGGTAACAATTTGTATGTGACAGGTCTGTCACATAGGATCACTAGGAAAGATCTTGAAAAGCTTTTCTCAAGTGAGGGAACGGTATGTGCTAAAGGTCTTCTACATGTGATTGCCATTTTCTATAGAATGTTTAAGTTGGCACACTTATTGTTCTTATGTCCTATCTATTAGGTGGTGGATGTTCATCTTGTGGTTGATCCATGGACAAGGAAATTGCGGGGGTTTGGGTTTGTAACAATGTCATCTGTTAAGGAGGCTGATCGCTGCATTAAGCACCTTGACCGCTCTATATTAGAAGGACGTGTTATTACAGTTGAGAAGGTAAGAAAGTTTGTTGATCCATCTACCTCAGTGGATGTGGGGCAGCCTGAAGTATTTCTTATGATGCTCTGCTGCTTGAGAAATATTCATGGTTATATTTTGATTACTGTGAGTTTGAAAGTTGTTTGGATCTTTCCACTTGAGGCTTTTTTGTGGCAGCAGGTTAGCTGTGTGTAGCAGCTCTTCATCAAACTTCAAATACGATTAAACAAACAAATCAAATTCAAATCCAAGTGTCAGATCATTGGGGTTGTATGCCCTGCATCTCTTTTTCTTTTCTGCAATTATGATGCCTTTTCTTACATTTGTGTACATATATTCGCTTCCATTTTGATTTTGCTTCTCCCTACACTATATTCATCAAGTTGTTTTTTAATATTGCTATGCTGGTCATCTCATGCATTTTTGCACTCATCTAGGCACGAAGGCGGAGAGGAAGGACCCCCACTCCTGGAAGGTATTTGGGGCTGAGAACTGTCAGAGGTAATATACTCATCTTAACAGATGTGGAGTGACTGATTTTATGGATTACTATTATCTGTTCCAGCTCTGGTGTTATCACTAGAAATCATCACTATGTCTTTTGATATCTTTCAATTGCATTTGCTCAGTGCGTCGGCGCTCTCCCAGCTATGATTCTCACCGGCACTCTCCTAGCTACTCTTCAAACAGAGGGAGCCGCAGCCGCAGCCACAGCCAGAGCTGGTCACATCGGCACTCTTCTGATCGGAGTAGGAGTAGGTCTTACTCACCTTACTCTCAGAGGAGATCATACTCTCCTTACTACCGCCAGCGCAGATCCTATTCTCCGCGCTATGATAGGCATAGATCCTATTCTCCAGGCTATGATAGGCGGAGTTATTATCATTACCGTGGCAGATCCTACTCTCGCTCACGTTCTGCTGGCAGCAGGTCACCAGTCTATAAGCGGGACAGGTCCTATTCCCCATACGACACTAGGGATTACTCACCTGATGATGGGTTCTACAGACGAACCAGTAAAAGAGACCGCAGCATATCGCCCAGGGGGAGACACTACTCTCGCAGCTACTCACCCAGGCCAAGGTGGAGTTCGAGGAGGAGCTACTCTCGAAATGTTTCCCCGAGGCCTAGGAGAGGCTCAAGGAGAACTTATTCTAGCAGCATTTCTCCAAGTCCAAGGAGGAGGCCGAAGAAGAGTCATGGCTCCTCAAGTTATTCTAGTGGGAGCAGGTCCCAGAGTCGCAGTGGGAGGGCAACTTCTAGGGTGGTTTCAAGGTCTGTCACTCCGAGCTCAGCTTCTCCATCTCGTTAAGTGCTCAGCTGTTGGTATACTATTTAGATCAGATATTCTATAGTGGAAGGATCACTCCGTCAATGTAGTAGGTGACTTTCAAATCCCTTTTATTGCATGTATTTCACGTGGTTGTGGACATTTGTAGTATCAAACCGCTGTGACATGAATGCCAGTAGCTGTTTTATATGGTAAATCAAGTTAACTCAGGTCCACTTGAAGCTCTACCGCAAAATGGCGACCCCTGGGACGAACTAACAATATGAATACAGTTAGCCTGTCTTCCCTACTAATCTTTCTTCTAAGATCGACTTGTCTCTCTCTTCTGTATATCATTTTAGCATATGTCGTCTTTGATCTGTGGACGCTGAAAAGGAAATTTTGACGGATATTAAACATTTGGTTACCGTTGATCTGAGTTAGGAAAGTGATCTCATTAGAATCTCATGTATGTAACCTTACTTAAAGTCTTATATAGGATATCACTCATGATAAACCATACTTACCAAATGTATGTTCCAGTCATGTAGAAATTTACCGAACTCCTCTCGTCCAGGGCGACAGTCTTATGCCTTCGGAGATCAAATTCGTACACGTAATGGATTACAGCCCACACTCCAACGTCAGAAGAACGTAGCGAGAAATATGAGGACACGAGCGAGGTTATCCCAAGGCGGGGGAAGGGACCGTAGGCTGGATACCAGCATGGGCTTATCATGGGCCTGGGCCTTTATCATGGGTCCAATTTCTAGGCCCATCAGTTTTGCAGATCCGTTTCCACCTTTTTATAGGCTTCTTCACTCCATCACGGCATCACCTCTCTCCCCCTAACAGTATTTGAATCTCTAGCCCCCACTAGTCATCGTTCTCAACGGTCTCCCTCGTCGATCATTGACACTCTATCTCTCTCTCTCTGTCTGATCGCAGTTTCTGCAATCTCGTTGAATCGGAAATGGCTAGAGGTGGACGGAGAAGCGCTGGGAGGGGAATCCTGTCTCCCTCAGGTGGCAGTACGAGTATCGCAGCTTCCCCCGTGGAGAGAAACCTCGTTGAAGCCACACCGGGACAGAAGCAAAGACTATGGCGTGATTCTTATTGGCAATCAGCTTTTTCTCCTACTCCGTTATGTCTCTTTGTGATCGGCGATCTAGTCAATCCGGCTGGAGCAGCCGTACGGCCTAGGATTGTTACGCCATTCCCCGCCCCAACATTCACGAACCTTGCAGAGGTTGCATCTATTTTTGAACTGAGATTTCTGTTCTCTCTTTAGTTTGACATTTCTATTGATTGATTTGGCACCATAATGTCGAGAATTTGTGCTAGGGAGCTTACAGGTGTCATTCTACATTGGAATTCGAGCCAGCCGATCCTTTATTTCATGCATTTTGAATTACTGCAGATTTTTTTGGCAAAAAAAGAAGAATTACTAGAGGTTTTACGCATCCTTCTCTAGTAAACTACTCTAGGTGAGTCATTTGTTTATTAGTTGACAATTGTCTGCTCTTGTTTGAGAAAAGAATGATCCATAGGCTTGCGATTTTGTTGAATGAGAGGGTAATTTCCACTGAATAGTCGGAGGATTTAACTTTTTTCCAATTTCTTCTTGCATTTTTCAAGTGATTTGTCTTTTATCAAAATTTTCGACCAGATTACCTAGTCGCTTACTGTGAATATTCTATTTCCTACAACACGGTTTTGAAGGTGCAGAACTGTAAATAGATACGGCTTCGTCACATGAAAGATGATGTAACTTCGAGAAAATCTTTGAAAATATCTGGCAACATGTAAATTGGTGGTACGTGGGAACTTTTGGTTTTAGTAAACCTCTCCATGGCAGAAATCACCATTCCTTACTTATTGAATTGTGCATTGGTATAAAGGATCGAAGATGCTCCATCAGTCACATCTGCCAAGTCAGTGGCTGTTATGGATGTGTAAACCAGAATAGGCAGGCTGTGGGCAGTGGATGCTGTTCAAACAAGGTATGGTCTTGGCAACACGTTCTTTGAAATTCAAAGATATTGCAATTGGCAATGGTGGACTGGGCGCTGCAAAATTCTATGTTCTAAGTCCAAATTAAAAATCAAGACTGTCATTATGTAGTTTATCTTTTGTTTGCTGTATTATTACGATTTATAGGGATGTAAACATACCAGTGTTAAGGAGACAGATGTCATCATCTAGATGTTGAAATGATAAATAGTCTTTAATTACCTAGATGGGTTAATTTCTTTCTGCACTCTTGGCAGGTCAAGAACTTATGCATGTCTTCTGACTCTCAAAATCCCAAAGCTAATTTATGGTCAGCCATTTTCTTGTCAAATGTGTGCAGAGTGTTACCCCCAGCTGCCCATATATGTTGAATCTATGTGCCTCAAAAAAACATCATTGTTTTGGATTTGACCTCTAAAAATTTTTCATTTCTGATAATAGGGGATATTTTTGCACTGGAAATATAATGTGCTATGTGAATGTATGTTCAAGGGTGGGACTGTGCATGTGTCATCTTTAATAAGTACGATACCTTGCAGATTCTTAAGTAAATTTTGTTATAAAAACTTCAGAACTAAAGCCAGTTGTAGGAAGATAATATCTCACTTTAGTTAGATATTTGATAGCAATATGTTCACATGTCATCTGTTGTTTCTCCTAGTTATCAGTGCTTATATATATATATTTCATAGATCAATGCAATTTAAAGACATGATTACTGTACACCTCTTCTACTCATCTGATGAAGAATGGAATGGTTCAGACTAGAGCAAGGATTCCTTTAACATCCATGACTGCTCTCATGTAGCATCTTGGTCAAGGATGGACATCTGCAGCTAGCAGCTTCATAGGAAATCACTGGTAAGCCAGAAAAAAAGTGATAAACAGCAACGTTTGTTTATTCTCATTTTCCATTAAAAATGTTGCTTTTTTCTCCTTGTAAGTGTTCCATTCATTTTTCCAATTTACTGCCATATTACTGGTTTTTTTTTATGAAGCAGTATTACTGATCAAAATGATGGTGAGTTATTCTTCAACCGTATATAAATATATAAATTGAGATATTGAGATTAATAAATGGAAAAAAATCCAATGGATTTGTTTTAGCTCAATAAGATAAAGTATGGATATCTGGCACCGGCCATTTTTGTGATATGGCTTGCTCATTGATCTTCATGTTTGAGCTTCAATTCGTTTTCCGTCAATGAGCTCTAAAGGAATTTTCTTTGAACTAAATTTGGCGAACATAATGTGACAAGCTAAATGGTCCAATGATAGACTGTAGAGTTAATAACTCATCCATAATGTTCTGTGTCCTACCTCTTTTTAATGTTTTAGCATTGAGTTTTCCTAGGTATGTTATCATGACATGAAAGTGAGCCCCTTCATGGACTTAACATGCTAGAGATTACTTATGTTTGGTTGCTGATCCATGAGAAAACTTTGAGTTTTTCATTATCTACTTTGAAAGTTCCAATGTCTAACATTCTACATGATGACTTGGAAGTCCACTTGCTTTCAGCATAACTCAGTAGCACAATTTGTCCGATCTTCTCCCAGGAAATCTTGGAGATCCAGTATGCCTGGTCATTCATTTGCAGCTTAGCTTTCTATAAATTCCAAATAAAATGCAACTTTTAAATATGTATTTACTAGCCAATTTTAATTCAACTTGAAACGATTGTTTTAACTGATAAAAAATCAGTACTGTAACTTAACTCTAATCACTATGATAACAAAAATCTCCAATAAACATGAGGGTAGAAATCTAATATCTAACCGGTCATTACATTTCTTAATATTCTAAAAGCTATAAATATGGATGAATCAGCTTTTCCCGTGCACCATACCAATTAAATCCTTTTCTTGGCTGTATTTTAACTAGCCAATATGTTTAAAATTAATTATAAAAAAAATGTTTAAAATTGTAAAGCAAACTTACACTAAAGAAAGCAACATGAGGGTACAAATCATATACATGTCAAACGGTTAAAAAAAAAAAAACTAGATGAACAGAGGAACTCTTCTGATCAACGTAGGGAATCAATCCTATTCCACGCAACGTTAATCATGATATCCCATCTATAGCCCCAAACATTCTCATTCATCTCTCAGTGTATAAGGCTTTGGAAAGAAATCCTTCTACACCGAAAAACTTGATTTTCTTTCTGATTTCATCTAGAAGCCAGTTGCAAATATAGTTATATTATCTGACATATATTAGCGTGAAATCATGTAATCAGTGGATAAGAATATGAATTCTTAAGTTCACAAGAAGATACAAAAAATATGCACCATCCATTTCTCTACAATTTTTCTATACTGTATTTACAATTTCTCTACAATTTTTCTCTACAAGTTCATCCCGCTTTCCTAACTCTGATATACTTATAAGCCTTTCCAATAACTGGATTATCAACTGAACAGACTAATCATGGATTGGCTAAACAACTCTATTTTGCAATTTATCATCCCGATTTGACACCTTCAATCTTACTTCACATCAATCACATTGCAAAAGAACAGATTGTCACAGATAAATTATGGGCTAACAGCTAAATATATTCTTACTTGATAGAGCGTGTGCCATATGAAGTGTGTTTGGCATATTGAACACAACAAATTACCTTGAGGCGGTCCAGAAAAATTTTGAAGCCCCACACAAGCTGAGGCCATGGGTGCTCTCTGTTTGCCAGAGCACTACTCATCCAACTTGGTGAAATGGACTCATAATGTTTAGAGTTCATTGTTCTGAATAATTTATAAGGAAAAATAGCAATATAAATCCATCAAAGAGATATCAAAGGATACTGAAGGAAGAGAAGGTAAGACCACATCTGACGCACCAGCTGATTTTACTTTACATTGAGAATCAGTAACACTGAAGAGTAAATACAACCAAAATATATATATATCTATATCAGACAATATCAGCACCTAAAGAACTAAACTCTCTAATTAAATATCAATTCAACATAACGTTTTAAAGCCAACAATGGTCCCTCAAGAAACGGAGGATATCTTCACTCGTCTCTCGTAGCATGTCTAGCCAGTTGAGTTAATCCCTCAAATAAGCGTGTAGAACACTTCCAACTGTAAATACAAAACAGACAGCGATAGTTAGGGTTACTATGATCCTCCTTGTAAACATCAACTATTGCCTGAAGCAAATAAAGTAGCACAGAGGAAAAAATGAAACCAATGCACAGACTAAAAAAATTAAGAAAAATCAACGGAAAGCCAGATCTCCTACGCCTCTTGGAGATGGACAAAACATACATAAAGGTCGCGATCTGCGAGAGAGAAAGGGATTGGGGCCATCTGAGTGATCATCTGCCCGCCTTCAAAGGAGTAGAAAGCTGTTGATCCTATGGCGCAGCGGATGGAGATTGGAAACCGAAGGCAGTCTACGGACACTGTGAAACCAGAGGAGTCTCCTGCTGCTGCTGCTGCTGCTGTTGAGTCTAAGACAAGAAAGAAAGTCGAGAAAAAGCAGACTGCTGAAAGTAGGACTCCATGACGGCGTTCCGAAGACAGAAGTGGTGGGCGGCGTGCCAAACGATGTAGTCAAGGACGGAATTCCAGAGGCGGATTCGAACAAAATGTTGGAGCTCCGGCGACGGTAACTGATGAGAGGAACTCCAGAAGCTTTATGTAAGGGTTTCAGAAAAGGCGGAATTACCGTTGGAAGCAGAGAGGTTTTGAGTTTTCAGTCGCTCTCTCAAACCGTCTAGCGTTTTCGGTTTTCTCATCAGAACTTAGCGGCACGATCGTAATTGTTCCCGGAGCTTGAGGGCATTTTCTACTGACTCAATGTGGGCTCCTCGGCCCATTACCTTTCATCATCGGCCCACTGTCGAGCAAATGGTGGGCTTGAAGCCCAATTGACACATCTTCTTCCTTCATTAATACATTATTACTTGAAATAAAATAGAGAGAGAGATTCTTCCCTTCTCTTTCTACAGGTTTGTGTGGTCGCGTGTGATCCCCGGAAGGCATAAATTTTGTGAAATTGAACCGAAAATTAAAAATTGCCCTTTTCGTTTTGCAAATATTACACCGAGACGCGTGATGCGCACGTGATTTGGATGCTGCTGCTTTTCTTTCTTCTTTTTTTCGTCATTAAAAATGACAGTGAATCGAAGTCTTGAAAATAAGGGTGCCGTGTGTAACAAAGATCTATCAAAAAACTGGCAGCGCACTGAGGTATGCTTGGTTCGAAATGAAAATATAAAAAAAAAACATATATTTACAATAAAAACTGAACTTATGACAAAAATTAAAAATAATTAATAATTATTTTGATATTTTTTAAATTAATAAAAAAATATTTAAATTTACCTGTAAATCATATTATATAAAAAATTTATTTTAAAATGTTAAATTATTTAAATTTATTT
>CXYZ01012252.1:2960626-2984674 GCA_900006705.1 Sonneratia caseolaris
TTAAACATGCGGTTCAACCCATTGAACCTCCGGTCCGACCCATGAACCCATGCCTACACTGGTTCCCGGCCCGGTCCGATTTTAAAAACTATGGACCGAGATCAAACAACTTGAAATACAAAAATTCATGCCTAGTTGGGATTTTTGAGCCAATCAAGTTGCAGGATAGTGTCAGAATAGCCCTAAACATAGTTTTTAAAACCGGATCGGGCCAGCCATTTCGACTGGTTCAACCGGGAACCGCCCACTCACCTGGTCCGGTTCTCACAAAAAATCCAATTATTATTTAAATGAGGTCAAATTCAATTGAACCAGCCGGTTCTCACTTGAACTAATAAATCCAATTGAATCGATGAATAAACCGGTTAATTTAAAAATAAAAATAAAAATAAAAATATATTATAATATACTTATTTTATTTTACTAGACTTATATTTATATTTTATGTTAAATTTGAGANTATTAATGATTTTGATTATAAATGATAATTAAATTATAATATTATATCAATTTATTGAAATATCATATTATTAATATTATTTATTAAACATGGGGTTCAACCCATTGAACCCCCGGTCCGACCCAGAAACCCATGAACCCATACCTTGACCGGTTCCCGGCCCGGTCCGATTTTAAAAACTATGGCCCTAAATCATCATGCTCGTCTGAATTGACAGATCTAGTAACCATCATTATTATACTAAGAAATATTACATATCTCACTTACATATAGCGACCGTGGAAAAAGATACTACTCTCATCCTGTGCAAGGGGTAACGTAATTAAGTTAATTTGTTTCGTGAGTGAATGAATGCAGTCCGCGCCTAGCTATGGCATTGGCCAATGGCCAATGGCCAATGGGCGGGGCGGGGCGGGGCGGGGCGGGCATTTGGAGGCGTTGGGCAGGCAAGAGACAACCTAGCGAACTGAAACCTGCCTTGCAAGTTTGGCCCCCACTCCCGGTTCTTAGTGTGGGTCGGGTCTGACCCGTCCCAGAGCAGGTTGGGTCAGAACGGGTCGACCATGGCGGTTCAGTCTTACCATCCCTATTCATACCACCTTGTAACTATTGAGATTTTACATAAATTTAAATTGCTTTTTGTCTTTTCTATTTAAATTAGTTTAGTTGGTCCAATTATACTTTCTTATGATCCCCTACAAGTAAAATTAGTCAATATTGGATATTATTAAATTAATATAACAAAAGTGTAAAATTAATCAATCGATAGAGCAGGATACCCCCCCATCTACCCAACAGATCGGGCTACTCCTGCATTGATGCACTCATTCGCTAGGTAATCCCCCATCTACTCAATCCGTCTTATACGGCTGACAACCCTATCGACGCCCTCCAAGCGAGTCTGACCCGTAGTTTTTAAAATCGGACCGGACCGGGAACTGGCCAAGGTATGGGTTCATGGGTCGGACCGGGGGTTCAATGGGTTGAACCGCATGTTTAATAAATAATCTAAATAATATAATATTCCAATAAATTGATATAATATTATAATTTAAATATGATTTGTAATCAAAATCATTAATATAGTTATAATATTACTCTCAAACTCAACATAAAATATAAATATAAGTCTAGTAAAATAAAATAAGTATATTATAATATACTTTATTTTTATTTTTATTTTTAAATTGACCGGTTTTCTCATCGGTTCATTTGGATTTATTTGTTCGAGTGAGAACTGGCCGGTTCAATTGGATTTGACCTCATTTAAATTATAATTGGATTTTTTTTGTGAGAACCGGACCGGGTGAGTGGCAGGTCAAACCGGCCTGCCCGGTCCGGTTTTTAAAACTATGGTATGACCGCAAGGCATGGCTTATATCTTCCTGAATTAATTAGAAATTCAATAAGTTACAGAGTCCAAAAAACTCAACACAAGCATAATAAAACTCACTCTCTCTTTTTTTTATTGCCGGCCACGGAATCCAAGCAGGCCTCATCAACGATGAGACGATATCATGCAGCCAATTATACTTAACTAATCCGTTGGTCACCCTGGTCGCACACTTGACATGACGAGTGAGATTTATAGAGGGAATGTTTGCATACGGGAGGTCTTGAACTCAATACCTCATTAAGCGGCACCGAGTTGTTTACTACTCGGCCAAACTCTCTTGGTATAGAACTCACTCTCACTCAGTTTTGTAAATATGATATTTCATGTTCAAGTCCCTTATAGTAAGTCTATTAAAACGCTTGCCAAAAATGCTTAATTTTTTTTTAACGTGAATAAGGTAAGGCACATGGAAAATGGTCTCCAGTTAACGGCATGATTTAGGTTCAACTCCAAGAGGCCAATTGTCCCTGGAGAGAGGTCATTTCATTTCCCCAGTATGTCTGACCTTGAGGTGAGACATCATCCAATTTATCTATAATAATAATAATAATAATAATAATAATGCCTACGAGGGAGAGGATCAGAAATTAATTTAATAGAATTTTATCCATTTAACTTTCATGTCACACATTTTCCCTATAATATCTCTCTTATCTCGATTCATTGTATTATTAAAATAGGGAAGAAATCAAATTATATGTAAATTTAGTAGAGTATATGGAAAATATCCTGTAATATGAAATTATTATATTCATTAAACATTTTAATTTATTGGGAAAAGCGCATGACGCTATAATATTAAATATGATGTGGAAGTTAATGCATTTACTAGAACACCCTTCTAGCACTGCTTTATCATACTAAAAGACAAAAATAGGGAAGGGTATGTTGGAGATTTGCCAGAGCAGAGACGGAGAGATAGATATGTGTGGGACCCGTGTCGAAGGGGGAATTAAACCTCGTCCCTCGCAATTTCTTTGTCGAGAAAAGTAGATGGGCCCGATAAAAATAAGTAGGCGCCGGTAATTTCATTTTCGCCTCCACTTTGCAGCCAAAGTAGGTAAAGGACAAAATTTTCCGGAAAAATTGACACTTCACACTCCATTAGACCCATCATTAGCATGTGATGTGTAATTTTTTTATCGCATAATAAATTAATATAAGTGAAGAAATAAAATTTGATGTAAGTAACATACTCTTATTTTAAAAATTAAGAGATTATANAATTTATGAGTATCTTATATAATAAAAAATATATTAATATATTTAAAAACAGATGCTAAAAGAAAATTACATGGGAGGAAAGTGTTAAAATAAAAATTAAATATATAACTTTTTATTATTAAATTAACAAATTATTATTATACCGAATTCCTTTTGACCCTTATCCAACACTATCTCACTGTTTCAGAAATTGTCTTTCACAAGCTCGCTGCGGGTTGGTGCACTGGAATTGAATCTCCAAGTTGTAAGATTGAATATCCAACAGTTAATCAGGACCGTCTATTTGGCACCTGCATTCGCACACCTGCTCTCTTGGCCCTTCAATCATCCAGTAAGCCATGCTAGTTCTCCACGTGAATTTCCTTTTATGATTCTTGGTAAATACAGGTGAAAATCAAAGAAGGGCACCCTATTTTGTGATGTTAAAACTTAGAGAAATCTAAGGAGAAAAATGTCATTTCACATTATTTTGAGCGCCCGAAATGCACAAATAGTATAATCGGAATATTTCATGCGTTGATGCTGACTAGTGACACAATCAATAGGCAATCAGATGAGATTCCATGGTACATCGGTCTGCCGACCCTTAACAGTCATCTCAAGCTCATCATTTTTACGCTGATTAAAAATATATAAAATACAAAAAAGGAATTGGAGAAATAATTGGATGATGAAAAATTTGGCCTTTTCTTTTATATAAATCAATTCATATTTAAGATAAATTATTAATAAGTAAAAATTTTAAATTATTAACTTTTTCCTCCATATAATATTTGAATACCATATCACACTCAAAAAAAATAAGAATTAACANAATAAGGTGATATTTTATTATTTAATTGGTAATATATAGTTGAATAAGTATAGGATTTAAAATTTTCGAAAGATAGTATCAGTTATTTAATTAATTACTCAGTTATTATTACTATATCTGATATTATTAATATAATTATTATTATATTAAGCCCTAACTTTTCAACAACAAACCCTCCAATCAGCATCCTCCACCTCCACTGTCTACAACCCTCCCCCCCCCCCCCCTCTCTCTCTCTCTCTCTCTCTCTCTCTCTTCTCTACTGCCTCAAGCTCCACATCCACCGTCTACAGCCCTCCCTCCCTCTCTTCTGTACTGCCTCAAAGGTTTATGCAAAAATTCTCAGATTCATTACTTTTGAGTCGATATCTTCAGCTCGTTAGCTCTGTTTATAGCTTTATGTGTTTAGGTTTGGTCATTTGGGCTCATGTTGTGGCGTAATAGATTCTTCCTACCCTTTCTCTTTTCTCCCTTATTCCCTGTGGCTCAGGGCAAAGGCAAAGTGGGGAGTGAGAAAGGAAGAAGAGAGCTTTTCCCATCCTCTGCTCCAATACCCTCGTAATTCAGTGCCCGCCACTGTTTCAGTTTCTTTCACTTTTTTTTTTCCAGCCTCTTTTGGCATTTTTTTCCCTTCTTCAGCACGCTGATTTCCATGCCCCTTGCCTTGAGCTCTGCAAGTTGGAGGGAATTGGAAAGTTCTCCTCTTTAATCACTTCTCTCAACGTCTAGTTCTGGATCCCTCGGTTTCACGATTAGAACTGTTGCTTTCCTGATCCCTAACTAGCTGCGAGGGTCCATGGAGCTCAGATCTTCTCTGGGGTTTTGAGCCTGGCTGGTGTTCTTGCAGGAGCTAATTTGTGGCAATATCTGTTCATGGTATGATAATATGAGGGTCACTTCAGGAAAAAAACAAAAAACAAAAAACAAAAAGTTGGTTCCTTTCAAGATTCCACTGCCATAAAAAAAAGGTGTTTCGATTCTTCTCAAAATGCAGATATTTCTGAGGTGAAACTTACTCCTCTGTCCTCTGTACCCTCTCACTTTCTCATTTCACCAATTCAAAATCACAAATCACTGGAGACAGGAGAAGCCAATGAAGCAATGATGAGAAAACTCCAGGCGTCCATCGCCGCTCGTGCACTTTGTTTCCTTTGATCTCTTGTATCGATGAAGTGGGAGATGGAAGTTCTTCCGCAAGAGCAGGCAACTCTCCTTTCCAACATGAACTGGTTCCTCGATGAAGTCGAGCCCATGTCGAGGTGGACTTCCGCCGAGAACAAGATGTTCGAGAATGCTCTTGCGGTCCACGATGAGGACACTCCCGATCGGTGGCACAAAGTTGCTGCACTGCTCCCGGGAAAAACTGTGGGTGACATTATCAGACACTATCACGAATTAGAAGTTGATGTGAGTAACATCGAGGCGGGGTTGATTCCAGTCCCGGGATATAGCAGTGCCTCACCGTTCACATTGGAGTGGGTTAATAGCCATGGCTTTGATGGTATGTTCAAGCAGTCATACGGTCTTCGTGGGAAGAGATTTTCTTCCAGACGTGGACCGGAACAGGAGAGAAAGAAAGGGGTCCCGTGGACTGAGGAAGAGCATAAGTAAGATTTTCCCGTCTTAGATTGTTCTCTCTCGGCAGTTTCGTGGAAAATGCTGTCAGTCTTGTCGAAATTTGAACAGAGATGGCCCATCCTCCATGAAAATTATCTGTTTCAGGTGACTTGCTGAAGGAAGGATGGAGGAAGTTGTTTTTACTTCTTAATACTTCTCAAAGGAGAAAAAGAACAAGAAATTTCATCGTTGCTAGTTGCTTAGTGCTCAATATTTGATGAACAGTTACTATGCACCTCATGCTTAATCTGGCCTTAATTTTGGGTAATACTAATTGGTTTCCAGGTTATTCCTGATGGGTCTGAAGAAGTATGGAAAAGGGGATTGGAGGAATATCTCGAGGAATTTCGTTATTACAAGAACACCGACTCAAGTTGCCAGCCATGCGCAGAAGTACTTTATCAGGCAACTCTCCGGTGGGAAAGATAAGAGGCGGGCGAGTATTCACGACATAACAACTGTGAATCTCAACGAGACAGGAACTCCTTCCCCCGACAGCAGAAGACCACCTTGCTCTCCTGGTCAGCCACCTAACTCTGCTGCCACTTCAAAAACCCCAGTCCTGTGGAACCAGAGTCAGCCCAACAACGGAGGAGGAGCCATGATATTCAATGCTTCCCATGTTTATGGAGTCAGTACCCACAGCCTCAATAAGCTGCCAGCGCAGAATGTTCATTCTGTTGGAAATCAAAATGCAATTTTTCAGCAGTATTATCTGCACGGATGATATCAAAGTTGCTTTGGATCTCACAGTAGTTCATTTTTCTTCCGCTTTCCACATTTTGTAGCATAGATGTGCTCTGGGCTTCTTTTTTTTTTTTCATTCTCCTGGCTCTCTGTGAATATGGTACTAGGGGGGAATGGTGAAGAAACATTGTGCCGTCGACACTACCAGAAGTGGAGTTTGGAATCTCAAAGGTGGGTTACTGCATATATTAAGATCCCAAAGCTTACACGTTCTGCCATTGCTGTGTCCAAATTTTTGCCCTGAAGAAGTAGAACACCAAGAAGGGACTTTAGATTGGCAAATGAGGCTGCATTTTATTATCGTGATTTTGGAAATCAAGGGAAGTAACTGTATTTTTAGATTGCCTTATTCTTCTTCCTTTTCTTCTTCAATGTGAATGCTGCCTGAAGATGTGTGCTATCTGAAAGATGATAAGATTCAAAGTAAAGGCGGTGGAAGGATAAGCATATTCAATCATATGTTGAGGAGGGCTTTTTGAAGAGATTTGTGGGCAGAGAAGGGATGGCAGAGATAAGGAGTGAAGTAGGGAGGGAAAGACAGGGCTTTAATTGCTCGCTTCTTCTGTATTTGCTTGAACGTATTGCCGGTCTGTTATGACTAAATAAAAACTTTCTTGCATATTGTTGGTCTGATTCTCTGTCTCTGCAACTACTTTTGACATGAAGTGAAAGAATCCTGATGAAGTTCATCTCAAACTCACGGTTCCATCAGAGACCAAACTTGAGCCTCTGTAGTGAAACCAGCAACCAAGAACTTTCCTGATGAACTTTCATGAACATTTTCACCAAAAGTCGCAAAAACACATCCAGGTTTCTCCTTCTGTCCTTGTTGGGTCCTCTGTTGATCTTCTTCGAAGGCCTGTCGGATTGCAAGCATCCGTCAGAACCCAGTTCAACAAAGTAGCAATCAAATGGGGAAAAAGAAAAGATTAATGCTCACGGTATCTTCATAGGCTTATTGTTCGCTTGGAGGTGCATTTCCTTTTGAGCCTTTCTGGTTGGACTGTTCCACTACTGCTGCCAATAACATGAAAAAATCACCGTAGATGGACAACTTGACGAGACTTGACCTTCGAAAGCTTCTGAATCGTTGCTGAGTCCTAATCCCACTAACTGGAGGAGGAAGCATCATATGCTTTCTTCAACTTCAACCCCTTCTTCTTTTGCTCATGTTCTCCACAAGGGATCCTTTTCCCCTAAAAAAGAAGATCCCATCCTAGGAGCATATATGATTGACACATGAACATCACAGGAAAAACAAAACATGGAGAACAGAGTGAGAGAATCATGGTCAGATTATTCCCAAAATAATGATCTCAGTGGCTCATTCCTTGCCACACCCTCCAAACATTCCTCTCTTCTTCCTTTCTTCCATTTGATCTTTCATGGTGTCGATATTATCTGCAACTTGTTCTCTCTACGAGATTTCCAGTTCTTTGGATCCATTATAACCTCTTCATTTTTTTCTGCTTAAAAGATTATTTATGAACATAAGATAGCCAATTATGATTATCTTTGCCGTCTTTCCTCCCAAGATTCCTTGAGAAATGATTATACGAGTATTTTTACTGATTAATCTGTCCATGGCATCCGGAGATTTTAAGACGACGACGTTTATTTGTCTGGACTAAATTTAAATGGACATTCTATGCGGGCAAATCTTCTACAAGGCAGAGATGTGTGTTCACCGTTCTCTAGATCAGCGGCCTGCACTGGGCGACCCCCTTGAATGGCGGACAAACGAAAGCTTTCTCCCAGTTGCCATCATTATTATCATTGTTAGGAAGAGATGATTACTGTTAGATCCACCCCTTTTCTTCTTGATCGACGTGGACAGATGGAATCTCCTTATACAGAGCTTGATTACTTAAATGGATGGTTTGGGTTGTGATTAGCTTTTCGGTTGAGAGAACAAATAGATTAGTAGACCACTATCCCCGAGCAAGGATTTGACCTATCTAATTCATCAGCTAAGTTGGATATATTACAGTAGTTTAGTATGTATAGATCCGTTTGAGTGGGAGAAACAATCATTGCATGGTTAAGATAATGTCTACCTCCACCCATCAAATTCAAATTCAAATTCAGCGCCCTGGACGAACTGGGTTCCTCCCTCACCTTCCCTATTTGCTTTATCTAATCGCATTCTCAACCAGCAGATAAAAAGAGAATGACAACTCGACTCAGACTCTGGAGGAGTAGGTGGTCAAATGTTTACATGCAGCCCGTCTCTGTTCCGTCTTGGAGGATGTCTGCCCACAGCCTATGTCTTCCCTGTATTTGAATTAATGGCTGATAATGATGGAAATAAGTGGTTTTTTCATTCGGATTCAGAAGCATTTCAGCGAAGGGAAGGGTAGATGGAGAAGGCAGGCACCAGAAAATCAAGGTTTGGCGTAGAGGAACTAAGCCCACTCACTGACAGGGGCCAGTCCTCAGCCCATATAGGAAGGAGCATCATCATCAGACATTTGAGTGATTGCTCGCGCGCGCGCGTGTGGGTCTGGTCTTCTTCTTCATCCAGCAAATGATAAAACAAACCAACCACAGACAAGACAAAACAAGAGATAACTAACCTAAGCCCACCATTCTCTCCTCTCATCAATCGGAAGTCCAAGTCCAAGTCCAACAGCCAGAGGCGGGCCTAGATGTATAGTTTCTTAGAATAGATGGAGAAAAATTCAGAAGCAAAAAAAGTAAAAAAGAGACATTTTTGGCAAATTGCAAGTGGAAGTTTATCTCTTCTCCTCTTCTCCTCTGCACCCGGGTTTGATTTCCTGCCTCCGGATCAGACAAGGCGGATTTTTTACGCTCCACTCAGAGCACAAGCACATACGCAGACAGGAGCAGATATATATCATATATGAGAACGAGCATCAATAACCCGCGACGTAACGTTTAGATATCTGCGTATTCTTCCTCCTCTTCTCCTCTCTTTCTTTGCTTTGCTTCGATTAGGGCTTGCAGGATGGCTTGCAATCATCAATCCTTCTGGCCCGCCACTGTTCACCGCAAAATTGTCTCCAGTTCCTGCTCTTACCTTCACTACTCGCACGGGTTGAGCTTGTTCTGTGGCCAATCCAGAGGCTTTCACCCCAAATGGAGCCGGGTCGTCACCAATGGTAATTCGCTCTCCCTCAGGAGGTCGATTGGTGGTGGTCGTAATGAGCTTAACACCACTTCCAGGAGGTTCATCCTCTGGGGAGTTCCTATGAAGAAGAATCAAGGGATGAGGGAAAGCAGGATTCTTGCTAACTCTCAGGATGGCGATTCACCAGGGAGTCCGAGCCAGCAGAGCGAAGCCAAGCCGGCGGGTGGTGAGAGTCAAGGTGTCAATGTGAACCAAGGCCCCAATTCTTCGGGGTCAAATAGGAGGAGGGAGAAGCAAGGGAAGGGGACGACGTGGTCGTGGCTGAAGGGCGGCAAGTGGCAGTGGCAATGGCAGCCTATTATTCAAGCTCAGGAGATCGGTATTTTGCTATTGCAACTGGGGATTGTTATGTCTGTTTTGCGATTGCTGCGCCCTGGAATTCCCTTACCTGGGTCAGACCCGAAAACTCCAGTGACTTACATCAGTGTGCCATACAGCGAGTTTTTAAGTAAGATCAACAGTAATCGGGTGAAGAAAGCTGAGATTGATGGGGTACATATCATGTTTAAGTTAAAATCGAAGTTGGGCAATGAGGTTGGTGAGGTTGCAAGTCCAAACAGTGGGTTGCCGGACTCAGAATCCTTGTTAAGAAGTGTTTCCCCGACAAAAAGGATCATCTACACAACCACGAGGCCAACTGATATCAAAACCCCTTATGAGAAGATGCTTGAGAATCAGGTGGAGTTTGGCTCACCGGACAAGCGATCGGGTGGATTCTTGAATTCTGCATTGGTAATCTCTATGCCTTGAATCTCCTTTCCTTTTCCATTTTGTGGCTGTGAAGTAGGATCAACTGACAAAAGAAACTGATTGAGAATTCTTTGCGTGGGTGCAATGACTGTTAGAATATGTTCAGTTTTTTATGTTAGTACTAATCAAAATGCAACTTTCAGTTTTGGTCATGATACTCGTGAATATGCCACAGAGAAGAAAACAGCGAGAAGATTGGGTTCAATTTGTTGGGAGGATTGGGGGAATCTACATGTTAAGCAATAAGTTGTACTTTCATAGTCAAATACATCCTCTTATACAATGCAGATACTCCTGTATTTATGGTTCTTATTGAATACAGCTTTTGGAATTTCTATGATAATTTTGCGTTGGAGTGAGTCTCTTCAACTTTGATACTTAGCTGTTGATGGCAATCCTTACTGCAGGAGCCAGTAGGACTTCTGCCATGGAGAATGTAACTGTAACAGAAAGTTTGAAAAGTTGTACGAGATATAATTAGAGTTAATGCGATAATTTGGTAATGAAACTGGCATGACAATTTTGAAATGAAATTGGTAATTACAGTATAAATAGTTTGAGATATCATTAAGAAACATAGTTTGAGTGGAAGGATCCAGTTGGGAATCATTATAGCTTAAGATAATGGGAGTTTATGTTGGTAATTTCTATGCAATGTTATAATCAACCTGTAAAATTTTTCCATAAGATTACTAATTAACATTTATTTTTTATTTTGGAAGAATTTTGCCTCTAGCTTGCTTGCATTGAGAACTTCTTTCTTTTATCAAGAAACTGGGTTTTAGGTTCTCTCTCTCTCTCTCTCTCTCCCCCTCTCTATTTTGGGCTAAGAAGATGTGAAAGCACCTTTTTCTCTATAATAATGGTGCATTCTGATTCTTCGACTTGTCTTTGCAGATAGCTTTGTTCTATGTGACAGTACTTGCAGGACTTTTACACCGATTTCCAGTAAGCTTCACTCAGGTAAGAATTGGCAATACTGCTTATCTTCTCCTTGAAGTCAGTGAATAGCCATTCTGATTTATGCATCATTTCTCACAGCAAACAGCTGGTCAGCTGAGGAGCCGCAAGTCGGCAGGTGTTGGTGGGGCTAAAGCTTCTGATCAGGGGGAAACAATTACGTTCGCTGATGTTGCAGGTGTTGATGAAGCTAAAGAGGAGCTAGAAGAGATTGTGGCATGTTCTTTCTTTTACTTTACGTGAGGCCTTCATTGCACATTCATCGAGGAATCTAATGCTCATTCTGATGCTAGCCATCCTTCAACTTTACAGGAATTTCTGAGAAACCCAGACAGGTACATACGACTCGGAGCCCGGCCTCCACGTGGTGTTCTACTGGTAAGTTTCAGCTGCAAGTTAATGGTTAAGTTAAATGTTCCATGAATGCTTATAGACCTTTTCACTCAGTTCACTTTGGCATGTTCAACTTCTCACAGGAATATAATTAGGGATGATCACATATGTTTCCATCACTTGTCAGGGTTTTATTAAATGATTGTCATGGCTTTTTTTTTTAAAATCTCGCAGGTTGGCCTTCCTGGTACAGGCAAGACGCTTTTAGCTAAAGCTGTAGCTGGTGAGGCTGATGTCCCATTCATAAGCTGTTCAGCTAGTGAATTTGTAGAATTGTATGTTGGCATGGGTGCCTCAAGAGTGAGGGATCTTTTTGCACGGGCAAAAAAGGAGGCCCCATCAATTATATTTATTGATGAGGTATATGGGAGCATGTGTACTTCTAGAATAACATCTAATTCTAGATCCTGGAGTTTTTCATGACAAATTTTCTACCTTGCAGATAGATGCTGTCGCCAAAAGTCGAGATGGTAAATTTCGCATTGTCAGCAATGATGAGCGAGAGCAGACTTTGAATCAACTTCTAACTGTATGCGTCAATTAAAGTTTCCTTATTTGTCTCTTTAGACTATCAGCTTCACTTTACAAAAAGATGATATCTTGAAACTTTATTGCAGGAGATGGATGGATTTGATAGCAACTCTGCTGTTATTGTCCTAGGTGCAACTAATCGCTCTGATGTACTCGATCCTGCTCTTCGCCGGCCAGGAAGATTTGATCGTGTAGTTATGGTTTGTATCTCTGTTATTAGCCTTCCTAGAGACTGAGTTTTTGCTTCTGAGCATGATTTATTTCAGCAGAGCTATCTAGCATAAGTTGAACTCCTATCTGAATGTTTAGGTGGAAGCCCCTGATAAAACTGGAAGAGAGGCCATCTTGAAAGTTCATGTTACCAAGAAAGAACTCCCACTTGCCAAGGACATTGAGCTAGGTGAAATTGCATCCATGACCACTGGTTTTACTGGGGCAGACCTTGCTAACTTAGTAAATGAAGCTGCTCTATTGGCCGGAAGACAGAACAAAATTGTTGTTGAAAAGGTTGACTTCATTCAGGCAGTAGAGCGCTCAATAGCTGTAAGAATCTTAACTGTCTCTTTCACTTGAAAAGGGAATGCTCTGTACATTTTCTGTTGTCCAGTTGATTCTCATTTCTAGGTAACACTATAATGTTGTCATTGAAATCTTCATAGTTTGTATTGGATCTTTTATCAGTCCCCCACTACACTTGTGACTACAAGTGAGGTCTCTCACTTATGTCATAAGATCTTATTTGGAAATGATCTTTGTGAAGTTTCTACATCTACATGGCTTTTGTACTTGTTTTCTTGGAACTTGATGTGAATAGATATGAACGTATTCTATTAATTTATTCAAGCTTTTCCTAACATGCTATTTTCCCTGGAAAAATAAGAGCTTATTCGCTATGAATTTTTCAGCTTATTTGCTATTATTTTTCAGGGTATAGAGAAGAAAACTGCAAAATTGAAGGGAAGCGAGAAGGCTGTTGTTGCACGCCACGAAGCTGGACATGCTGTGGTAGGAACTGCTGTTGCGAATCTTCTTCCAGGACAGCCAAGAGTTGAGGTAAGAATCATAGTGTTTTGATGAAAAATGGCTGCCTGTCTCCTTTCTTTGCAAGGGAGGGTTCCATGTCAAAGATGGTAGGAAACGGTAGAGTGTAAGGATTAAGTCAAATGGCCAAACAAAAGGGAAATTGGGAAATTTAACATGTTGTACAGGACACTAACCAAGGATTATTCCTTGAATCTTTTCAGAAGTTAAGCATATTGCCCAGATCGGGAGGGGCTCTAGGATTCACGTATATTCCCCCAACCAACGAAGATAGATACCTTCTCTTCATTGATGAGTTGCATGGTCGGCTGGTCACACTTCTTGGAGGACGTGCAGCAGAGGAAGTTGTGTACTCTGGCCGTGTATCAACAGGTGCTTTAGATGATATTCGAAGAGCTACTGATATGGCATACAAGGCAGTAGCAGAATATGGCCTGAATCAGACGATTGGTCCTCTGTCTCTGGCAACACTTTCTGGCGGTGGCATGGATGACTCTGGGGGAGGGCTTGCCTGGGGAAGGGATCAGGTTTTATTGATCACATGCCACCTTACTTCTCTACAGTTTATCTGACTTCACTGTGAAAACTGATGCTGTATTGTGACTTAAATAACAGGGGCATCTTGTTGATCTTGTCCAGCAAGAGGTAAAAGCATTGCTGCAATCTGCACTAGATGTAGCTCTCTGCGTCATCCGTGCCAATCCTGCCATTTTAGAGGGACTTGGTGCTCAATTAGAAGGTATCAGATGGAAGACTCTGTTCTGCTATAGCTTAAATGGCTGTATTCTGCCTCCTTTCTGCGGAGTATCCTCTTAAGGTTTATGAACTTGGTGTGATGATGCATGTGGCCCTTAGACTACTCTGCATGTCAGTTCTCATCAGACTTCAATTTGTGTTGACTGATATCATATTCTGTCGAACAGCCAAAAGAATTGATGTTTGAACTTTCTTTGCTGCTATTCTTCTGGTTGCTAAAATTGTTTTCTTTTCTTTTTTACTTATCAGAGAAGGAAAAGGTGGAAGGAGAAGAGCTACGGCAGTTGCTAAACTCAGTTGTTACACCAGCTGAGCTTCAACTTTTCATCAGAGGCTCACAAGAGACCCTTCTGCCTCTGCAGACAGGTTTCAGATAATCACTACTCTGTGTCAATATGTTCTTTTTTTTTTGTTTGTTTGTAAACAAGGTGGAACATATGGATGATGGAGCTCACCTCCTTTTCTATGCCTTTACTTCTGTCGTAGCAATGGAGATATCTCAGTGACATTGGCAGTCAAAACAGCACTAGGAGCTCTGTATAGTATGACATGAGGAAGTTTTGGGCTCCAGAATAACATTCACCTGCACCTTTATTTAGAACATGCCAACACACCAGTATGCAATGGCTGAAAGGAAAGGACTGAAGAATGAAGCCAACCTTGGCGGGTTGCTGGTCAGTTTCCAGTATACCATGTATATTTTTTTGCCATTATTTGTACAACACAGAGTCGCTGCTGTAACTGCTAGCTCATTGTGTACATCGTCTCTTTGAATTTTGTAATGTGCAACACGAGTGGAAGTATTTTGTACATATTGTAGCACTAAGTTTTTACAGTGATTACACTTATTCTTGTGCATGTCTTCTCTGTTTTCTGAACTGTGTTAATGTTCACTTGTTTTCACACTGATTCAATTGATAAAAAGAATCTAGGACTGGGTGTAAAGCATAAGAAGAAATGAGTTTTTGATGTTTGAATCATTAGTGTACATATAGATTAATCCAAGTGCATCCAGAACATTAGGAAGCCAAAGAAATGAACTGTTATCAGGATTCAGGAATTTGTATAGGACTGCACTCTTAACTCTTTAAGTTACAAAGATTAACTTTGATAAAAGATGGAACAGACATCCCAACAAAAATTTAACATTTGCAGAAATGTACCAAAACAATTCTTATGCCGCAATGACATCAAAGTGTAGCATGAACTCTTGCTGGGCACAGAAGTCATCTTCAGGTCATGCGGACGAAGAGGCTAATCCTTACTGATCAGTTCCCTTCAGCCTCAATTCCTGGACTCACCAGCAATAGAACCAGAGATTAATTCAACTTAGCAAGAAGTACTAATACAACAAGATAGATAACCATCTTCTGAAAATTAACATGTGAGGTCAGATAATGCGAAATTTAGATAGTTGAATGCATACGATATCATGTGGTGATCTACAACAGCTAATTTATCTTGATGGGTGAACATCCCATGAAATCTCTAAGTAGCAAATACTGATGATGATTGAACCCGAACGAACCACCGAAACTTCAAAGAGCACACTTCATAGAAGACTAACCTTCTTCCCCTTCCTCATCAAACACCCCATCCTCTTCACTGTTGCCCTCATAATCCACCCCATACCTCGCATTCAAATAATCAACTGCCGCAGGGGTTAGCACCAACTTGTCTGAATTCAAGATATCGAACAGATTCAAAGTCCTTGGAGTCAACATCCTCAAGGTCCCAATATTCCTGCTTGAAAGCCTCACATTGTCCGCAACCTCCGGCATCAAGAACATGGATTTCTCCTTCGGGTCGATTCCCCACCTCCTCATAGCCTCAGTGAACTCCCTCGTTTTTGGGAATGCGAACTTATCTCCGAAATCCTCCACGACAGTGATGCTCCCAACTGCACTGCTCAAAGCTGTAGAAATGGCTAGTCTCTTCTCCTTGCGATTGATTTTGATGGACCAGTCCCGAGGCTTGGGCCCAAAAATTACACCCCCACCAGGGCGGAGAGGGGTCCGCTGAGACCCACGGCGGGCCTTCCCCGTCTTCTTCTGCGGGTAAGGCTTCCTACCACCACCACGAACCTCTCCCCGGGTGCGTGTGGAGGCGGTGCCACGGCGGGCGTTCTGCTGATCTGTGATGATGGCGCGGTGGACGACGGCGCGGGCAGTCTCCGGAGGAGCCGATTTGAGGTCAAGATAGGTCTCGCCGACCTTCTCACCAGTGAAGGAGAGGATAGGGAGGGTGGTGAGCTCAGAGCGGATGCAGAGAGGGAAGCTAGAGGGCTTGGCGGCTGTTGAGACTGAGAGAGAGTTTGCTGTCTTGCGAGGAGAAAGAGAGAAGAGTGAAGAGGAGAAGAACGATAGCGAAACCGGAGAGGTGAGGGAAGCCATCGCTGCGACGGGTGAGTGCTCGTTATCTGCTTCCTCCCTTTTGCAATCCGCCTGGTGATAGCAGAACAGATGTCATGGAAGAGGTAAGTCAGTACTTACTGTTACGAAACGACAGCGTTTACCAGGGCAGAATGTATTGGGCCGGAAAAGCCCAATTACTTTGCCCAGCGACGGCCCATGGATAAGGTCAGGCCCATAAAAGTCCCATCACCGTCTAGTCTCTACTGCTTACCACGTGCCGTACGCGCCGCTGATCTCTCGAATCCTCAGTTCCGCCGGCACCGCTTGGCATGGTGATTTTCGGCTCCTATGCCGTTTACTAGTTCCATGCAGAAGGAGGAATCTGATGCGACCCTTCTCGTTACAAGAAAAAAGGGAAGAAGAATAAGTTAATCACACTGAGGAAGAAGCAGAATGAGAGGGATGGGCAAGAGAAGACCCAGAGTTTTCGGGGAGAAGAAAGAAAACTGATCTCATTACATCACCTTTAGCAGACAGCTCTGATCATTGTCATACAATCGCTCCTATGACTCCCAACTATTTCCATAGTCCCATTTTTTCCTTTTTTTTTTCTTTTAACGTTCTTTCCCCTTTTCTCTACAACATATCCTTTCCAACTTTTGCATGTCACCGAGGCGTATCAGGACCCTGAACTGGGTCAACCTTATCCGTGTGCAAAATCCTGTTGGAGAAGTGGGATAAAGGTCTGTTCTTTAAGTTCGCGGAGAGCGGAAAATTTGACGATTTCGAGGCTAAACAGTGTTGGGTTGAGAGAAGCCCAACATCTACCACGAGCCGTAGCTTCAGTTATGGCTCTTGCACTCCCTCAGCAACCTCTTTCAGTTACTTTCCTCGATCTCCCAAAATCTCATTGTTCTTCCTTCGGTTTATGCTGTTTTATTAGCTGAAATGCTCTTTAGTTTGTGGGAATATCCTGGCCTGGGTAGAGAAGTGAAATTTTTTTTGAGGTTTTGGAGCAACAACGAGCACTTCACATTTCTTTCTCTAATCTGTAGATCCTGTGATTTTCTAAGGTCAATGTAAAGTTCTCATATGAAAGGACGCCTGATGATGGAAACATGAGCACCTCTACCAATACTATTCAAGCCTCACCGTGGTGCACTTATAGGCAACTATGACATGAGCTTTGAATCTCTACTTTATAAGGCAGGAGAAAGAGTGATTTGGCACAATTATTGGAATGTGGCACCTTCGATCGATTTAGATGGTTTAGATGGTTCAGACAGGAAATAATGTGTATTGAACTTTACGTTCCGGTCAGGAAGTATGGAGGATTATGAAAAAGTAGGCATTGGGTTACCATCTGCGGGATTGATGAAGTTTGGTACGACTTAAACAGTGATCTCAGATCACTTCTACTCTTTTGATAATGCAAAAGAAATTAAGGCCTTTTCGGTTTATGTAATTGGTGGTGGCAGGTAGGTCGGGCTTGTCATGAATGATCTACAATGATGCTCAATTTTGTCGTCTTTATTTTGGCCGAGATGAGTGCACAATTCAATCTGCTATGTCCTGATCGTAACTTGTGATTGTACATAAAATTGTTGATTGAAATTCTTTACTCGATCATCGTTCATCCTCGATGTGCGTTCATTGGATATTGCCCGGTCTATAGAAAAAGCATGAGTTGATTGGTGTTCTTTTCGCTGCAGAAAGGTGATCACAGTGAATTTGATTTGATTTAGATTTGCCACATCCGTGGAACCCCGTAATTTCTCGGTTTGGATTGATATAATCCTTTTGTTTAATTTAGACAATATTGCCTGTAGTTATTTGTAGTACCTCTGTCTTCTCTCCTATGTCCTTAAGCCGATTTCATAGTCACCTCACTTGGCAAAGCTCTCCGTTAGTGGATCTCAAAATCATGACCGCTTTGGAACCTTCTCATTTGCTCGTACTACATCTACTTTGTTTTTGATCGATCAGGGAGATCCGCAGATCCTTGGGGCTCAGGCTTTGTTGGACACTTTGGAAAAGCAAAAGACCAAAAGGTAACAGCTGCAGTGCATTATTCCAATTGAGCTTTTCAAGTGCCAAAATTTTCAGATTTTAATATGCTGTAATGATGCAGATAGTGGTCTCCATAACCGAAAGGTCGATTTTGATCGGGATCCTCCTGTTGAGAGAAAAGCTAAAGCAGAGTGAATATGCCTTTGAGAAATATTTTATTTCTTGGGGGCAACCTTTAGGCTCTGCTTTCCCTCTCCTCTGAGAAATCCCAACTTGGAAAAGGACTAAGGCAGCAAGAGAAACCGGCGCATTCTCCCTGGCTTGTTCTTTAGCCATTTTCCCACTGTTGGTACATGCCTTCTCCACTCTTGAAGTATCACTGTTGGCTTGATATTTTTCCTCTTGAGAGTGACCGTAACCGCTGGGACAATCGGTCCTAAAAGATTCTTCCAACTCAATCGTGCAAAACACACCCGTGTGAGTATAGCAATTGGGAATGTACCCTTAGTTGTCACCTCCTGCTTGTAATCTTTCGCAGAGAGAGATATTTTCCTCTGAAAATATTGGACCATTTTTATGGCGAGTTGGGTGAAATTACTGTGCGAATCTGTTGTGGAGAAAAGTTGCTTTTGACAACCAGGAGAAGTCTTTATACGGCATCTGCATCCCACTATATAACTCCCATCTTTCCTTCTTTCCATCTCCGTCTCACTCTCTCTATCTTAATAATAGCTTCCAGGAGGCATCTCAGTGTCACTCTAAAGGATGTCGACTGAAGGGAGCAACCGAGTCGAAATGAAGAGGATGGTCATTTGCTATAGAAGGAAGTCGGGAATAAAGAATGCAGCCCCGAGGAGCAAGAGCTGCCGAGGGAATTGCTGTTTCGTTGTACCCAAGAGAAGAAGATTTGAGACTTCGCCTCTCAGATTCCTCAGGAATCTAAGAGACACGGCCATAACAGCTCTTTGCATGGTGCCGCTGATCAGAAAGAAGCCCTCACCAAAGATCTCTTCGTTGGTGAAATCAACACCTTCTTCTGATTCTCACAGAAATGAATCAGTTGAAGCTTGCATCCAGTACATAAACTCCTCCTCCTCCTCGTCATCCTCCTCCTCTTCTCAGTCAGAATCTACCCCGAGTACTCAAGTTTCCAAGTCCGGGTAGACTCTGCTGGACTTTAACTGCTCGTGCGATCTCTTCAATGGATTTATTCAGAGGTTGACTCTCCTTCGCATGGAAAACACTGGTTACGTTTGATCAGTGTTGTACCAGTGCTTACTAATTACCCTTCAGGAGTAAAAGTTAAAAGTACTTCTGGTTTTCTACTCATGTCTCAGCAGTAGTTGCAGAAGTTTTTGTAACATGTAATGATAAGCGATGTGTGCATTAAGCTCGTTAGAGGATCGAGATAAAATGGACGTAACCGAGGGTGTCGATTGGCTAGTATTCAGTATCTTCATGGGGATGCAGATCATGGAGATCTTCATCACATCAGGTGAAGAAAAACGAAGACTTCCAACATGGAAAGCAGTAATCATTCATTGGCGGAGAGGTATGTCACCGGGGGGCCATATTGTTTCCTCCTCTTCCGCACACGGGTCCGCCTGAGGCTCCCGCCGAGCTTCTTCCTCGGCGGAGCCACTTGTAGACAGGATCACAATTCACCGTGCATTTAAATTACGCTCTCTCTTCCAGTTTTCCCCTTCCTCCGTCTTCCATTCATGCGAACGTCATCAAGCTCTTCGGGCCCGACTCTCCACTGCCATGAAGTTGAACTACGAATATGAGTCTCTATAAAATTCATCGTAGCAGCTTCGACTTGCTGAATAAATTGGACCGGTCATGATGATTTATGTCAACAGTCATATATAGTAGTATGATGGTACGTACTATGAACTGAGGTTACTAATTCAATACTTACAAATACCCGATTAAGAGCAGATGTCTATCGGTGTTCTCGATCCCCCGCCCCCTAAGTGCGCATAGGCTAAATATGATAATATATTTACGTGATCCACAGGAAAGAGGGGAAATCAGCTTTAGCATTTGCCTGATTCCTTTCCCTCTTTTATTTTTTTTACTTTTAAAAAAAAAAAATTCTCCGTCAGAGAAAACACAAAGGCAAGATAGGTGGCTAAGAGTAAGAGGGGGCGTGTAAGTTAAACAAAGATATCTGGTGGGTAATCTGAAACCCTGACTTGCCTGGTCGACCGGAGCGGGGGAACTGAGCTGTACGGAAGGGAGATGACGTCCCCTAGTGGGTTCGCTCGCATTTGCACAGCTGGCCAAGCTTAGGGCTGTGGATCTATGGGTGCACTTAAATTCGGGGGCCCATAAAAAAACAAACGTGTGAAATATTGGTATAAAATTTCAATTTGATTTTCTCTAATTTTTTTTATTAAATTATCGTATTTTATTCCCTGAATTTTTGCTAAATCATCATCATCCACTCCCCGGGAAAACCGTCTTCTCTACTATTCTAAAGCTATACCTCCCTTCATAAAATCAAAATAGGCTATCCGATGTATCAGTTCGATTATCCATTTTAATTTACTTAATTAATTTAAATGTATTCTAAATCTTGTTAAATCTATTCAAATAGGCCGGTTTTTCGTTTGACCGCCAAACTTAACTGAATCGATAATTGAACTTGATAAATTTAAAATATATTTTTTAAAAAATCTCACGAACCTATACATTCATTTTTTTTAAAAATCATTAATATTAAATTTTATTTTTATCAGGCTTAAATTTATTTATTTATTGTTAAATTAGATATTATGATATATATTTTAAATTTTAAAATTATAAATTAGTATTAGTATATATATATATATAGTATTATAACTTATAATAATTAATTATATATTATTTATTAAATATACATTTTGATTCACAATCTCATATCTTAATCGATTATTGATCCGATTTGATTTTAAAAACGGTAAGTCACTTATGTCCTATTCTCTTATATGTATCCGGTAGTACTGAATACACACGACCACGTGTCTTTTTATACATATGCACGCACACGGAAGTAACTACAGTACAACTAAGTATGAAGTTTGTGTATAGTTTTTAGAATGGTCTGAAATGATTAGTTAATTCGTTTGATTAAAAATTGATCATGCATTTAGTCTAGTTTTTTAACCTAGTTGAATTAACCTGTTTTCGATTGGACTGTGAATCCAAATTGAACCAGTAAAAAAGTCGGTTGATTTAAAATTAAAAAATAATAAAAATTTATTATAATATACTTATTTTTATTTTATATATAATTATAATTATATTTTATATTAAACTTATTATATTAAAAAATTATTATAAATTAGTATTAAAATATAATATTATATTAACTTATCGATAATATTATATTATTAGTGTTATTTATTAAACTTTTTGATCAGACTCATTAAAATTTTAATTTAACTTATACATGTCTTTATTTATTATTGGTCTGGTTCAGTTTTAAGCACTGTGGCTTGCTACGGACGCACAGTTACTATTTACCTGCTGGCCGCTGCATGATATCAACGTGCGCCACCGTCGGGCAATGGCAGGTGTGACAAAGTATGGTCAGCTCTGTACACAGGGTGGGTGTACGTACACAGTTTCACCTCTTCTATAATTTATTATATTATTATATGGATCTAATATCATTTATAAGTAATTAAGAAAGACCCCCACGCGCCAAGGGAACTGAGCACGTGACATCGTGGTATCGCAGTGACTAGCAAGTGAAGTGACATAGGGATCAATCCGGATCATTATTAAGCATTTCATCTAGAATAATTCCAATTCCATTATATGATCTCGATTTTGGGGGGGGAGGTGAGACCTGTTGACGTGCCCCAGATCAATAAGGAAAGTCCGGGGAGGAAGACGGTGACGTTTCGTCTGGTTTTTGTAAAGGCACCGTCTTCCTCCTGAAGTTTCTCCTTCTCCTCCTCCTTCAGCAATCTTGGTTGATCGATCTTCTTCTTCTCTCCGGTTCACGAATGAGTGAGTATTCCTCAAAATCTGACCTAATTCTCACCCTGTATTGGTCAAATCCTCTTCCAATTTAGTCTTCTGCGCTGCACTACTTCAATTTTCCTGTTATTAATTTATTAATTAACCCAAACAATTCGACAAAAATAAAAAATAAAAAAGCACACCCGGCCTCCTCCTCCTCCTCCTCCTCGTCCTCTCACTTTTGAGGTTTGCCCTTCTCCCAAGTTCTGTAACAACTCCCTCATTTCTTCCCAGTGCAGGTTAACCTCTCTAACCACTCTCTCTCTCTCTCTCTCTCTCTCCCACATCAAAGAATGGGACACGAATAACTTAGCTGCATCTGTGCATGGATGGAATTAAAGTGGACTAACTTATGGCCTTTGAAATAGTTAACACTATAGAATAAGATCTATTTAATTACGGGAGGGTTATAACACAAATCCTACGCATACATATATTTGTCAGTTTTTTTTTCGGTTCCGTATATGTAGTCCTTGCACCATACTTCAATTTTAATTTTAATGGTTCGCTAATATGTAACTCAGTGCGACGGTTATATGCTCGCGAGAAAATTTGCATGCTGGTGTGGTATGGGACCCCCATCACCTTTCTGCCACATCGTGCAGTTATATCGGTGCCATATATTAGCAATTTTTATCGTGTCATTATAACACACCAGTAAATAATGAATATAATAGATAGCCGTTAAAATTATAACTAAATTATCTTATTGAATCGAACATGAGTGACGGAAATAATTATTTTGAGATATATAAGATTATAGTAGTAAAAAATAACAAATATGTTGAATTTATATTGTAATTATCCCATTTAATCACCTAAAAATTATTGATGCACAGTTACACTCAAAAATTGTGTACAGAGTTAGTTCTAGACAGGTAGACATATTTCCAAAAAATAGAACCAAGATCCATTAGACTTTTTGCCAAGAAAACCCATTTATATCAGTAACATTGAGCATTTTACAAATCTACAATTTCTCATTTTTTTTAGTGGAAAATAATGATATATCGTATCAGTAGTATGCATATCCCGGCCCACTGTTTTGGAGATATTCCATTTTTAAAAAAATTAAATTCCCACCTAGCTAGAGTATCTCTATTTTTTTTACAAATAAAACAATGTACAAATTTTCTCATTATTAAAGAGGTTCATATTTTTAATTGCATTAGTTATACTATATTGTGAAAATATGTTCACCATTCCCAATTAATAATAAATAATATATACGTGCATGTCACGTGATTATTCTTATATGGGTATTTGACACGTGGAGATTTTAAGCGTACTAACCTTAATGTGAGTCCACCATGTAAGCGTCTCCATGCGCATTGAGATCATAGTCCCGTGATGAAGTCTTCCAATAATTCTATATAACGATAAAATTAAATGTTAGCGCATGGAAATTTAGTCGAACATGAACTATGTATGTTAAAAATCTGTACAAGATGGAATGAGTGAAGAGTATAGGGATAAATACCAAGTAGGCAAGAGTAAATGGTAATTATTTATTAATTAATTCACTAAACATAATAGTTGACTCAATTTACAAGTTAAGAGATAAATATCAATAAGAAAATACATAATTTGCTGAAATAGGTATAAATTGCATAACATCTAAATAGTCAAATTTATTCAATTTCCAAAAGTTATTTCTCTGAAAATTATATTTCAACTATCTATGCAAGATAATATATATATATATATATACACTTAGCACAGCTGATATGGTACGGTATTTTTCTTCACTAAAATATTATATTTAAATTTTGTAAATAAAAAAATTAAAAAGAATTTTGATTCATCGAATTTCTAATGATTGATGATATA
>CXYZ01012252.1:2984710-2996679 GCA_900006705.1 Sonneratia caseolaris
AAGTTTTCCGAAAGAGTAACTGAGCTTGAGGGAACCATGCATATAGTTTACATTCATGGCTTCAATAAAATATATGATTTGAGTTTTATAAATTGAAAAACATTATTTTTAAAGAGTTATATTAATTTGAATCATAATTTTTAAAATTAGATTGGGCTGGGAACCGGTTAGGCATGAATTCATGGGTTGAATCGGAGGTTCAATGAATAATATTAATAATAAATTTACATAATATCATAATCTGAATATGATTTATAATAAAAATTATTAATATAATAATTATGTTAAATAAAAGTTTAATATAAAATATAAATATAAGTCTACTAAATAAAATATGTACATTATAATAATTTTTTTAAAATTTTAAGTTGGCCGATTTTTTACTGGTTCAATTAGGTTCACTAGTTTGATCAGGAATCAGCCGGTTCAATCGAAGTTTTTCTCTTTAAATGTACGATTAGATTTTTTTATAAGAACCGGACCGAGTGAGTGGCCGGTTCCTGATCGAACCGGCCGGCCCGGTCCAGTTTTTAAAACTATGATTTGAATCGATTTCACTCAAATTTTTATATACGGTGAATTGTTATTTTGAAAATTTAATTACTAGCTAGTTAGGCAATATTCAGCTTTATATTATTAATTAAAGAGATTAGAGAATCACATTTTTTAAGGCTAACAGAAAATAGGAAATAGGTACGATTAAAAGAGAAAAAATATAATTTAAATATATATATGTGTGTGTATATATATATATATGAGAATATAATCTCTTATAAATAAAATTTATTAATTTCGTGTGACGCTGGCCTCAGTTTTCCCTCACTGGGAAAAGTCGCACCAACTCCTCCTAAAACCTTTACCTCAATAAACCAATACTATCTCATTATGTCTTGTGTGTGTGTGTGTAGACACGTGTGTGTATGTATATATATATATATATATGGCAGGGTGGAGAGCTGTGAATTGGAACTCCAAATCACGTATCGAAAGTAACTATTCGATAATTCTTCCTGAGCTCGAACCGAATATGGACACCTTACTCCTTTTCTTCGGCCTATCGGCGGCTACTACTGCTTACCTCCTATGGTTCTACCTCCTCGCCCGGAAGCTGACCGGGCCGAAGGTCTGGCCGTTGGTCGGCAGCCTGCCTTTCCTCTTTGTGAATCGGAAGAGGATGCACGACTGGATAGCCAGCAACCTCCGCTCCACCGGCGGCGCCGCCACCTACCAGACATCCACCATCGCCCTCCCCTTCCTGGCCCGGAGGCAGGGCTTCTACACGGTCACGTGCCACCCGAAGAACATCGAGCATGTTCTTCGGACCCGGTTTGATAACTACCCCAAGGGGCCCACGTGGCAGACCGCCTTCCACGACCTACTCGGCCAGGGCATCTTCAACAGCGACGGCGACACGTGGCTGATCCAGAGGAAGACGGCGGCCCTCGAGTTCACCACCCGGACCCTCCGGCAGGCCATGGCCCGGTGGGTGAACCGGACAATCCGGACCCGGCTCTGGGTCATCCTCGACAAGGCCGCCAGGGAGCACAAGCCGGTCGACCTCCAGGACCTCCTCCTCCGCCTCACGTTCGACAACATCTGCGGGCTCACCTTCGGCAAGGACCCGGAGACGCTCTCCCCAGAAATGCCCGAGAACCCTTTCGCCATAGCCTTCGACACCGCCACCGAGGCCACCCTGCAGCGGCTCATCTACCCAGGGTTCCTCTGGCGGCTTAAGAAGATGGTCGGGATCGGATCCGAGAGCAGGCTGAGGACGAGCCTTGAAGTCGTCGAGACCTACATGAACGAGGCGATCGACGCTCGGAAGGAGAGTCCCTCCGACGACCTCCTCTCCCGGTTCTTGAAGAAGCGTGACGTGGACGGGAACCTCTTCCCGATCGCCGTCCTCCAGCGCATCGCACTCAACTTCGTTCTCGCAGGCCGCGACACGTCATCCGTCGCGCTCAGCTGGTTCTTCTGGCTCGTCATGAGCAACGCACGCGTGGAGGAAAAGGTTCTGGGGGAGCTGAAGACCGTCCTGACAGAATCACGAGGCAGAGACCCTGAAAAGTGGGTGGAGGAGCCATTGACTTTCGACGAGGCAGACAAGCTGATCTACCTTAAAGCCGCACTTGCCGAGACCCTGAGGCTTTATCCGTCGGTGCCTGAGGACTTCAAGTACGTCGTCTCCGACGACGTCCTTCCAGACGGCACATTCGTTCCAGCGGGGTCCACGGTAACATACTCAATCTACTCGGTCGGGAGGATGAAGGAAATATGGGGGGACGACTGCATGGAGTTTCGCCCGGAGAGGTGGCTGTCGGCAGAAGGAGACCGGTTCGACCCCCCGAAGGATGGATACAAGTTCGTGGCGTTCAACGCAGGGCCGAGGACGTGTCTCGGGAAGGACCTGGCATACCTGCAGATGAAGTCAGTGGCGTCGGCGGTACTGATGCGTTACCGCCTCTCAACCGTTCCTGGCCACCGGGTGGAGCAGAAGATGTCGCTGACGCTCTTCATGAAGAATGGTCTCCGCATATACTTGCACCCACGCCAGCTCGCCTAGAGGGAGGGAGGCCGGAAAAGGATGCAAAATTCCCGATTTTGCCAAACTCCAGTCAGCTGTGGTGGTGTGTTTCCCTTTGTCTTCAAGATCCAGACTGATTCCGTCCATCCATTCACCTTCACTCTCCTCCCCTGAAATCCCCCGATTTGCGGCGTCCATGGGGAAAAGAATAATATAAATGTCTGTCATAATTGGTTTTTGGTTTGTCCCACGTCCATACATATCATACACACATATCCGCCACACTATATCATTTAATTTGTTTATGATTTTGTTCAGCTATGCTTTTCCTTGCTTTCCGTTCAAAAAGGGTTTGTGGGAGAGATGGTCCTGCTGGTCGGATCCATCGGTTCAACGGGGTGGTTGGTTGTGTTTGACACATGTTTATTCACCATATCGTCAAATATATAAATATATACATATTTGTATCAATAAAACAGTACATATAACTAACTATACATACACTTCATGCTTGAATGCCCTTTGTCTTTTCAAATCTATATTGAAGATCTCCTCATGCACAAATTTATACAATCTCAGCGTTCGTGGAAATGACAGATCGAGAAATAGAACAAATTGCCATATAAACGCTCGCCCTTCACCGTCTTGCGTCTTAAAAGCACCTACATATATATGTGCCGCCGGTTCCATCTGGCCCGTATATGCTCGTCTATTTGCCCCGATTTCTATGATCTCAACATGCTCTCTGTGTAAGGAAGCTTCTGATCCCATCAACTCGGAAAAAAAAAAAAACTGTTCAATTAACACGTCAGTCCCAGCTAAGTTTGATCCCCACCGAGGCCTTGATCAACACATACGATGTATCCCAAGAACCTGATGTGCCAGTAGTTCGGCATCTAATAAATTCCAGAGAGAGATAAGCACAGCGGGAAAGAAATTTTTTTTTTTTCCTTTCAACAGTTCACATGAACTTCAGTTTTACCCATGAGAAGAAATGGTCGGCGTGGATTACGCGAGAGGGATCAGAGGGGCAAGACGACATTTATGGGTACTGATGAATGCCCTGGCACTTGTAAATTTTAAGGAGTAGATTATAATCATATTGTGAATTTATCCCCCAAACAGAAAAGGGAATTAACTGGTCGAGTTCTGTCTCTGTCTTTTCCCCCGATAATTAAATATTATTTTGTTGTTTGGATTAGAAAACACCGGGCCCATTTGATAGCCCGACCCACAAATGTTACCTTTCCCTTCACCAAGAAGATGCATGGTTAATTTAGCTCATTGCCACTCGATCGTCTCTCAGTCGACATGGCTAGCCTTCTTCTCACGTATTCCATGCCCTTTATTAACCTTGGAGGAGGAGCAAAATTATCATTATTTGCAGGATACTGTTCCCGTTAAGCTTCTTAAACCCAGCTGGGCTTACATTACGTTGCTGCCCTGAGAGTGACGGCAAGAAGAAACCATCTCCATCAAATCCATCTCTCCTCTTGCAACAGATGTTGAAGCTTGATTATCAACCGGACTCACTAACGTCCCTCGGTCTTCATATCCATGATACGGCGGGGAGAACTCCTGCGAAGCTTCATTTTCTAGCAAACACGGCACATATATTTCAGGATGTAAGCAGGAAAACTCTAGACCCGGATTCAAAACAAAGGAGTCACTGCTGATCTGGGGTGGTCCAAGATATGGCCGGTGGAGATCTCCAGATAAAACTTTCTGCATGAACAGCAGCTCCTCATCATAATCAGTTAATCCCGATAACTCCACCTCAGAGAGGGTAGAGCAGCTTGGGGTGGTGGCTTGGATCGGATTCGGAGTGGTTTTGGCAGCGGTGGTGAAGGGGGGAGCTGGTAGCAGGCTCAGTCCTCGAATATAGTCCTCAAGAATAGAAGGATGAAGCCGGCTGGGGCTGTCTTGGGAGGGCTTGTTCTTCCGCCTGGAATTTTGCCTTCTTCTGGTGGCATTCCAGTGGTTCTTGATAGTGTTTTCAGTTCTTCCGGGGATGTATTTGGCGATCTCAGCCCAGCGGTTTCCCACTTTTTCATGAGCTTCCACAAGCAACCTCTCCTCTTCTTCACTCCAGCTATCTTTCTGCAAATGAGAAGCCCTCATTATATATAACATCAAGCGAAACATAGATGATGATGAGCGTATAGATAATCTTTACTCTCTCATGGACCAATATAATTAGAAATTGCATGCCTTACACTTAAATATAGCCATTTTCTATGTAGCAAGCACTGGACAAACAACTTCCAGCGATACGGATGCAATCGACCATTGACATTTTTTAATTGGCATCACACACACACACACACACGAGGATAGATATATATATATATATATATATATCGATGAAATGGTACAAATAGAGTTAGGGATGGATTTAAAGGGCACAACTCAACCAAGAACTCTTGTATTGAATTTTGTCCTCTGTGCCTTCCTGAATCCGTCCCTGCAATAGAGTGGTTTAGATTTGAAAGCAAAAGATGTTAATTCAAATAAATGGAAGCCGGTTTCAGGAAAGAAGAGGAGTTTGGACCTTACCATTATATTGTATAGGAAATGCATGAAATGCTCACTTCATCACGTCAAAGCACTAGCTAGCTATTTTTCTCTACTACAAAATGAAATCCATCATCCTAAAGCACATGATACGTTGAAATGACCATTAGGGAAAGTTATAACGATAATGATTGGATTTATAATTAATCTTGGATTAAAATAGTGTGATTATATCAAAAGATTTTTTTTTCAAAACGACAAGTTACTATATGAAATTTGGATTGTTGTTATATTAAGAAAATTGGCTTATATCAACAGAAAATCTCACTCTTATTTGGATTCCGCGAGGAGATAAATCTTCAGACACTCTCGTGCCATGAAGTAGCTAGCTAGAAAAAACGAAATGTGACAAGTGGCTAGCGAAGGAGTAATACCGAAAAGGGGGAAAATTTAGCAATATATACAAATAGAAGTACACATGGTTTATGCATGTTGGACTTGGGATGTATAATTTTAGGTGGATGTTCACGAACAAGTGGAAGGATTATCGATTAATTACACTAATTAAGCACCTTGATGTCGGGGCGCAAATGATTGTGCCATCTCTCACGGCACTGCTTGCCGGCCCTTCCCCCCAATTCCTCTGCGATCTGCGCCCACTTCCTTTCTCCGTGTTCCTTCACTAAGCTCACAAGTTTCCTACGGAGATGAAGTTGGAAGACGCATTTAAACAAAAACCCTAGAAGTTCACCCAGAGGAATTGAACTGACGATCACTACTACTCGTACACACATGAACACATGGATGTGATTATACGACAGTATTTAAGTCAGGAATGGACGCGTCAGCATGCTATTCGTGTATGTCACAGAGAGAAAACCAAGTCATGCTCCTAAGATGAAAAATGGAAAAACCCTAGAGTGTTGCCTTTTTTCAATCTATGAAATCTGAGCTAGGGCTTAACCTCGAAGATCATATAGGCCTTCATTTAAACTCAAAGATTCATTCTAAAGGGTGGATTGAGCTCAAGACGCATCCCATTGGAGAAAAAGAAGGTTTCGAGACTAAATTCTAAAGGTTATAAATAAAATTAAGAGGCTCTTGAAAATCTATATGTTGGAAATACATGTATACGGGGGGAATTACCTGTCTTCTTCGTCGGTCCACTGACCCTTTATCAAAGCTCTCGAGCAGGCCCTCTTCACTCTCTTCCCCGTGGCTCCGGCTGAGTACTTATTGAAGTTCCCAACCGCTAATCCTCTCCTGCAATCCTTCTCGCTCGCCTGCCTGAAGTTCTCATCGTTCTCTCCTATCGCTTCATCTTGTTCCAGGAAGAACGGGCCATCGACAGTGCTTGGCTCTTCGAAGCCCAGCAGTGGAAGAAATTGAACGCCTAATTCGTCTTGATAGTAAAATGGAGGACAATTGTTCTCTCCTTCCTCATCGACAAAAGAAGGATGCTGCCTATTCCTCTCCACATTTGATCGATGATGAGAAGAAGAATGGTTATCTCCACCCCATAAGAACCTGTCTATGGCAGTCAATGGTCGGTTTTGAGGTTTCTTCCGTAGTTTTCCATTAGTAGACACTCCTCTTTCTCCTCCTCCTCCTCCTCCTCCTCCTGTTGCTATACCAGCAGCGACTTGATCGTCTTCTCCTTCCTCCATGAAAGGAATTTGGAAGAAAATGGAGTGTCAAGATAAAGAAATTCGCTCGACTTTTGGGAGGATAGTATTACCTATATAGTTCTTGGCACAGTTACACCCTCAGCTCACTCGTACTAATCTAAATGAGAGCCTATTTTCCTAGCAACCGTCGATCATAGGACGAATCCGACGGTGGATATTTCATTAATTTAATAAATTCCATAACTATCCATTTAATTCCAATTTTGATGATTTTCCCACCTTCGAAAATAAGAAAAAAGAGAATAGAGCGTTTACTGCCAGGGGAAGACGCTTAGTTTGATTTCTATAGTGAATGGGGATTTAATGGAGGGATGAATTTCAGGGAGAACTTTTAGCATTCTTATTAAATGTCTATTCTAATATCAGCATTATATACAGTATAGCATATATATATATATAGAGAGAGAGAGAGAGAGAGAGAGTACTACTACTGGGCCAGCGTTATTTTACGTGAGCTTTCTTTACCCTGCTCGATTACGCGCGGGCTTGGGCTTTGGGCTAAGCCCAACAAAATTTTGACACGTGACACAAATATATGTATATGTGTATGCATATTACGACAAATCGTCGGACGAGACGAGAGTTGTTGACTCGATTGCGGTTACCTGTGGGCAAGCCAACTGTCACAAACCCAACTACCATTCCCTCCCTCCAAATGAGAGACTCGCCCAGAGGGCGGACTGCTTGTTGGTGCTGCTTCTCACCACGGACTCTCCAGCACACCATCAATGGCCAATCCCGACCAAGTCCCTCGACCTGCAGGCACTCGAGAAATTTTGACCTGAAATCTCAGACATGGGAAAGTTTTTGTTCCCAAGAGGAGTAGCAGCATCTGCTTGACCTTCTAGATCGCCGGCTTCGAGAAAGCTTTCTTCTTGTGTCCGGCAGAATGGAAGATGAAGCATCAAATGGCGAGCAACGCATCTCGGTCTCTTCTTCTTCATCCCCAGGGCCCACTTCTTCGCGGGCTGTGGAAGCAGAAGGGAGCATCAGTACTGATGGAGCAGGGACTAATGACTCCCAACATCAGCATCTCCACCCCCATCATCGGCAGCAGCAGCAGCAGCAGCAGCAGATGCAATCCTCCATCATGTCTTATCGTGTAAATATTTCGGTATCAGACAGGGCGTCCTACGAGATGGGAGATGATGTGTGGTCTTGCCTCATGGTGCTCGTGACCTTCTGGTTCTTCGGTGCATTCCTGAGTCATCTGTCATTTATCTTTCCTCTTTCTAGCTGCCTCAAGTGTTATTTGCATATTTTTTATAAGAATGAGGTAAAAGAAGAGCAGAGGAAATCTTTTCATGCAATTACCTAATTAAGTTGATCTTTGATGGTAGCATGACCAAAAAGTTGTCGGCAGTTTGGCATAGATGATCAAGATTATGACTACATTTCTCAATCATTAACAGCGAAGATCCCTAAATTAGCAAGCTCAGATTGAATCTTCACACGCTTTCAAAACTTGTTTTCTCTTTGTCCTCCTTTTCTTTTTGAGGATGTGCCTGCTCAACCGATCAGAGGCTGCTCCATTTGCCTTTCCAAACTTGTTTTCCGTTTGCCCTCTTTTTCTTTTCGAGGATACGCCTGCTCAACTGATCAGAGGCTGCTCCATTTGCCCTTTATGTCAATGTGTCAATTGGTTTCAATTCTCAGTGATAGACAACCCTCGATTGTCAGAAACAGGCATTCGCCGAATTGTTCAGCAAGTTTGCATGTATTTCTTAAAGCTGCCGAGCAAGTCTTGATTTGCTCGGCCGGTGCCTTACTCATGCTTTCTTGCCAGCAGCATCCATGGCCTTGATTCTCGGATTTTATGGATCGATAAATCTTCAACTGGGGCCAAATGCCTCTCAGCTTATAGAAACCAATCCATTTTTTGTGCAGTATATTAAGGTGATTACATTCTGTTCTCTTCTACTTCCGCTTGCTTCCTTTCTGGATTAAAATCGATAGACTGATCCGTGTCCATTAACAGGTGGAGGAGTTAGATGATTTGAAATCCGGTCCAATGCTTTATGGATTTTACGAGCATCCGCCTCTCGATGTGGAAAAGACATGGTCAGAGTCACATATTGCTTTTATACCAGCCAACTTTCACAAGGTGCAGTTTTCTTTCACGTTCAAGGTTTAACAACCACTACTTAAATCATTTCTTTCCGTCTACTCTCAAGCGGATGTTTGCCGAACATTAAATGCCAGATTACTGATCATGCAGGAATGGATGTATTTCCTGAATGAAGGGTCGATGGTGGACATCGAGTACAGCATAAAATCATCTGTGCCTTTATCCCTTGTGATAGCAAAAGGTCAGTACTGGCAACCATTTCAGTTTGAATTTGCCCTTTTCCCTGGATAAGTAAACGGTAAGTGTTGTTGCTGACCAGCTTAGCTGATCAAAAACCTTATCTGCTCTGCTTTTTTAGAATCTTTGCAGTTTTAAGGATGTGCAGGCCTCGATGTGATCTACCTTTGTCAACTTAATTAACTCTTCTGAGTCCAATTTCCAGGTAGAGAAAGCCTTGTAGAGTGGATAGAGGATCCATCTTATCCGAATGCAACCTTGTCATGGAACATTATATACGGTAAACATATTAGTTCTTAGATGCAGAGCCCTTTTCTCCTTTGAAGTAGAATGTTCCAATCTGATTCCATTCACAGGAAGTGGTAGATTGCAGCAAGGATTTTCCAAGCCTGCTGCTTACTACATTGCTGTGGGCAACTTAAACTCTGAGGAGCTGGCGGTAATCTGTCTAAACATCTCTCTGAGTCCATCCAAATTCCATCCAGAAAAAGTACAGTTATCGAATCCAGAGATTGACTTAGTTAATTAAAAACTATGCTTTTACAGGTAGAGTTGAATTTCACCGTGAAGGCTTGGCTGTACAATACCACCACTGCATACTATAGGTGCTCATTGGGGAATCCTTCTTGCAGTCTGAAAATCCATCTGCTGAAGGGTAGCACAGCTGTTCTGACTTCTCCTCCTCCAAAAGAGGTATCAAGACGAAGAGATCCTCAATGATATATATTACTCAAGAGGGCAGTGAGCATTTTAGATCTCACGTGTGGAATCTTCCATTGCTTTCTTCTTCAGGGTACTGTTGATGATGCCTGGTTTGTCAAACTCTCCTATGGACCCAGGTGGATAACATATTTCATCGGATCAGGTTCGTTTTTGCACTACTTGTAATCTATCTCTTCTCATGACTCATTAAACTTCTGTCCCAATCAATTTGCCCCGTTATATCTTCTTTATTTACCTTCATGTAGGTATTATGACCGTCCTCACGTTGTTAGCGCTCAGATTATGCAACATGTTCCAGATCAGAAGGGCTGATGATGACGATGATGGAGGAATCCAAGTGGAGCAAATTGGAACCAACCAAAGGGTTCCGCTGCTACCTGGCAAGGACGACGATCTATCAAGCTGGGGCTCGTCGTACGACTCCGTCTCGCACGATGAGGAGGATTTGGAGGAGAGGTTCATAGCATCTTCAAAAGCACCGGCAGAAGGGGAGAACAGCAGCAACCAGCGCGCCCTCTGTGTCATCTGCTTCAACTCCCCAAGGGACTGCTTCTTCCTTCCCTGCGGACACAGTGCTGCCTGCTTCGACTGTGGATCCAGGTACACGCTTCATCTCTTGGAAGCATTCCTTGAACTAGACCTTACATCGTAACAGTCCGTCGAGTTGCTGACCTAAACTCGGACGAAACTTGCAGGATCTCGGAGGAGGACGGTTGTTGTCCGATCTGCCAGAGGAAAATGAAGAAGGTGCGGAAGATATTCACAGTCTGAAGACGCTGAAAACACAAAAGAAAGAATGATCAATACATGTGCGTGCTGTCTTCTACCGCTTGTGGTTTGTTGATCTGTGTACGGTTCCACTCTGATATCGAGGAACCTACTCGGCAGTATCATGTAAAGAATAATGATTCTGTAATAAGAATTCGAAAAGTTCGTAAGACGGCCACCGAACACATGAATTTCACACGATCAAATGGGTTATTGCCATATTGGGTGGTCATGTATTGATCAGGCATCACAAAAATAACCCAGAGAGATTATTCCAACTTTTCAGAAAATTCAAAAAAAAAAAAGAGAGGAAATTTCAATTCCCAAAAAGGCCCGTATGGATTGGGCCATTTTGTTGTGGGGCCCACTATTAAACTAACGTCCGAGGTTAGACACGGACTGGCCCAGAGCTACGAGGTCTTTGGTGGACCACCTTACATGGGCCCGGGCCCCACACCAATCGGATCTTGTCGTTTTCTCCGTTGAGCTTCCCTCTCGATGGATGCATCCCCGACCCGACATGACCCGACCTGCGAGAATCAACGTGTGGTTGCTAGGTGTACATAACAAGCAAATGGCCTAAAAAGTAATGAAAATTTTCAAAATTCTTTAAAATATACCTAATATTCAATATTTCATTACTTTTATATATATATATATATATATATATATGGTGTTTGGTAGATTATTGATGAGATACCACAAGTACTATCAACGTTAATATTTTCGATTAATTACCGATATGATGATAATAATCTTACATATATGTTTTTATGGTGGGCACTTCTTGTAAGTCATCACGTACTAAATACTAAATACGTATGAGATATGGATATGCGATATCAACGCTTAACAGAAAAAAATTAACGATGTTAATATTATTTTATATAAAAAAAAGTGAATATCATGTTTACTTCATGCCTACATATTTTAGAAAAAAGTGATAAAATATAATGATTTTTCATGCAATTTCCTAAAAAAGCAAAGAATCGACTGAGAAAAGTTCGAATTCTTTGGATGAAATTGGGATTGTCTTTATTAGTGGAGAGGTACCAACCCATAAAAGGGTCGGGTCCCAGCCCAATCGCGAGGCCCGGAAATGCTTAAAGTCTATTTTGCCATTATTCCTTTGACCTTAAAATTATACTCACTATTCACTTTTACGACTTCACAACTTAATCATACGCTTAATAATTAATATTCTTTTTTTTGGGTTAATTTTTTTTCATTGGACGTAGCTATTAGGATATATTAGAAATTAGGTTCAAAAAATCACTCGGAAAAAAAGTTAAATTCACAATATATAGCTTTTCATTTATCAGCGTAATTTTTATTTTTTTAAAAAATATAATCCAAAAAATTTAGATACCACGTGCCAGAAAAAAACCCGACCCATGAACCATAGTTTTTAAAACCGGACCGGGCCGGGAACCGGTCAAGGTATGGG
>CXYZ01012252.1:3000536-3035796 GCA_900006705.1 Sonneratia caseolaris
CCCACCCCCCCTTCTTTCTCTTTGCTCCCATTTTCGGATAATGAGATCCAATTGGTCCCTTGTGATGCGAGGATAAAGATTCTATATCGAGTAAGAGTGCAGTTTTTGCGCTTGCATCCTATGTTTTTAGCAGATTTGTGCTTATCTCTTTCCTGTATCCTGACAAATTGCAACTACTTTTGTGGGTGATTTCGGCAGTTACGCCCAGGCAGGTTTTGATATGAAAGAAGTATTTCTTCATATTAAATTGATGGAGCAGGCTTTAGGGGGAGACAACCCCGCGACTATGATTCAAGAGGTAACTTCTGATGAAGTCCAAGGGTCAGCTTTTAAGGTCACTTTCGCTTGCAACTCTTCGATATCGTGGCCTGTGATGTCAGGGTCACTGGATAACGCCTCCATATGCTGTAAGAAGATTCAGATCTTCGAGAAGAAAGGTTTTACTCTCGGGGTTGTCCTTCTCCTTGTCCAACCTGAGCATGAAAGAACATTCAAAACTCGGGTTGAAAATGCCCTCAAATCGGCCATGAAGAGGCCTAAACCCACAACAGTGAAACTTCCCTTCGGGCTTTGCGGGTGTCAAGATGAGGGTGGCACCAACTGGAGAGACATCGGTCAGGTGGAAGAGGGTATAGATGAGCAGAGTCACAGGAATGGCATTGATAGTCTACACCAGAAAATCCAACTTCAGATGCCTCTACCCGATTCATCTTTCATTGTGTCTGTTAATGAGTGGCAGACAATTCAGTCAGGCGGCGACATGATAGGAAAGTTGTTGTTGAGTTCAGACAATCTTGAATTCGTGGATCAAAACGGATTGGATTTATTCAAGGGTGTTTACAAGGGCATAAAGGTAAGGATTGAGAAGCTCAAGGGATGTGATAAAGGGAATTCTTATGAATTCCAGCTACGGAAGGATCTTCTAGAACTGATGACTTGTGGACACAGAAACATCCTTCAGTTCATTGGTGTCTGCATTGATGAGAGCCACGGATTGTGTGTTGCGACCAAGTTTATGGAGGGTGGGTCCGCTCAGGACTTGATACTCAAGAACAAAAAGCTTCATTTCAAGGAAATAATGAGAATTGCTATTGATGTTGTGGAGGGGCTAAAGTTTATGAATGATCATGGTGTTGCTTGCAAGGATTTGAATACATCTAGGATCTTGCTCGATCGCCATGGAAACGCTTGCCTGGGTGATATGGGGATAGTTTCTGCCTGCAAGAGTATTGGTGAAGCAATGGAATATGAAACCGATGGTTATCGGTGGCTAGCACCTGAGGTTTGTACCTATTACCTTTGTTTTATTTCCTTGTATTCACAGTTATTTTGCACCACAAAACCTGGGTTAGTGTTGCTGTTCGGTTTTTTCCTTTTTTTTGGTTTTTGGGGAGGAATTGTTCAGTAAGATTTCTTATTGAAATTCTGTTTGCAAGTTTATGATAATTCTGTCGTGCTATATCTAGAGCTTACATGCTAAATGGTACAGTTTCATGTTTCCCTTTTGTTGGTTTTTGCAAAAACTTGGACAGGTTTTCCTGCCATCTGATTTTTAGAATCACTATTCTTTTACAGAACCCTTCTGAGCCCAAAAAAGTTCAATATCAATAGAAACATGTGCATTTGCTGGCACTCTTGTGTCTGTATAGTTCACCTGAGGTTAAATTAGCCACAGAAATCTCTGAATCCATGAAGTCGTACTGCTCAATGCTGCAATTCTTGAACTATAAGTTTGGCCACACTGTAAAGCAATGGCCTCATTGTAAGACACTGCATTCCTGTAGCTAGCAAACATAGCAGAGTATCCAGGACTGTACCTATCCATGCCCTTTCATAATGGTGTTCACTCGCTATTTTCCCCTTTTCTTAGAATGGAAGTTTCATGTTGCTTATCATTACTTCTTCTTCTTCTTTTTTAAGTATGCCTTGCATGCATTTTATTATTGCTTTTGCCTTTCCATTTATTGTTTTGTCCACTTTACGTAGGCACCTCCATACGTTGAACTTATGTCATCACACTTTCTCGGACTACCCACCTATGTTTCAATCAGTAGTATCTCATGGGTTTATTGAATGACTGTAATTGGTTTGGCTGATCATTATGATACTAATCTTATAATGTCCTAAGATAGATGTATGCATCATCCACCCCTTATATATAATGGAACCATTGAATTGTCCGATCATTTATCTTGCTTTAAGGGTTTTTAGGTGATGAAGATACGGTAGCGTGATAATTATAAAATTGTAAGGAGCATAAAGGCTCCTTATACTCCAAAAATGAAAACTGAATCATAAGACTCAACAAGATCCTATTTCTTTTTCCTTCTGGACTAGATGTTCCTTTTACATGCGTAGAGAAGACTTAAACATATAGACAGTTCAATATGCTTAACAGAAAGGAGATTCGATTCTTTTATGTGTTAAAATTCTTTTGTTTTTCCATCCCATTGCCACATGCTGAGCAGGCTATGGTAAGTTTAATCAAAGTAGAGGATATTTCTATAATTAATTTTCCTCTAAAGTTCCTGCATATTGGTTACAGATAATTGCTGGTGACCCTGAGTGTGTATCCGAGACATGGATGAGCAATGTCTACAGTTTCGGGATGGTGATTTGGGAGATGGTGACTGGTGAGGCAGCATATGCTGCTTTCTCCCCAGTGCAAGCTGCTGTAGGAATTGCAGCTTGTGGGCTAAGACCCGAGATCCCAAAGGACTGCCCACAAGTCTTGAGGAATCTTATGACAAAATGCTGGAACAGTTGTCCCTCAAAGCGTCCTCAGTTCTCCGAGATTCTAGCCATGTTGCTGCAATCCAGTAGTGGCAATGTCACTAGGTAATTAACTGCCTTGTATCACCTTGTTGAAGGGAACATAGTTTGTACCAATCCTGGAAATTTGTGTATACAGCTTGAAGCACCCCACTAGTGGGTGATACCATCTGAAAGTTGTAGATGGTCTGGAGCTTTCATATCGAGAAGTTAATTATAGATCTTCAGAATGATGAGATATGGATGCCCTGTACACATTTCTTTGTGGATTTTTTTCATCATGAAACTCGAACTACACTTGCTTCAGTGTTGCTGTGATTATGAGATATATGTAGGTGGGCGGATCATGGTTTAAGCAGTAATATTAGGAAGTGGTGAGCATATCATTATGCCGAGGTGGGATTTCACGAGTTGGCTAAATTTATTGATTAATAATGACTGGAGAGCAAAAGTTGAGGCCTGCTGTCTGTGGCAGTGGCCCCTACGTGTTTGCTGAGTGGTCAGGGCTCTGATTCGTAAGCTGTTCTCTCCCACACCTTTTTTCCTTTTCCTTTCTCGTTCTGTTTGAATTGTAGCCGTCTCAGGGGGGCTGCTCTTGTTCTAGTGTCGCATAAAGTGATAGGAACTTTGCTTCTGTTTGTCTTGTTTTTACGTCAATATCATATTCTACCACTTTTGATGGTGCAAAGCTCAAAATTTAGGCACTGTTGGATGTTACTCTGAGGAGGTAATTGAGCACAAAGGATTGCCATGGATATGTGAATTCTGCTGCATTGTCCGACAATATGGAAGATCTGAGGTGTTCATCATGGATAGCTTATGGGGAGAAAGAAAATCAAAGTAATGAGGGAAGGGGTTCATCGACATTCGGTTCGACAGCCTCACATGAAACAAACCCATCATTTTCTGCGTACACAACTCACTCTTCTTCCATAAAGGAAGATATTCTGTGTTCCTTCTCGTGGAGCCTTTCCGTCTTTAGCTTATTCGTACAACTATTGGGAGCTTTTGTCGATTCTGACAGCTGGATGCTTGTTCACATTCGATATGAGGCATCTCAACTCGTTAGTATATTATATTACTGATTTAGTGTGCTTAAGATCATGTGTTGGCTTCTCATCAGTTAAAGTACCATGGTCAAATCTACCAAGGGATGCAGGTATCTGCCGAGAAGTAAATGAGATGCATTTGGTCCAGGAATTCTCTCTCTATAATTCATAATCATGTAGATGGAAGACAGTTTCAGCTGATGATGATTACGCCTACCGTTAATGTGAAACATGCAATGGCATTCATTGATGATGGATACTATGTAGGATGTGTAGCAGGCAGCTTATGGAGCCATTCTTGTCATTGCGTCTAACCTAGTTGGGCAATCATCTAAATTACATCAACGAGAAAATAGTGATTCGGCATACATCCATTTCTAACTCAATAGATGAGGACTCGGATGGCTTGATAGCTCGAAGACATCGATCTAAAGTTTTTGAGGCACTTTGCTTTTTGCCTCTGTTGCGGAGGCTCATGTCCTACCATTCTGGTGCAACTGTTGGAAGATAAGTTGAGAAGGCGTGCCCTCGAAAGTTCAGCCATATCTTCAGGTCAATTTGCTTTTCGCTGGGGAACTGCATCTTTCTCACTAATTTTACATGTATTTTCTACGTGTATATTCAACTGCCTCCTTCATTCGCCAAGAGGGAATTGGCATCTAGCTGATACAGGGATTTGCTGTGTGCCAGTACTCCCTCGGCGGTTCTTTACCTTGGCTCTGTGGAGTCACCTGCCCAGAGAACCAGGGCATCCTGACTAGTTAAAACCTCTAAACATCCAATACGATGCGGAAATCTTGGTTTTTGGTCCAAGTCACGGAAGAAAATTGAGGATGCTAAGGTCCTTATAGTAGGATCAGGTGTGCACTGTCCTGGACGGGAGTTGCCTGCGATCATGAGGGAAAGCTGACTGCGACGGATGATGATGTGATCAAGAAGAGTAACCTCAGCATGCAATTCCTCTTTCGTGATTGGAGGGAGCATCAGACAGGCTACATCTACAGCTACCGCTGCAGTATCAATAAATCCTAGTCTCGGTGTTGAAGCTCTGCAGCAGAATCGTGCTGGACCAGAGACTGGTTGATTTTATTGACAATTTCTCTTAGCGGTGTTACCAGTCCGCTGGACATTGAAAATTCAAGGTCTCACGTGGGCTAGAGGTGCTAAAATTTTCCACACCCAGCAGGGTCAATGAGCACCAAGAAGACATGAGATTCGGAACAGAGTCCTCACCTCATCAAAGAGGCAACTCTGTCCTTTAAGGAACTCCACTCTAGTGGCTTTCAGGAACCAAAGCTTAATTGCATATGCGGACGAAGTTCCCCGCTGTACGATATTATGTATCCTCAGGCACAATGAGGAGGAGGAGAAAGCTGGAACACAAATTGGTGCGACTTGAGATCCACTCTTCTTAACCATTACAATAGTACTTGTTGGGCTCTAGAGGGATGGCTGGGTGGGCTGGCTGGCTGGCTCTTCCGTATATGTTGTTCTCATCGAGCATCTCTCTCTCTCTCTCTCTCGGCACTTTATTGAGGGCATGTGAAACTTTTCAGAATCTCTCCCCACTGACCGGCTTATTGATGGACAGTGAATTCTTCTAACCTTAAGGTATCGCTTTTTCTTTGGGGATTAGGACATGCAAACGTGCCTTGTCGTCGAGACAGCAATCATTGTGATGGATGGTGTTGCAATTTGGTACTTTCCACAGACCACAGGTAATTCACATTATCACCCATTCGAGCAGCAAACCGAATCTCATTCTTGCTCAAAAGGCTAACCTCGCATGGATATCAAGTATAAGAAAGGGGAAAAAAAATACCGCAGCTTATCCTGTGTCCACAAGAATCTCGAAAATCTTGCTGTTAAGGGTCTACGAATATACTGCCGCCCAGTTATTGCATGTTCATCCAACCAGCTTTGCCACCGGAGGATCCAACTTTTCCTGTTGTGTGTGGTATAGTGAATACTGGACCCTTTGAGCGGGTCTCTTATTGGGTTATGGCACATCCATTCCTTCCATCTGAGTCTCTTTGGATCATTTAAGTCGAATTTTCAATTTACTTTTAAAAAATATTTAAATTATCTTAATTGAAAATTTCAAATTACTTAAAATTTAATAAACCTCCTCTCCATCGTTAAATCCCCCTCCTTTTCTCTCTCTCTCTCTCTCTCTCTCTCTCTCTCTCTCTGAAAAGAAAAGCTGAAAAGGGCAAAAGAAAACCTCCTTCCATTAAAAGCAAGCCAATTTTTTAAAAAAGCAAAATAATAGATAAATAAATAAATTCACCTCATCCTCCTCCCCTTAGCCTTCCACTGTTTTCCCTCCCTCAACTGACACCAGAACCTCTCCTTCTTCCCGGCCTCTGCTCATCCATCTCCGCCCTGGCTCAATTAATACTCTCCCAACATTCAATCCTCACCGTCAATGTGGAGGCCCTGGGCCAAATCCACGGTCAAGATCCACGGCCCGTCCCACCGCTTCAACTGCTCCTCCTTCAAAGACATCCACCTCCTCTGCAGCGCCTCATCGTCAGATGAAGATCCTCCCTCCACTTCCACCTCCACCTCCGGCACCTTCTCCTCCTCCTCCTCCTCCTCCTCCTCCACCTACCACAGGCAGCGTTCCATCTTCCGCCGCCCCTTATCGGTCGCCTCCCCCGGTTCCCTCCTCCGGTGCGGCTCCGTCCCCCAAGCTTCCCTCCGAAAGACCGAACCCCACCTCGCGTCCCCTCCTCCCCCTAGAAGACCATCCGGCATCGTCGTCTACTACACCAGCTTGCGCGTGGTGAGGCCCACATTCGAGGCCTGCAGGACGGTGCAGTCGATCCTCCGAGGCTTCCGCGTCAGGATAGACGAGCGGGATCTGTCGATGGACCCGGGGTTCCTGGCCGAGCTCCGGGGGCTCTTTGGTCAAGGGAGGCTGTCCCTGCCGCGGGTTTTCATCGGAGGGAGGTACATTGGCGGAGCCGAGGAGATAAGGCAGCTCCATGAGATCGGCGAGCTCAAGAAGCTCGTGGAGGGCCTGCCGGCAGAGGAACCGGGGGTCTGCGAAGCCTGCGGCGGCCACAGGTTCGTCCTCTGCGCCGACTGTAACGGTAGCCACAAGCTCTACGCCGAGAAGAGCGGATTCAAGAGCTGTACGGCCTGCAACGAGAATGGTCTCGTTAGGTGCCGCTCGTGCTTTCCCTCTTCCTCCTCTCCATTCTCGACGTGAACCAAGCCCTCCCTCTTACTTATTCCCCACCCCTCATTTTCACATCACCCCAACAACCCAAAGAACATGAGATTTCACCGGAAAAAAAAAAATTAACCCATAAGAAATAAATCATTTCAAGCTGAGCCGAGCAGATCAGATTTGCTATCTCATCTTCTTTCATTTTACCCCCGCCCGCCGCCCCTCTCACGAGCTGATCTTTGTGCTGTATGATCTGATGTGATTAGAGTGGTTTCCGTTTTCCTTTTTCCTCTTGTAGTCTACTTCTTGTTGTAATCTTCTCTTAGGTGGTTATTGTCTACGTACAAGGTTATGGGGACAAGGCTGCCCGAGGCGGATCGTGCGCACCCGTTTGATTAGTGCGACGGTTGATCCGATCCGACGGTGAGTGGGCCCCGGGATCTGTTTCTCTCCGCAAGTGAGAGTCGGTCAGTTCAGTCACAGCTAACTCAACCAAACTACTCCCCCCCACGACAGACAATCTGTCGTTTTGTTGCTCTTTCTCCTCGTCTTTTGGGCGGACGAGGGGAATGCTTGTATGTAAATGTCATAATAATAATGACCATTAGCGTAAGAATTCATATTAAAATATATATGGGATGTTTACGTATAGACAAACAACTCTTCTTTTAGCTTCCAGCTTCGATGTTGAACTTCAACCAATGGCCGTCATCCACATCCAATGAAGGCACGTGATGTTATAGGTGTGCAAATGTCGAACATGGCGGTAGCCAGTTGCCATCTTTCTGAGGGCTGATCTTGGTTGTACGGCGGGCTCAGCCGGCAGCGCCTTTGAAATCGGGGCTGTAACTCATCTCTCTAACTACGAGTGTTCGATCACAAGGCAAAGAGCCTGAACGATGATACGTCGGGATCTTTAATGGCAAACTCACAAATTACCATCACGCCTCGTCTCATCTCCGATTACTTCCTCTGTTCACGGGAATGAATCTGTTTTATGTACAGAGAAATTACAGTATAATCTCTCCTCCTTCCTCCCCCACCCTAGGCCAATAATCTATCCGACTTGGTACTTAACGAGGATCTCGCCGTAGTTCGTCCACCTTTTGATCCGAAGTCCCATCTCTCTCTGTATTAGCGAGAATTCTGTCCGCTTGCCTCTTGTTGATTAGCGGGAGTTTCCTCTTCCGGTTTTGAACTCGGATCTCTTGACGTCACACATCGAGGGAATTAACGAAATCCCTGCCGCCTACTTGTGAAGAACAAGACTGTCCATCTATTCACCGCCCTCAGAAAGATGATACGCACTGGCGGCAGCGGAAGCAGATGTATCTTATCACCTTAGTCTTTCAGTGGCTCTGCAGTGGGCTCGTTGGTAGAGATCCAGCGTGTCCACGTGGGTCGGATCCAGACAAAGAGCCGCCTCGCAATCCTGGAGAGCAGACGACAAGTCTCCCACCGACTCGTAGAAAGCCGCTCGAAGGTGGAGCATTTGCAAGTCCGGCTTGAACGCTATGGCCCCCGTAAGCTCTTCCACCGCTTCGGCCTCCTTCTGGTCATCCATCAGAACTATTCACAGGAGATTGTGCAAATAGATGTGAGTTGAGTTTCAACATATTAATGGCCTAAGCAGTTACCGTGAGAGAGGATACTGGATTTGCAGGACGTAAAAAGTCATAAATGTACAACTGTTATAGACTCATAGTTAGCAGGAAGCAAGCATATCAACATTCAGAGGCAGGCAGAGAACAGTGATTTTCCATGGAATTGGACAGCTTGCATTTCCTCAAAACACATTGATGAGAGAATCGAGGGGGCTGATCTATCACTCGAATCCTCTTACACAACAAGTGCAGTGCTGAGGAAATAGTTAGAATGTCCAGGATCTGACTGGGGCAGGAGCTGCACACTAAAACTAGAATATGCGTAATATTTTGATGCCTATTAACGAAAACATTCATCTTTTCGGCCAGCTCCATTCGTGACATAACAGCCTCACACTGGAAGATTGCAAGGGAAGTTAAAACGGCCACTCATCTCTTGGCAAATATCGATTTGACCACAATAAGGCAGGAACTGCAGAGAAATGATATCACGAGCAGGACTGTATTACTGAATCCCATTAGCTTACGAAGAGTCCAATTTAGAAAGGCGATTTACCATCCATCGATAATTACACGAGTGCAGACTCTTGGAAAGGGGAAAGAGAAGCCATTGATGTACCTGCAGCCCTATATCTGTAGGGGTATGTCCTCAGCGGATCAAGCTGGGTGGCCATATTAAGATCATTCTGCGCCATCTCACGGTCACTGTATTCCGACCTTTTCTCATATGCTGATGCCTTGTATTGTGCTTTCTCTAGAAGCTGGGTCATTTCATCATATGCCGCTCCCCTTTGATTCTTTAAATGATAGACACGAGCCAGACCTTGGTGAGCCCTAGTGTGCTTGATATCGAGTGCATTCTTATAGCACCTCTCTGCAAGTTCCAGCTTGCCGCAGTCCACATAAATACTAGCTAGATTATTCAAAGCCTGCACGTTTAAAGACTCCACTTCAGCAAATCTTGCAGGGGGAAAAGGAGGTATAAAACTGATGATATTGCTTACCTGTCCTTTCCTTAAACCATCTGAAGGGCACTTAAGAGCTTCCTCTAGAAGTTGAATCACATACGAGGAAGATTGAGAATCCAGAGTTGTGTCTGCCAACACATATGCTTTAAGGAAGAAAGCTTCGAAGGACCTCTGGAGCGAAATCGACTTCTTGGCCCTTGAGAGAGCTTCTTCACGATTCCCCGTATCATACAGTATCCACCCCTCGTATACCAGCCTCTCGTGCTCAGTTGTCGAGAAATTTCGAGCCAAGCGCAAGCTCCTCATAGCAGCCTTTTGACAATTCAACCTGTATGTAATAATGACAGAAAATTTGTCATGCTAGACACCACCATTACAGCTCTCATTACCATGAATTATCACATCGAGGTGTTCACGGGCTTTCACAGTTTCATCTAACAACGAATTAACCAGCCAGTCATACTCAAAAAAAGAAAAAAGAAAAAAAAAGAAATGTCAATACAAAGAACCTATTCAGATCATCAGGATCACCGTAGAGATCAGAAAGGAGCTACACTGGGCATCAAGACCCATTGATGCATAAAAAGACATAACTGTTATGTTAACAGAGAAGATATGTAATTAAAGATGTGATGAGTTTTGCAATCAAATAACATAAGGCTACATCAGAACAGAGATAAATTAAATGCCAGAAACATACCGCAGGAGAAGCAGAGACTGCCGAAACCATAAAAGGCTCTTCTTGGGGTCGTTTGCAAGCATGTGATGTATGACAGCAAGAGATCCAATGTCATCAACAGAAGACCACCGATCATAGAGTTGCATCCAACAATCAGCCTGACTGCACTGCTCAATCTGACAGCTCAGGAACCCGACCAAGTGCTTCCCGCTAACTTTCCCATTGAACACCATGTAATTGGGCTCCAGAGTTAGCAAAGCCCTGACATCTCTAATGGCACTCTTGTAATCTTCAACTGCAATGGAAAACCAAGCCCGTAATTCAAGGCTGCTGGTTGCGAGCTTAAACCTGATAAGTCTGTCAATCTCTGATATAGCAGCCTGAATCTGATTCTCCTCCGCTTTGAGAACAGCCCTCAACTTGTATGGGAACGAGAGAGTGGGGTCCAATTTAGTCGCAGCATTCGCATCAGAAATCTTCTCTCCCGCAATCCCATATAAAGATCGTTCCTGGAACATCCATCCCACCGGTTTGCTGTTCTCATTGATTAGAGTGTTTATCATCTTATAGGCTGAATACTGCTGCCCTTGCTTGTACCTAACTCTCGCAATCCCTGCTATCGAATAGGTGTGACCCAATTCAGCTGCATCCTCAAAACAGCTCCGAGCTTCTTCGAATTCCTCCCTTTCGAGCATTACACAGCCCAGTTGGTGCAAAGCAAGGGCCTGTTGCCACTTCTCAGTAGCACATTCTTTTAACCTCTCCAACAACATAAGTGTCATGTCTGATGCCATACTCTCCTCCAAGGCAACTTGACTTAGGAAGTAATATAGCAAGAAAGAAGAATGCCCAACCATTGCTAACCTCTCCCTAGCCTCAGAGCTACAAACGAGTTTCATTACCTGTGGAATGTGCAACGAACGTGGGAGCTCTCTCAGTAGAACCTGTAGGCATGAAGCTACGAGAAGATGCGCCATCTCCTCCAATCCATAGTCCATTAGAATCAATACATCCTCCACACTTCCAACCTGTAAGGCTAAATAGGCATCGCAGGCGGATTTCATCTCCTCACAACAGAATCTATTGGCGAAAGTGAGCATCTCCATTACAATTTCAGGACCAAACGAGTCCAATCCTTTCGTCCTGCTATAAACTTCAACAGCTTGCATTGCCTTCATGGATATTCCATTATGAGAAAAATCGACATATTCCCTCTTTGACTCGGCAAAACTACCGTACAACATGGTCCTAAACGGAAAGGATAAATCAGCAATTTTACTCCTTAGACAGCGGACCTCCTCATTGCCTATACAGAAGAAAACGGCGCTGTCCCCCTCCACAGTCGAGTCCAGAACCCCACTGAAAATCCTTGAACTCTGCTCGTTTACACGGAGGTGGCAATTATCAGAGGTACAACTAGATTCACACCCAAAATCTAAATCATCAGTCGAGGACTCTGCTGTTGGAGGGAATCCCGCCAGCCCATCCTCTCTCCGCTCGAACCGCAACCACGCAGAGAGAACAACCTTGGAGTGAAGGTCAGAAGCAAAGACACGAGCATCCCTTAAACATCGCTTGAGCAGCTTCGGGTCACCGAGGGACCGGAGAACCGAGTACTGCTCCACATAGATCAGAGGTCTAACCTGAGGCGGGCAGGCCTGGAGGCGGTGGTAGATGTCCGATAAAGTTTCAACGAGATTGATGGGTCTAAGATGGGGATCAATGGGGGGTTCGATGAGCTGGGCATTTGGCAGTCCATAAGCAAGGAGAAGAGATTCGGCTAAAGAAACGGAGTTGTGGGTCTTGGGCCTTGACCCGATGAGCTTTAGTAGTTGGCTGTTGAGCTTATTGCCTCCTCGTCCACCTGCGGCTCCGGAAGCATCACTGGCGGACGTTTCCGATGTCGGCGGGTTTATGGCATGAACTTGGGCGCTCTTGAAACGATCTAGGAGCTTGAGGAAACGCATTTGCATTTTGATTGAGTTGTCTGAAGAAAGCGAGAGATTTTCAAGGGTAGGATTTGAATAGGAACAATAATGGATGCAGTGGTCTAATGCGTGACCTCTGTCTAACTTGCAAGCATTGAATGAAGATGACAGAAGTGTGCAACAGGTGCAAGTCGATCGATTATTAACTGGGACAGAGAGAGAAGCAGGCAAATCAAATGAGCGCCACAAATCAATCACAGGGAAACTGTGCGGGGTTGTATCGCACAAAGACGGAAACTTTTCTCAATGTAAAAGCCTCCCAAGACTCTCCCTCTCCCCCCAGATAACAATAATAATGATGATGAAGAAGAAGAAGAAGAAGAAGAGGAAGAAGAGGAGGAGGAGATTTAGTTGAAGGAAGAGGATCAGTTGATCTTCTTGTTGTTGTTGTTGGCATGCAGATGGTGCACCCACTCAACCTTAGCCATCTCAGAGCTGAATCATTAACATGATCTTAGGGATTTAGTCAACTGCTTGGTCGGTTCATACTCTCTCTTCCTATTGGTTTGGTTTGCTTGCCCCTCCTCCTCCCCCTCCTCCCCCTCCTCCTCCTGCTCTTCCTAAAAAATTTTTTTTAAAAACGCTTTTTTTTATCTCTACGCATCTCCCCGCGAATTCATAATAACCATAATAAAAAGCGGCTGAAGTCAACAGTTTCTTCTAAATATAATTCATTCAATCATTTTACTGATTTATGATAATTAGCGAACCAGAAAATATGAATCACGAAATATCAAAGAAAATGACAAAACAACGGAAGGCGGGGCGGAGCAGGACGACGGACGGGCCCACACCTCGATTCAGAAGAGTTCAAGGGTCCTTGCCGACGCGAATTTGAAACCATTAATTGCCAAGCTAGCCGCTGATGCTCTCTTCTAAATCTGATCTCCACCTTCCCCCTCCTTCCTCCTCGTTCTGCATCTGTAGAAACTCTCTCTCTTCTCTCTCTCTCTCTCTCTTGTCCCATTCCCTCTACAGAAGTTTATAATAGCCTGAACCACACATTTCTTTCTTTCTTTCTGGTAAAGCAAATGAAGAATATAGAGTAAATAAGCATCGATGAACAGTCGCATCCTCCTCTCCTAAGTCCAAGGGATGGAGATTTGATATCACTATAAAAATGGACTCTTAAAAAATCATAAATATCAATTCAGATATTTTTAAAGTGTTGTTTAATTTTAAATTTTATTATTATTTAAATCTTATAAATAAAAAAAATCATCTAATAAGAAATTATCGCTTATTATTATACATTTGACCTTTGATCCACCACGTTTTATCATTCTCTCCGCTTTCTCCTTCAATCTTATAAACAAAATTTGACAATCTAACCAATCTTTCCCTCTAATTACTATTATTTTTAAAATAAAAGAAGGAAAGAAATTGTGGTTTTGGTGTGTAATGTCTCCTGGGTACTTACTTCAGCTCAAACCTCTAATTATTATACCTTGCTAATTGACAAGCAACCTATTGCCTCTGGTCTCTTCTTCTGTTCTTTTCATTTAATAGATCTCCATGGATTTTATTATATAATATATATATATATATATAATAGGAGGAAAGTATGTAAAATCTCACAAATAATAATTAAATTTAAATATTTCTAAAATTATTATTAAATATAATATTACTCAATCACACTCATTTTCATAATTTAGCTGCTACTTTTTTATATACATATATATATATATATATATGATTATTAAGACGTTAAGGTCCAATGGATCTGTCAATTATATCTGTGCTTGTCCCACAAAATTATTTGCATGTCTGGCAAAACTATTTGCAAATCTTTATGGATATGCATAAGAGTGGGCCCCATCACATGTAGCCTCATCAACCCTCACAAAAAAAAAAGACGGCTGGCCGGCCGGCCAACCAGCCAGCCAGCCACGAATAATCAACTTAGATGAGTAAGACCAGCAACATGACGTGGCAATTTATGGGGATGAATGTTCGACGATTTAATCAAACAGCTCATATCGATCATTAAGGAAAAAAAAAACCTAACATCGGTGATGCCTACTGAATCATCCCGTGATTGGATCATTTTTAATTTTTTTTATATTTTATATTATATGAATTAAATATAATAATTGTCTAAAAATAATAATATATTGAGGAGATGTGCAGCAAATTGTTTGACGCACAAACTAACTGCTATTTTTCAGAGGCTGTCAGTGGTGCATGCATTTCACCATTTTATATTAATTCCCCCCCATTAATTATTGCTGCTGCCTATTGGATTCCCCTTTTTGTTAAATTATTCTTCTCGGTTTCACCAGTTTAATCTAAACACCATCATTTCATTAAAAAAAATAAGATAAAATTTTTGTAATATAATTTTTTTACTCATAATATTCAAAAATTAATACCTCATTTAGGAAGATGATATGCCGAATCATTACAATCAACTAATTTTTATTATATTTTTATTATAAGATGGAATGGAGTACGTGTGTAAACCCTGAATTGGTGTTTAATATAATTAAATAATACTAAAATATGAGTGGACAGGTAAGCCCTTGACAAGTTGCAGCCGGAGCCAGTGGTGAACTGAAGCTGCTAAGCTCCATCGCCCCAGTGGGAATATAAATAAAAATAAAAATAAATAAATAAATAATTGTTCCAATTCACGAGTAATTATGTCATTGATTGCCGCGTGAGTGAATCTGATTGCGATTAGAAACACAATCAGAGGACAGCTCCCGTAGGAGTTGGTGTGACTTATTAATTTGTTCTTGAAAATGTATGTGATGGTCTTTTCCACAGCCACTGTCCGAAGCAGAGAAACCCCTCCTGCCGAACTAGTGTTGTTAAAAGTGCGATTTGGATCGGTTTAAATGGGTTTGGAATGGTTTAATTTAGTTACGGTTCAGCCCATTTTCTTAATTAAACGGTTTGGTTATGAGTCAAGGTTCATACGAATATGAATTAGCTTAAGACCGTTTATAAATAGGCTAATTAATGGTCTGGATCGGTTTGGCCCATAGAACATCCATCTTTTTAATGATTTCAAAAAAATTATTTCAAATGAATAATTTTAATTTTTTTAAAATTTTAAATTGACTGCACAAAATCCAGTAGTTAATTTGCATGATTTTTTTTACGGTCCGGACCAGTTTTCAATTGTTTTAAGCAAGTTTTTAAACGGTTCCGGACTGGTTCAATGGGATGATGATCCGGGTCAGTTACGGTTCAACAAGTCTATGTTTTGAAACGGGTCTGTAACTGCCCCAAACCCACTAAGAACAGTTACAGGCCTGGTTAGGAGAGGTCCCGGCTCTAGTTCTAAGTTTAGACGGTCCGATTCTGGGCCAGTCCGGCACGTTTAACATCTCTACCCCGAACCCACTTCAGTAACGAGCCGTCAAAATATCCGATGATCAATCAACATAAGAGGAAAGCCTCTCACAACTCAACCGAGATGAGCCTGTGAACCCGACCAAAATGCACAGGTCAGATGAGTCGGTCGGTACCCGCGATATTAATTTATCACCGAAAATCTTTTAAGTTCTTCGACGATCATAGGCGGGGCAGGGTAGTGAGGGAAGGGAAGGCTCGACGGCGGCGATGTGACCGTCGGGATGGAATGCCTTCTCAGCTGGTCGAGAGATGGATACACCGTGCCGCTATTTGACCCTTTGGTTGGTGTCACAGTGAAGATAGCAGCAAGGCAACGGGTGCTGGTCCTCCTCTGTCATCTCTTTGCTGTGAATACGGAAGCTTAAGCTAACTCGCGTATAGTGCACGAATCTTGGAAGATTTTACTAGCTGAAATTGTATTTGAAATTCACAGGATTGCTAACGGTACAGCTCATCGATCGAGCATTCATGGGGGGACATCTTTGGAAGATTTAAGATGGTGTATTTTATTTTTTTAAGGCAGCCACCACCCCCCGGGGAAAATTTCATGAATGAATGCTTTGTGGATAAAGATTATGTCTTCGGCTTGATAGCTCACCCTCAAAATGGTCCCGTAGCTCAGTTGGTTAGAGCGTTGGTCTTATGAGCCGAAGGTCGCGGGTTCGAGCCCCGCCGGGACCACCACCCATTTTGTTGCTTCCTCTCCTCCCCCACTCGAATTCATTACATGCCATAGGATCCTCTGAAGACTGACAGGACAGAGCACATCGTGGTGGCCGTTCTCAGCCATGATGCCTTCCCGAGTCCTGACATACGTACGGGCCCTTTGCCCCTTGGTGTTTTCCAACACCGCACCAACTTTTTATTTTTCTTTTTTTTTTTTTTAATTCAATTTGTGATTTCAAATGTGGATTGAATGAGCCCAATCAATTCCGAGGAAATATTGCGTGTGTATCTGGGAACCGGGAATTCATCCCCGACTAAATTTATTATGGAAAATTCATTCATTAACCTAAATACGTACGCTTCTGTTCTGGTATGATTGATTATTGGCGTCCACCTAGCACCCTCTTCTCCCTTTTTCCAGAAAGCAAAAGGGTGGATCGGTACCGGTGTTTCTCTGGAAGCTGAACGTCTCTGCTATCATCAGAGATGGTAAAAATGGTGTTGGAGAGAGCTCGTAGGAGCTGAGGAAATGAAATTCGTTTGAGAGAGAAGCACAAAACGTGTCTGGTGCATCGAGAGAAGATAAAAAAAAAAAAAAACAGTATGGTTGCGTCATCTGGGAGGAGGATTATTCTCTGCTGCCGGTGCTTAGGAACTAAGATCTTAGGAAGAGGGATGCCTTGTTCCAATAAGACATTCGCTCGCAGCTGATGTTTTCATTCCTCGTCACTCATCACCAGCACCTTTTGAGTTTAAAGCTTCATAATGTCATGGAACATATAACCGTAAAGCAAGCCGTATATTCTTATTGGGGATTAAGATTCAACTCCAAAACTGGGGAAAAGATGTTTACTACACTTCCTCAAATCATTTGAGCGAAGGAACTGAACTAGCAGAAGTCGGTCAGAATTCGATCGCCTAGATGGAGTAGCTCATTCATCTGACTAACAGATCCCAGGGGTGAAGCTTTCGCTTTCCCTGCTACTGAGGGTTCGGGGGGCGGCTGTTAGCAGCACAGACCCTGGATCCCCACTCCAGCAGTTCCTTGCTGGTATCGTCCTTGTGTACGATCACCTCTATGAAGCACAAGCAATCCCTCTTCTCCCCTGTTGCAGTTGCGATTGCCTCCGTAAGCTCCTCTTCCGTACGAACCTGCACCAAAAGGTTGAGCTGAGCGTGAGCAACTCCTCACAACTCATGATCATCTTCCTCTCTCATGTCAGTGTATCACAACAGACAGAATTGGAACCGAAGAAAACCTTTGCTGTCCAGCAGCTGCCTTCGCCGTTGTGCATGGCATCCACCAGCGCTGTGTAGTTCCAGTTCTTGATGACATTGTACGGCCCGTCATGGATCTCGACTTCTATGGTGTATCCCCCGTTGTTTATCAGGAAAATGATGCTCTTCTGCCCCATCCTGATCATAGTTGACACATCTTGTGCAGTCACCTGTCGGACAGTAAAATATATCAACCAGCCTGATTTTCAACACGAACAGAAAGCGCTTTGTGAAATTCTGTGGGATACTCTAGACCTGGAAGCTTCCATCACCAATGCAAGCAATCACGCGCTTTTCCGGCACAGACTGTGCATACCCGAGCGTTGCCCCAACCGACCACCCGATGGAACCATACTGCATTTGGAATTCATACCTGCAACACCAACTTTTTTTCGTACTCTTAACCCCCTTGTGGAATCTCAAGCAACAGTACAAACTCATAATGTGATGATGTACAGGGTCTTTTCCTGCTTACCCACATCCTTTGGGCAGCTTGAGTTTCTGACAGTTGAACCAAGAATCACCTGTCTCGGCAACAACGGCTGTTTCGTGTGAAAGCATCTTCTGTATGTGCTGGAACAGTACGTTGACTCTCAGCGGCTCATTGGGCTCACATTTGAGTGGAACCCCATCGGGAACGAAGATCCGGTGGTAGTTCTCATAAGCTGTGCTGTTGAGCTTGACTCGCTTAGAGAGTGCCTGCAAGAAATCCTTCATCAGGACGCACCCGAAGGCTGGGCCATTGCCAACTATGACCCGGTCGGGCTGGACTATGATGGCCTTCTCCTTCTTGAGGAGGAGGGAGTAGCCCACAGAGCTGTAGTCATTGAAGATGGGGCCAGCAAACAGGTAGGCATCTGCAGACTCGACAATCTCGGCGGAGAAATGGGTCCCAACGGCTCCCCAGTAGGTCCCGATGAAATGAGGGTGATTCTCGGGGACCAGCCCTTTAGCAGAAGGCATAACGGCCACAGGGTAGCCACAAGCATCGGCCAACTCGACAAAGGCATCGGTAGCCTTTGACACACGGAGCTTCGGCCCACCCACCAGGACCGGCTTGACTGCATTGTTCAAGAAGGTTGCCGTCGCCTCCACGGCTGCTTCCAGGCCCATCTTGTTACTCAGCCTGAAAGGTCGATCAAAACTTCGAGTAATCTTAGACGGACTGTGTCATTGGCTGTCGGCTGTACTAGTTCGATATTATAAGAGTATTTGGCGGAGCAAACCTGGGAGAGAGAGCAAAGGGGATGGGGTCTCTACTGAAAGTAGAGTGAGGGACGCCTGCTAAGTTACAGCTGATGCTTATGTAAACGGGCTTGCTTTCCTTTAGAGCAGTTGAGATGGCTCTGTCGATCTGCTCGTGCGCGTCTTCCAAGGTATTCACCACAGCCTACAAATAACGCAAAATTAAAAAAAAGAACTCTTATCTGTTTTCAGAAATGATCAGATCCGTTAGCCACCGCATCTAAGAGATTTATTCATGTACTGAGTTGGGATTGAAAAGAATCACCCAAGGAATGATCTTTTTCTCTGTTACCTGGTAGCACGTCACAGTCTGGAAGCACCGAAGCTCCTGGGTAAAATCGGGCAACCCGATGGTGTGATGGAGGATCCTGTTGGTGCCGTAGTCATTGGTATTGGGCCCCCCGACGATGCAGATCACGGGGAGGTTCTCGCTGTAGGAGCCGGCGATGGCATTGAGGATGCTGAGCCCGCCAACAGTGAAGGTGACAACGCAGGCACCAACGCCGCGGGCGCGGGCATAGCCGTCGGCGGCATAGCCCGCGTTGAGCTCATTGCAGCAGCCAACATTGGTGAGGCTCGGCTCGGCGATGAGGTGGTCGAGGAGAGTGAGGTTGAAGTCGCCGGGGACGGTGAAGACGTCGCTGACCCCGATCTCGACGAGGCGGCGGGCCAGGTGGCGGCCGAGGGTGGCATCGGAAGGGGAGGAGTGGGGGACCGGCTTCTTCAAGGGGGAGCAAGTGCCAACCTGGGTGGGGCAGCAGACGTTGTTGCCGGGAGGTTTGGAAGAGTTGAGGTCCAGAGAGCCCAGCATTGTCTCCATTGTCGTATAATATCGCAGCGCAGGTCGGTAGCGGGAGACGAGAACACTGATCACAAGTTAGTGAGGAGGAGGGTGCGGTGCTAGAGGAAACGAAGGGGACAAGATCAGATCAGATCAGATCAGATCAGAACAGAGCAGAGCAGAACTGGGAGATGAATGAGCCATGGCCATTTTGCTGGAGTTCGTAGTTGCGGGGTGGATTTTTATATGATTTGAGCAGTCAGTTAATCGGTTAGTTCTATGCGGGAAACGAGGGATGAAAGAGCAGGCGGGGCGTTGGGGGAAGAGTTGGACCCATTCTCCATTCACTCAAAAATATATTCATATATATATATATATATATAATTGCCGCAATTATTATTTGTTGGTGTAATTTAAGAGTAAAATATTTCACCCCCATCTAGGTCTCATCAAGCAACTCAAGAACATACGATTAAGATTCAAGTCGCGAGATGGATGGTGACCCGTGCCAGTCAGGATGTGAGAGTGCTGAGAACCAAGACACGTACACCTCCAGTTACTTCGATCTTTTCTTCTGGCACTTATAATGGAGGTCTAACACTACAAGGATAGAGGGGGGGGAATTCTTTTTTTTAATTAAAATAATCTTTTTACTATTTTAAAAGTGGTGAAGATGAAATTATCTACTTATTTATTTACCACCCTCTATTCCGCTCTAAAAGTCATATTTTTTAAAACTTGATTCGGGAATTGGATGGTGGTACAAAAAAAAATGTTAAAATTTATCATTAGTTCACCATTTTAGTTAAAAATTCATATAAAAGGAAAAGACAGTCAAGATAGTTTAAAAATTTTGTCCACAGTCCTTTAATTCTCTCTCGATCCAGAAAAAAAGGGCCAGAGATTTTTTGGGTAGCGGCACCACCCAAAGAGAGGCTTTCAGGGGAATGAATCCTCATTGAAAGCAGAACCTTGCCTTCATTCGTGCCTTACATAGATGGGATGAAATCAGTGGAGGGAGAGAGAGAGAGGGAGAGAGAGCTCTGATGGTGGTAATGGCATTACACTATGTAGTCTAACTAACTTCTTCCATCTTGAAAGGGAGCTTCGACAGAAAACCACACTATTACCAAACCATACTTGAGTTTTGGTTTCAGTTTGTCTTTCCCAAAATTCATTTTAGCAGCCACAGGAAAGGAGGAGGTTTCCATTGAGTCCGATGGCAGATAAAAACCTTGACTTATGTTTGGATGGATGGAGTTGGTAGTTGCTCCAACTTCCTCCACCGTCCAGTAAATAACCCCCCCAACAGAGAGGGTGGCTCAAAACAGGGTACCATCTTCGGATGCAGCACTAGAGCAGATAATCAAATTCAATATGAAATGGCTATTGTCCAGGAGGTCATATTAAAACCTTTGACAAACCTGAAACCACACATACATCCCCAGACACGCAAACACAAGACTCCCACTGTCTTACCCAACCATTGATCAGCTAACAACACTAAGCAAGGACCAAGACACACAGTTCCAGCCCATAAATCAAGACTTAATATGACACTCACCAGGCACTTAGATGCTCAAAGTCGGGGGCCTAGGACAAAGAGAGCATGGAAAACTAACCCCTCAAATTGCCACTGGATTTTTGGCAATGCATATCCCCCCTTAAGATGAGGAAGCAGGCTCACTGTTCTTTTCCACACCAGCTTTCTCTGCATCAGGCTTAGTCTCCTTGCAAGTAGGAGGGACATACTCCCCAGCTTTATCTTCAGTCGCCTTTTCTTCAACAGCCAACTTCTCAAGGAGCCCAGCAGCTGAAGCAGCATCCTTGTTTTCCTCTTTCTTCTTTTGGGATTCAGCAACCTCAGTGAACGTCTCCATGAAGGTTTTGCAATCTGCCAAAAATCAAAGCATAAGCATTTTCAAGCACTTATTTATTAGTATTTCAAGCACATACATGAATCTAGGAGATAAAACACACGTTGATAGAAACTATAAACTATGCACCAACTTAACCTTTTCCATTCCAATCTATCAACCAAATAATCTTAAGCAATTCACTGTAAAATACTGATTATATTGTTGATATCACTCTTGAACATAATCGCACAAAGGTTACTATCACCTTCTCAAGCTTCTGCACATCTGTCATGCAGACAGCCAGGTCACTGCAGGCTATGAGTTATACCACATATATGTGCATCAGCTAAAAAAATATTTCTTCATGTAGCTCTAACTTAAGAAATTACCCGTGCATTAAACTACTAATGTTTGAAAATAACATAGGTACGAAGGAAACTGAGCTTGTGCTTGATAATACTTAATTTAGTATAGAGCTTAAAAGTTAGCAATAAGTTTTTTTTATAAGGAACAATGAACAGTAGGATGAGAGGAAGATGAAAGGTGAAGAAGGCAATCTGCTTGATGACCAAGCCAAGGACCACGGTAACAAAAGGGTATTGACTTAAAGAGAAAGGTCATTTTTTAACTTATTGACAAACCCCTAGTCATAAAATATCTTAAATGTCTTCACTCTTCCTCTCCTCCCAGTAATTTATTCCCTTACCTAATTTATAACATTCTCCTACCTAATAGTTGAACCCTCCATCCAGATCATAAAAGATATAGCATGACATTTGGAATCATATAGCTATATACCTATCTAAGCTAAGGATTGTCATATAACCTCACCTACTAATTTTGAAATCGTCCATCTACCATAAGAAACTAGTAATTCTTTGTTATAAAGGAGCTAATAGTAACTTATCATAAAAAGTAAGGCACTTAGACAACACAGAACATTCCAAGAGGATTTATACACAAGGTGAGTCACTGTAAGTTCACATAAAGAAGTTATATCAAGAAGAATATGCACTTATTGATGCACAGAAAACAGCTGCTTCTAGATTACTATATAATCTCTTAAAATGAAAGTGAAGTTTATGAACTAAGAATAGAGGATGGTTTAGCAGGCTGACCTAAACAAACCAAGAAAAATGAAAGACGCATCTCTTAATTGTAGCTATTAAAATGCCCATTCGACTTCCTATGTGGATACTAGATATTCAAACTCATTTTCAGTTTGCAGTTGACCACAATCCAGGGGGATAAAAACTCAGCTACTACAAATGACAAAGGAAAAGGCGCGTACCATGAGTTTACAAACCAATTCCAAACACAGTATGCAGCATTAACCAGTAATTTAAACTTCAATGACATCTGATCTGAAGAGAATAGCATACAGACGGTTGAGTATATACTCACTCTCAATAGATGCAAATCTGATACAGAAGAGTTCATCCTTAAGTTCGCCGTCGGCAAAATCAGTAGCGTGCCAAACACAGGATTTCTCATTTCCAGAGTGTTCCTGGACCGTCATAGTCGAGAGGACTGCAACGACAAAAGAACCGTATACCAGATTCAGAAACCCTAGATTAAAGAAGTAACAGCAGATCCACGAAGAGAAAATTTGAGCATGTAATCCGCGGACCTAAATGATTGGCACAGATCTTGAGGGTTTTTGATTGCCTCATGACAAGCCGGACCTTGCCGGTTTCCTTGTGTTTCAAAAGCTTAACAGACCCGGTCCCTCTTTCCTTCCACTGGTTTCCATCCTTGTCGAATCGATATAGCTTTGCTTTTCTAAGAACAGAAAATTCCGCCCCGGGAAATGAACCGGTAGAAAGATCAGATAACCAGCCAGGGAGGGAAAAAAACAATAGGGAGATTGCGAATTCGATAACCCGTACGGATATAAGAAATCGCGAGTAATCAAGGCATTTCGAACGGTGAGTGAGGATAACATACAGATCGAGGATGGCATCCTCGTCTTCTTCGCCGGTGGTGACGGCTACCTCCTCTAGCTTAACGATGGGAGCTACCTGAGCTCCAGTGTCCTCATCATCGGCGGCGGTGGTGGTGGCGGCGGCGGCAGCGGCAGCGGCAGCGGAGGCTGCCTCCTCTTCTTCCCTGTTCTCGTGCTCGGGCTTTGTGTCAGACATATCGCAGAATGACGGAAAAGATCCTATCTAAGGAGAACTGGATCAAGGTTCACAGCCTAGGAAGAGGATCGCGACTAAGGCTCAGATGCCGCCGCAGCCTTTTTGGGGAAGAAAGCATACTTTGCGTCTCGACGAGGGTTTCAATTTATACAGGGGAAAGAGAGACTCTAATTTACGCGTATCCTGTAAATATAAGCAAGAAATAATAATTAAAATTTTATAAATATAACACTTATCAAATTTTTTTATATTTATTTATTTTTCATTTTTCTTATTTTTTTATAAATCTTATATGTAAAAAAATCATTCAAATAGAGAATCAGAATCATTAAATTATTTTAAATTTAATTCAAATTAATTTATTAAGACTTTCATTATAATTTGTTTTTAAAATTTAATTTGGTATTTTATTTAAAAAGAAAAATTACCCCAAAAAACCCATAACATAGACTAGCCACTGGCTTTTTTCTTTTTAGTGAATAAGGGTTTTATTAGTCATCAAAATGGAATTACCGAATTTTTGACCAAACAGTGGTCGCTCTCAAAGATATTACAAGCACCGACATGTCGAGGCTTAGCTTTGCCTACAATATCAGACATAAAATACGGTGCAAGAGCATTGGGAAGATACTAAAAAATAGCCAAGTCATTATCATGACGATCACGAGGCAATCTAGCAATGCAATCAGTCACCCCATTCGCCTCGGGATAGATATGGCACATACATATCCTTTGAAATGAGTGAAGTAGATTCTTATAATCCAAAAGTAAAAGCATTAGGTGAAGATTTTTCAATATACAATCCGAGAATGACTCTACTATGACTCTTGCATCCAGCTCAATAATTAGGTGTTGGACCTTAAGATTCCTTGCTACCATTAGACCATCCCTCAGGCCCAATTCTTTGCTAGAACACTTGTGGACCGACCTATATGTCTACCAAAACCCACTATCCAATTCCCAACTTCACCTCTAATGACTCCCCCCGCTCCCACTCTTTCTCGAACCCCAATCACAGAACCATCAATATTCATCTTAGCCCATCTAATCTCCTTCAACTCCTTTTCCTGTGAACTAGCAGAGATTAGCGAGTCGCAAAACTCTTTTAACTCTATCTAGACACAAACAAGAAAGATAATTATTAAATCTAACTCTAGTAAAAACTTTATCATTTCTATACTACTAGTGTAATGGGAAGATAATTGCCCATGAGACTTCTAAATGGGTCTCATATGACTCACAATTTGTTTGAATCCATTGCTTGATGGGTAATTAAAAAGTGACCCTCTTAGATTGAGGGATGCATAGTTTGTCCCAAAAGTAAGTTGCTACAACATAAGATCTTAACACATGATTGATATTTTCATTAGATAGTTAACAAATTGAAGATTTTAAAGGAATATCAATTCCTTTGCGATAGAGGAAGTCCGCGATAGATAGTACAGGTTCAAAGGAACATATGAATTCTAGGGACTGTATGTATTTGCCAAATCCACTTCCATTGACTATTTGACTTGCTCGACGTTCTTCCACAAGCAAGTGCATATGTACTACTATCATTGAAGCGGCATGAGCTCGAAAATTTCCACATGCGCTTGTCTTCCATACTATCCACTAAGCATCTTGGAATGCTAATGATTCTTTCCTTGCCGTCAACCGGAAACTGTACATAAAGCACTTCAAAATTCCAATCCCGTACACTGTAGGAGGCTTGAATTTCACTCGGTCAAAAAGGGTTTTGATTTTATATACACTCTAGGAGTAATGGCAATCCCAGCCTCAACCAACGATAATAACACATCATGGATGGGATCATCAGAAATCAGTTCCAATACATCTGTTCATAAGGGGGAAAAAGAGAGAGAGCAAAAAAATAGGCTACAAAATTATACACATCTCATAAGTTACTTCAAGTTGATGCTAGCAGGGAGGCACACTCCAGGTGACTGCTGCTCCGATGCCGCACCCTTGCATGAGGTCAGCCTGATCACGGAATCGGCCGTGAGCTTGTGCCTCTGATGGGCTTCTAGGAACCCCCTCCTCATCACCTGCCTAATCCACATCTTGACCGCTTCCTGCTCCCCGCACCGCCAACCTGCTGCAACTATCTGCACCATGACCTCGTCGTCAATCTCCAGTGGCACCTCGCACCCAACCGCCGACCTCAGGGTGATTCTCATCTCCTCCAGAGCTCTCTTTGCAGCTCCGTTGAAGTCGTAAGGTTTGAAAACCACATTCTTGTCTACCTGCTCCAGGAAATCTTTGAACCAGGCTTCGGAGTCCTTGGAATCTGGGTCGGTCAGACTATCTCCATCGTCCAAGTCCTCTTCCACATCTGTCACAGGTAAGTTCAAATCTAGAGACAATTTGTCACCCCGCCTCCGTGTCCCCATCTCCCTGTCCAGCTTGGAAGAGTTGTCCATGTCACTGTACTTCCTCTTGGCTGCAAATGCTGACTTCTCCGATGTTACCACCGCAGCCATGCATTCACCTCTATTTTCAGCAGCAGCACATTCAACTGAGATCTGCATCTGCCATCTACTGGCCCCTAGTACCCTTTCTTCAGAATAGTCACTGCTTTTCATGTTTGATAGGCAAACCTCTCCATCCATGGACATGGTTGACGTAGCCACAAAGATGGTGCTGCCGGTGCTGATTTCTCTCCCATATGTGTCTTTCAGCTTGCCGTTCCCAAGGGCATAGGATAAACAGTTCTGCACGAGCAGATCAGCTCTATCTATATTTTCGAGATAAACTACCGAATGGGGCCTCCGCCTCAGCTCATCCGTGATATAATCAACAACTGTCTTGCCCCTGAGCTTCATTTCACAATCTCGCAGTTCCTGGAATTCACAAGTTGAGCACATTGGGCTAATCCCTTCTTGAGAGCTCAGGTCTGCATAAATCAGCCTCTTCCTATCATTAAATATTATCTCAGCAAGAGCCAATGCTATTCTCCTCTTTCCCACCATGTCAGGTCCGAGAAAAGTCAGCCAAAGGTCCCTCCCAAACCTTGACCTTTTAAGGCTTCCACTTTTGTAGCAGGACACAACTTGACTGATGATGCATAAAGCTTCATCCTGCCAACCTACGTTCTTCTGAAGAGAGCCCCAAAGTGTCTTGAAATCCTGTGGATCAGACTGCAGCTCCAGATGATTATGGCCTGAGGATAAAGAAGACTGTTGCGCAACCTCATGCGGTGCTTTAAGTCGAGCACCTAGCTCTGAAGAAGTAGAAGCAGAACCTAGGAGCTGTTGGGTATGGGTACATTCTTTGTAGTCTTGCGCCCTCCACTTCTCTATGGCCCCATTTGATGACACGTCAGTCACTCCCAACCCTAGGTCTGTGGCAACAGTGGCTGCTGATGGAGGCAATGCCTGATGGGCTGGCAATATGTAATAGGTTGGCAACTTCTGGGAACACAAGGTACCCTCGACCCCAGCATGCTTGGTTTCAGAAATATTATGCATATACGCATGCTTAGCATGAGAGGCCAGTTGAGCTCCTCTATCATGCTCACGTGGAGAAATCTTCTGCTGGTCAGAGGCAATAGAAGCACCCATCTGTGGATATCTGTTCTCAGATACAGATGAACCATTGCTGCACCATTTCGTCTGATCTGGAGCCAAATGAAAGGTATCCATAGCCACAACCTCTGGTCGAGCTTGCTGGATTCCCAAGTGTTCTACCGGTTGATGTTTATGAAGACTGTGACACACGTTATTCCATTTCTTTTGCAGATCCAGAATTTTAGCATTCAAAGTTGTTCTATCATCTTTCTGCATGAATATAGATGAATTTCCCACATTAAACGGCAATCACATGGAAAAAGAACATCTCCTAAGTAAACTAAAGAACTATAACACAGAAGCTATTAAACACCTTAAAAACATCCATTGCCTTGTTTGAATCAGATTCAGGCATTTGTAACCAGGAAGGCAAGTTTGTTGTGTACTGATCAGAGACTGATGTAGAAGATCCAGCCTGCAAGAGAGCAGCAACTTCTTCTGTGCATTTCTTATTGCAGAGGTCACATTGAGAACCAGAGCATGGGCTGCTCAAAGGAGTTGCAAGCTCAGATGGCAAGGAAAAGAACCCACCAAATGGGATGAAGGATCCCATTAAGCTGTAGTCACATTATAGGAGGAAAATATGAGATCCAAAGGGCGCTTACAGAGCCAGGAAGCAAAATTTACTTCTTATAACATAAACTAGCAGCCACCTCTCAAAGAAAACTCTTGTGACCAGTTTCTATAAGACACTGCTCTCACACTTATCCCCCACGGAGCAAGATCATAACCAATATAAAGTAAAAATTGCTACATAAGGAACACACGAGTTGAATTTTATCATATCATTCCGGGTCTGGACCACCAGTCGACAAGGCAAAATATAGAACGCAATGCATGTAACCTGACATACAAAATCCCGCCTGGACTGTCATTGCCGCAATTAGACAGCAGGAGAACCATCTCTCAGGTCAGTGAAAAGAAGAAACAGTGGCAAAGACAGGGCCCTACATGTGACTGTGTTTGCAAACAGTTAATTAATTTATTAAAAAAAGAGAGGGCAAAAAAAAGGACTCTGGTGGTTATCAGTGATTACAGGAACGATGAGCCCTCAAAATGCAGAGACAGAAAGGCACAAAGAACAATAATTTATATAGGTTCTTAACTGAGCTGTATATGGACTATTTGTACTTTTGTTAGAGAATAATTTATTCATTAATTCTTAAACTACATTGAATCCATCAAATTGTCCAATCGCGAAGGGCAGCCGATTAAGGGAAGAGTTACATTTGGATTTGCTATTCTAAAGCAGACAAGAGCCCACCTGGATTTGGAGGGGGGGAATCTCTGCGTTGATGATGACGATCTATAAGTGATGGGGAGCAGATGCAAGTCCCAATCTTTCTCCACGGTTGGGAATCGACTCAAAAACTTCTGATATGTTTCATAGTTCTCTGCGGCACCAATGAGCCACAATCTCCCTTTGTGGGCTTCCAACAATGCCGTCAGCCGAGAAACCACATAACACGCAGCCTCCTGCTGCTGGGAAGCGCTGTCTTCGTGAATCAGCGCTGTCAATAGGCCCAAGGAGACGATAACTCCAGAATCTGAGCAGCGCCCAAGTGCATCAGACAACTCGTTTAACTTCTGGGACATCTTCGTCTCCACGCTCGCATTCCTTCCCCCACCGCCGGCAAACTCAGATATCTCCTTCTCGATGGGGACTGTGCTCAATCCACCAAGACCAGCAGGCAAAACGCCCTGTTTCCCACTCTCGACAGCGTCAAGAAAGCTCTCAAGAGCGCTCTTCGAGCACATCCCTATGATAAGTGGGTTCTTGCCGGACTTTCTAGCAAGAATTTCCCCAATTCTCCTGCAATTCTCGTCGGTGTCCTCACCGCCCGGAAAGTGGGAGCCCGTGCCCCACCGTCTCTGCTCTCTGTCCGTCAGATTACAGAGGAAGACGGGTGGTGGACAGCCAGACTTGAAGAGCCTGGAAGCCTGAGGAACCGGCATGTGCACAATCGCCAGCTTTATGTCGTAGCTCCTGAAACCTGCCTCACCAAAGACCCGACTGACGATCGGGTCGTCGAGAATTGAGAGGAGAAAGTGCTTGAGCTCGACCTTGATTGCTGACGGTGGTGCTGCCAGCGGCGCGCTGTGAATCTGATGTAAGTGGAAGCTCTCCGGGCTCCTCCTCTGGTTCGCCTGCGAACGCTTGATCGCGGCCATAAGGGAGTTGGAAACGGGAGGCTCGTCCAGGTTCTTGGTGCAGGGGAGGCGGTCGAGGGACACGCCGACGCTGAGCTCGAGCGCCTTGAACTGGAGTCGTGGGGAGTAGGCGCTGGTCCACGCCCGCCCGCAGGCCTCCCTCAGCGGAGAGGCGGGTAGGGACAGCAGGGCGGAGACGGCGTGCAGAGAATTCGTCTGGGCGTGGTTCCTCCGTCGAGCCACGGAGACTGCGTCGTCGAGGGCGCGAGCTGCCTCCTCCGTTAGGCATTGCCGGGCGACGCTGACCGGCGTCGGCATCGTCGGCGGTGAGAGGGGGGCCAGAGACGTACGAATACGGCGAAGTATTTTTTTTTCAAAATTTTTTTGGACTGAATACGGTGAAGCAGGAGTCAGGTGGACACGGGGGTTTCCATTTCTGTTACCTTCCTCTCGATTCAGATTGATTGAGGGAGGAGGAGATAGAGATATAATTTCATATTTATATCATATTATATATATATATATAAAAGAAACACGCAAAAAACCAAAAACAAAATCGTCTTCCTATTAATAAATTTAATATTAAATAATTTTCTTTGAGAGAAAGTGTCAAAATTTACCCTACTCTTGACCAACTTAGTCTTCACTGCTCTAAATCCTACTCACTCACATTCTTCACATTTACAAATCCCCAATAAAATAACTTATTTAAAAATATATTAAATTATTTTAACAGATAATAAACATTTATTTTATCACTTTTAATATTAATATAATACAAATATTATTTCTCTCTTTTATATATATATATATATTTACTTTTTCATAATAGATTTTCTTATTAATTTTTAAGTAACGAATTTATCGTGTGTTTATGCCTAGAATCCTTCATCCCACTTCTATGCTATCTGTATGCGATTTGCATTAAATAAACACATGTTGCGGGGGCACATGATTCTCTCTCTCAACGAAATGATATTTTGTCCCCATCTCCACTCATATTCCACTCTTCTATCTCTATCGTCCCCAATCAAATCCGTCAAGCTCGAGCCTGAAAAACAGGGCGTTTGTTGGAGTTTTTAATACGAGATAACTATGGGAATAAAAAAAAAAGGTCTTGTGAACTTAAGGGAGAGAGAAGGAGAGTAAGAAGGATGAATATAAGTGAGTGGGAGGGGAGCATCGTGACAAAATCTAGCAACAGGTAGAAAGGGGCATTTTGGAGGAGGAGGAGGAGGAGGAGGAGGAAGTTGGGGGAGAAGAGATGCCGTGCCCACTTGAGCAAAAAGGCAGCGTGGAAATATGAATGGGGACCCAGCTTGCCACTCAGGTCGCTGTCACCTGTCAAGGTCCAGCAGAGGAGAACGAGAAACACACACAAAACACAGCACAAAACACAGTACAACTTATTGATTTGTTGGCAAAAGAAGAAACCAAGTTGCAACGGTTACATGTTATACTTTCCAGATTCATGTACTGACCCTTTCAAATGTTAATCGGTCAGGAGGGCAGGTGTCTGGGCAGTCCCTTGAGCTGGATGGATGGGATGGGAGACTTGATGGCTCGAGTTCAGGGGTGTTGTTGGCCTGCACTGATCATTCCATATTTGAAGTCAGATGAAGAACTTCAGAGAGGATAAGAAAAGAGCAAGGAGAGCTCGGGATCTCCAAGGAAGTATGGGAATCTTCATAGAGAGGGTTAGTGTTGAATATGGTCGACATTCATTTTGATTATTTGGATTTGTTGTGTTGTTGTGTTATTGTGTCTTGTTGCCATGGCATCGACGGATGAGTTTCTTCTCCTTGGTCTTTCTGTGCTGTCTCGTCAGCCCAGTTATCCCTATGCTGTCTCGTGAGCCCAGTTTCTGTGCTGTCTCGTCTTGATCGAGACGAGCTGTAGTCACAGTAGAGCCGGTTAACCCAGGCATTAACCACAAGTACAGGTCTTTAGGCATTTCATAAGCTCCAACTTTAAATTTGAAAAGTTGTAAATCGTGCTGATGGTTCGGTTTTGTATGCATTACCTGGCTCCGCGCAGTTGATTATCTCAACCACGTGCTAAGACGGAAAAAAATGAAGAAGAAGAAGAAGAAGAAGAAGAAGAAGAAATCAGAACATTGAAACTTCTCTTGCCATATGCATTCCGAATCAGGGAAGACATTAAAAATCTCTATGCAGTTTCATATCTACTGTGTCTATATAATGAAAAGGAAAAGCTATTAAGCCCCCTCACTTCTTGACGAGCAAAAAGTAACAAACAAATACCTACAAATGATCCCTCATTTCTCTTAGCGGAGTATTGCAGCCCAGTAGGTCCGCCCCGTTATCTCGTTCCCGATTTCTCTATCCGTGTTAGTTTCTCTGTCGTTCGGTCTCAAGCTTGCATGGGGCGCGTTGGAGTGGGAAAGCAGTTGATTCTTCCAGGAATTCCCTCTGCTTCTCATCAGCAAAGCAGAGAACAGACTCCAAGCAAACCTCCCGGGCAGATGCTGGTGGCACGGGCTTAAAGTCCATCAGCTTTGAGTATCCCAGGATGAGATGATACATGTAATCGTAAATGCTATCCATGCTCAAACTTTCCATGAACGCTTGCCCGCTTCGTCCTATGGCTTCAGCCTGGAAGGCATGGTATTTGAATAAATGAAGAAAACCAGCCACTTCTCTGCGTATTTGTGTCAAACACTAGGATCGAGCCTTTCTTCCTTAATAGTTTCTTTGCTTGCCGATATACATTTGCAAAGATTCGTCAAGTTCATCTTTCGGTCTTGGAGATGCCGTGATTAAATTAAGGCAAAACCATATCATAAATGAAGAAAAGAAAAATGTGAAAGAAAATGCACCTTTGATGGGTTTGCATTTCCCCAGTCAACTGCAAGCTTTATGGAAGCGCATATATTAGTAGAAGAGAGAGGCCAGAAGTTCTTCTTCGGAATGAGACCACGGCTAAAGAAATCCTCATACTGTGGTGATATAATTAGAGCCAGGGAACCACAGGACAAAATGTACTTCAAGCTCACAGACCAAGCATAACCTTCTGCGTAAATCTTGTAACTGTGGAAGGAAGAAGGATGCTTCTGTTAAAAAAAATGCATCAAGAAATCAAAGACACGTAGAAAGAAAACTAAAAGAATCTATTAGGAAGAAAAAAAAATTAACTCTTTACAATTCTAATGTATGTTCATAAATACTTGCAAGTGAATCAAATCTAAATTCTCACCGATGTTTACACTGGTTTGATAGTCTGGACCGCTCATATCCAGCTCTTGCTTCTTCCACCCAATCCTGCAGTGAACGAGAAGATGCAAGCTTACCCAATCACCCGACTTGAAAAACTTTTACAGAGCTAAATATGCACAGTAACTTCTCGAGATCAACCTGTCGCATGATTTGTGCTCCCCACTTCCTAGAGTGATTGCATGTGAGCAACTCTGTTCGCACAGGAGACTCCACATCAGGGTTTCCTTTCCAGTAAGCACGTGCAATTCTGTTTGTCCAACTCACAGTACGTGAACCTTCCTTGATGTCTTGAAACTCCTTATCCCAGGGATGCAAGTTTGTCTCAGGCCTGCAGTGCAATTTGTTTCGAATGCAGTTAGTTAAGAGAAATCACTTACCTCTGCGAATCCAAGGAATTAACTTACCAACAAGCTACTGTGTCTTATGCATAGTTACTCAGATCATTGCCATTTAACTGAGGTATTCACAAGAAGAACAGCTTGTTTTTAACTGACTTTCTGGGCATGTAAGTTTGTCTCAGGCCTGCAGTGAAATTTGTTGGAATTGCAGTAAAAAGAAATCACTAATCTCTTGCAACTCCAAGGAATTAACTTAGTGACAAGCTATTGTGTCTTCTGCCTAGTTACTCATATCCTTGCCATGAAACTGAGGCATTCACAAGCAGAAGAACTTGCTTTTAACTTTATTTTTGGGACACAGAGTCCAGAGTGATGGAGTAAAAGCTATCCCAGAATCGTAGTTGTCACCTCATTGAAAGAACTGATCACAAAGCCAGCATTCATTTAATCCAAAAATTCTCCCAACGAGGAGATATTAAATGACTCCGTTATTGTAGGCGTGAAGAGATTGGATGAACGGAAATTCGATCCCCGTCTATGACAAAATACCCAAGCCACAGTAAAGTGAAAAATTTGGGCATCAGCTCTTACCAACCCCAGAAAGACCAGTCTGGGAAGGGAATATCATAGTGATCCGGTGTGGTGCAATAGCGGAACAAAGGCAAAGGCTTGGACACGTGCTCCGTTCGGTTGATGGTCGGCTTGTCCATGCAGTCAAACATCAGATCGACATCAGGCACCAAGCCAGGGTACCTCCTGAGAAGCTGCAGCAGACCCCACACAGTAAACATTGCCCGACTCTGTACGCAGGCGTAGTAGAAATCGACATACAGCTTCCCGTCCACGATAGACACCCGGAACGCCGCAAAGTTCCTTGCTTCCGCTACTTGTGACAACGATATCCCGGAGCTGGCCCACGGCTCCAGATCTCGGTGAATCGATCGGAAGAAATCCGGGCAGCTCTCGGTCGGCTCGGGAAACTGAGGATGACGGGATTCCTCGAGGGTAGTAGAGTCGGCCGACGAATAGGGACAAGTGAGGTAGGAGCACTGGATGATCTTAGAAGCCCGAGCGTACCGGGTCTGCTCGTTGAAGATCTTGGGAGGGAAGAGGTGCCACGGGGTGGGCCGTAAGTTGTGACCGGCCACTGTTCCCGTCTGCGACAAGAAGTTGTCCAACTGTCGGGCGACAACCGGAAAAAAAGACTCCAAACGATTATAATACAGTAAAAGAGTGGGAGCTAGGCCACAAGTTAATCCTTTTACAGGAATCAGAAACGATGGAACTGGCTACTGAACGAAAAAAAGATTACTTCACACCTTGTAGATGAGCAGGATGGTGAGGAGGAAGAGGGAAAACGGGATACCGCAGGTGAAGAGGTGGGAGGGTCTCCGGGATTGGCTTCTCGTGGGCAGCCCCATTGACAGGAAGGTGTCGAGCAAGGTCGGGCTGATGACTGTTTCCCGCCACACATCGGCCAAAGCTCCGGCTCCGTTCGGGCCTCTCAAGATCATGTAGTTGTAGATGGCTGACTCTCTCACCAGCCCCCCTCCCCAGCTCTCCTCTCCATTCCCTCTCTCCCACATCCGCTTTTCTCTCCATTCAAACTTCTGGGAGGACTGACTCTCCCCCCACCTCCATCTCTCTCTCTCTCTCTCTCGAACGGTAGTGGAGAATGGCGTCCAATGCCACCGCTGAGATTAAATAGAATAAGTTTAAAAATTTATTAAAAATGATACGGGCTGTTCTTTTTTTTTCAGGTTATTAAAATTTCTTGAAGCCAATTGCTCGAGTGGGATTAAATATTGAAGATTATATATATATATATATATAATAGATTAGTTAGGTTTTTAAAACCTCCTCTATTGGATGTCTTAAAATTTTTAAATACGTAAAATGTTAATTTCCAAATAAATTTATTATGTAATTAAAAATCATTCTTTTTTTTCATGTGTGAGAGGATGTGGGCTTTTTTTTATAAGCCACCGGTATCCAATTGGACTTTATCCGACTGCTTAATCTGGATCGTCCTAGGTCGGCCCATTTAAGAGGTTAATCGCTCCCCGCCACAAGTGGGATTCGAACTTGAGTCCTTCCATTGGGATGATAAGTGCCGAACTACTCTACCACGCCCACGGTGGGTAAAGGATGTGGGCTTTCTCAACCATATTATGTACATCTTACATATCTAGGCCTATAAAAAATGATTCGACTGAAGCAATGCATCAAAAGATCATGTTTGCGCCAGAATTTTCGGATAGTTAGAGAATATCAAATCGTGTAAATACCATCTGAAAATAAATGGTGAAGTTTGAAAGGTAAGAAAAAAAATATTTACAACAAAAAATCATAAGAAATTTTTAAAAAATAATTAATTATATATAAATAATTA
>CXYZ01012252.1:3036046-3122167 GCA_900006705.1 Sonneratia caseolaris
GATTTATTTAAACATATTAAACTATTTAAATTTATCTTTTAAAAATTAATTTTTTATTTGAGCCGGACTCCTGGCAGCCTGAAACACGAAATACTTTTACTCAAACCGAAAATTTTAAGACAAAATAAAATCATACTGAATTAAAACAGCTTAAAAATCATCCTACCAACTCAATTGGTATGTCTAGATATTTATATATTTAAATACTATAAGTGCAAATATGAAAAAGTCAAAACTTTGCGACAGTGTCGTACTCTCCATTTAGTGGGAAATCGAGAGAGAGAGAGAGAGAGAGAGGGTGGGTTTAATTATTAATTAACAAATACTACTTTTCCTCCTCATCCATAAAGTATGTAAAAAAAAAAATCAGTGGGGGAGGGTCATCATTAAGAGGTAGGGTAGAGTTCTCTCACCACAGTTGCGGGCGTGGGTAAAACCCGGCCCATTGTGGGGGCGGGTCGGGGCGTTTTCTGCCATCTTTTCCTCATCCTCGATTGTCCTCCTCGCTCCACCGGCAGTCCGATCACCTCCGCTAATCTCTCTGAGACCGGTCAGCGAAAATCTCCACCGTCGCTGTCCCGCTTTTGCAATCAAAAGTCAAATGAATGAATAATTGAACCAATCAAGCATAGAATTTTTTTATAATTGTTAAAAAAATAATATAAAAGGGGCTCAATTTAGTTCCTAATACTCTTGATTTGGCTGATCGCAAAACCGATTTTTGTAATATAATGATCAGATAAAATTAAAATACATTTTTTTCTCACGCTCAAGCTCGGTTAATCTCACCGTCTTTGGTAAAAATTATAATAGCTGAATTTACCAATTTTTTGGGAGAATATATCTTATACCATAACTACACTACCCAATCTAACATGTAATTCTTCAATAAAAAAATAATAAATATTAATTTATTAATTTCTAATAAATAAAAATATATATGAATATGATATAATTATGGTAAAAAATAATTTGTGGCGGTTGAGCGACTTTGCAAACTAAGGTATATAATTTTATTAAAAAATAGATAGTTATCCCATAAAATCGTGACGGTCAGCCTCATATTGTTTTGGTGGAGGTTCAGAGTGAGCAAACGGCGATCATTGATTGCAATTCAAAAGCCCTCAATTTTGTTCGAGCTCGCCGGCCCTCTCTCTCTCTCTCTGCCTGTCTGGATCTGTCCAAAACCCTAACTCATCTCTAGCCCGGAGTCTAATTCACGTTAATTTCCATGGCAGCAACCGACGCCACCACCAAGTTCCGGGACACTGACTTCCGGCCGGTCCCCCAGTCCCCCGATTTCCAACCCGAGGTCTTGGTGTCGGCGCACGACGGACTCCGCTTCTGGCAATTCATGGTCGCCGGTTCGATTGCAGGGTCCATCGAGCACATGTCCATGTTCCCCGTCGACACGGTGAAGACTCGTATGCAAGCCATGGGATCCTGCCCAATCAAGTCAGTCGGAGTCCCCCACGCCCTCCGGTCGATTCTCAAGGCGGATGGAGTGCTGGGCCTCTACCGAGGCATCGGTGCCATGGGTCTGGGAGCTGGGCCCGCCCACGCCGTGTATTTCTCAGTGTATGAGGCGTGTAAGAGGTTCTTCTCGGGTGGGAATCCCAATAACTCCGCCGCTCACGCAGTCTCGGGAGTTTGTGCTACGGTTGCCAGCGATGCTGTGTTCACACCGATGGATATGGTGAAGCAGAGATTGCAGCTGAAAAACAGTCCCTACATGGGGGTCTTGGATTGTGTTAGGACTGTCTTGAAGGAGGAAGGCTTCAGGGCCTTTTATGCGTCCTATAGGACCACTGTGGTCATGAATGCTCCCTTCACTGCGGTGCATTTTGCCACGTATGAGGCATCCAAGAGATGCTTGACGGAGATTTCACCAGAGAGTGTGAACGACGAGGGTTGGGTTGTTCATGCCACTGCTGGGGCTGCTGCTGGAGCTTTGGCGGCCGCAGTTACTACTCCTCTTGATGTTGTGAAGACTCAGTTGCAGTGTCAGGTAAGCATGGTTGCGTTTGCACTAACTCCTATCTTTCCCAAATGTTCCCAATGCATTAGAATGTTTATTATTAACACTGAAGGTAGTCGATGAGATATGCATAGCTAGTTCACAGATCGTAAAGTTGTGGTGGTTATATCTTGGGTAACATCAGCCAAATATTCTGCTTTGATTTTTGGTTCCATGGGAATACTGAGCCCTAGGCATCCGAAGGACAACCTTGGTAATAGAACTTCGTTAATGAACTGTAACTTGATCGTGCGTTAAATTGTCCACCATTATCATGCCATGCCAGTTTCTTGTCAAATCGTGTCTCCTGCGAACGAGTCTACAGGTGAGAGCTTTGGTGCATGATGTGAAGTTTCGTTAAGCTATAGTGACTTTCTGCTCGTCAGTTTTCATGGGCCGTCATTAGAGGAAACCTAACTTTATCGTCTATTGTGATAATTGGCTATAACTTTAGATGATGTGGATATTGCCTTCTTCACCATTAAAGGCAGTAGGGTTGCAAGTAATGTGATTTGAAATGCTGCATTTCATACCAGTTGTCAACCAGTATTACCACTCCATGCCCTGGGTGATGTGTTGTTTACTCTGGGGAGCACATGATGTCCTTGAGTCATCATTTTGACATTCTGTATGCTGCATGCAAGTGGACTGTTCATTTTGCTTAAACTATCGGAAACTTTTCATGAACATAATAGCGGCTCTACTAGAGAGATAAAAACAGATGAGCTAGGTAACTGGAAGGCTCTGTGACGATTACATGAATGGACCATAACATCCACAGACACAGCATTTAAAGCTGAAGCATCATATGCAGCAGGAGTCTCAAAGATAGCTAACACAGTCCCAACTTTTTTGGTTTAAGATAGTTACGGTTCTTTCTTTAACAAGCTGAAGCCATAGCAGTACAGTTAGGTGTGTCTTTAGCATCCACACAAGAACGGAAGAAAATCTGTATTTTGGCTGATTCATCAGTTTCTGTAAGTGCTATTAGTTCAGATACTGAAACACTATGGGAATTAAGACCCCAGTAGAGAATATCCAAGGTATGTCTGTTGAACCCTACTGAAAATTTTAGGCTAGTCAGGCATATTAATGAATTTGCTTTATTGAATACTCAAAAAAGGAAAAAAGAAGGGCCAGTTAGGCAGTATGACTGAAACAGAGGGTCTACGTATTGTTGGTGTACCTTTCGAAAACTAATCTATTGATATGATTATATGTTAAAAAGGTGGACCTTGTACTATAGCAGTGATGATTTGTCTGATCTAAGCCTGGTCTTCCTTGAATCCAGGGTGTCTGTGGATGTGACAGATTTAAGACAGGATCAATAACGGATGTAATCCAAACTATCATCGAGAAAGATGGGTACAGAGGGCTCATGAGAGGATGGATTCCTAGGATGCTTTTCCACGCTCCTGCTGCTGCAATCTGCTGGTCCACTTATGAAGCCGCAAAATCCTTCTTCCAAGAACTAAACAGTAGCAATAGCGGTGGTACTGGCACCTGAATACCAAGCTTATCCATTGACCGCAAATTGCATTGAAGTACTTTGTGATTGGATGATTTGAAAGGCGAGAACATATATATGTTGAAGGAGTCCAGCTTCCCTCGGGATGCATCTAATGAAAGACGAAGACGTCTTCTCAGGGCTGCTTCTGGGGCAGTCATGGGAGGTCCTTTCTCACCTTGGGCCAGTGTAGGAGACACATACTCGCACGAATACACTTGTATGTGGTTACTGTTTAGTAATTTAATTGATTATAGTTGAGTCTCCACCTTTTGGAATTGAATCGACTAGATTTCATCTTTATAATAATTAGCAACTTTCAAATTGACATGGTCCGTGTGAATGGATGGGCCATGGGAGGAAATTTTCTTGGTTGTACGATGACGACTAATCCTCTGATCTGATCATGAATGAGATGGAACTCTAAGAAATTCTTTAAGTCTCATCTCCTCGCTGCACAGGCCATGATTGTGTTCTGACAACTCGACTGACGATTACAGTGATGTCATCGAGTTTTCCACCTGAAAAAAAAAAGAGAGGACCGAATCGATGATAATCAGGCATCAGGAATCGGAAGATGATGGTTACCACAATGAAAATTTTGAGTCATTCATGCCTGTTAGCTTCATTCCCATAATTTTCTTCCACAGAGGAACGTCAAAACCCTGCAGATGAAACAATGCTGCATCATACAACTAAATGGAATACGACTTGTAGCCATAGAACAAATTTTGCAGGGAAGTTCTGATGCGATGGTATCGTTTTATCACCCACCCTTGCCCTTGCTTCCACTGAGTAGGGAGAATCGAAGCTAGGATCGGTCGAGTGTTGGTTAGCCAGGTCGCACAATGCCTTTGCTAACAACACAACCAGAATCTCTAGTCAGAGTCAGAAGGCCAAAGATTCTCTGGACTTTCCCACATGGATCAAGAGAAAACTACCTGTCTCTGAAACATCGCCGTGTCCGGTCACGACTGAAACGATCTCATGATCGAACATGTTGTCGAAAAGTCCATCTGATCCCATCACAATGGTGTCTTGCTCCATTAATGCCACCGTGCTTAACTGTCATCCAAGGAGGACAGCAGAACCGTCAAATTAGTGAATGTTATACTTTGCAGTCAATACTAACGCAATGGGAGAGTCTCTGCCATTGCAGGATAGAAGCAACCCAGATGATAAGTGGGAAAATGAGCCGAAGGTAACTCGAAGCCCAAGATTGCATATGCTATAGCTTCGTACCACAGCATCAAGATATGTCTGGCCAACCACCTCGGAGCTAAGCTGGAAGGGGCAGTCAAAGTAATGCTCCTGAGGAGAAGTTGAAAATACTACCTTGCCTGCGAAGTGAGTTTCAGAACCACCAAACTTCAGTCAGCAAAGGAGAAGCTAACAAAGAGCTTGGGAGATAAAAATTTGTACAATATTTGACATAATAGAAGCGTTTACCCTTGCGAATAACCCTCAATCCACAGTCCCCGACATTTGCGATCTTCAGTGTCCCCTCTCTATCTAACATGGCAATTATTCTGAGGAAAGGAGAACGACAAATGAATAGAGTAGAAGATAATGGTGGGGTTGCTGCTGCTGCTGCTTCGAGTTAAGTAAAGGTAGCGGGCAAAAATTACGTACAGCGTAGCTGAACCTACAGAAGAGGTCGCAGCATGTGCTTCTTTCAAGAGCATCAGGGGATCATAGCTAATCTGACATCAAGAAAATGCTAACAGATGGTTTAAGCAGCGACTGGACAACTGATTTTCCAAGCCTTGAGAGAGCCAGAGCCAGATGTGAAGGGGAAGAATTGATGATATAATGAACCGTAAATAAGATAGATTCGGAGAACGCATTTGCTTACCTCCTCAACACTCAACAGGGACGAAGCATTAGCCATCAGTTCCCGTGAAAACAAGGAAGGGTCAACATTCCGTTCAGCCCAACTTACACCCCAAGAGAAACATGATGAACAATATATCAGAGGAAAGCCTTAAAACACATAGAAGAATCATCTATTATGCAGCAGAACAGCTTGCTGCTTTCTTGGTTCCATCTTATATTCCCAAGGAGGCTTCATCCAACCACAATATACATGTGAGCACGGAAAACGGATTTGCAGGCATGCAGGTGATAGTGATGGTGATTGGTGCATCAGAAGTAGACCAGGCTGAGATTAGAAGAAGGAAGATGTGTTACCCGGAAACACCATCAGCAACAGCAATGACTCCACCTTCGTAGGTGCTAACGAGATAGGAGTCCTCACCGCCTTTGTCAACCTTACCAAGGACAGAAACTGAGGAATCTATACAGGATTCAATCACTAAGAAGTTCGCTGGGATGAGGACAGCAATATTCCCCGGAGACAGTTATTTACCTTGTTGGGATGAGGGATAAGGTGGGCCCCCACGCAAAGACAAAGATCAGACTCGGGCGTTTGATCTCTACTGATACTGCAATAAGAAGGAAAACCATTTTTCACTTCACGGAAAATGCAGAGTTCGACAATCAGAAGGGGAGCAGATCATGGACACATATCGATTGTTCTGTCGTTAATTTCAAATGCATCCACGGAAATCTTATAGGCCGCCGCCGGCGAGAGCAAGAGGAAGACGTGGTGGAGCTGTGACCTCACCTAAATGGACCATTGGGAGCGCAGAAAAGCCAAGTCCTGCTGCTGTGTCTCTGTCTCTCAGTGGGAGTCCAAATGGGAAGAGTGGGATGGGCTCGGGAGGAAGACGACTGCGAGACTAAAAGAGAAGCTCCGAACCCACCGAGCAGAGTCGGAGTTGCAGCCATCTCTTCAGCACGTCCCGCCCACCGCTAACACCTTAGCGCCCCACTCCCAATCCATCTCCCAGCCAACCACTTCCTCCTCGGGCCGTAGTTCGTTGTCCGTCGTTGCTCCGTCAGGTAGGTGTGCCGCAGGTTATGCCACGTATGCAAACATAATTTATTTTTATTTTATTTTTCGTTTATCTATTTTCAATAAGTTTATTTTGGACGTTCTTCCTTCCTCAAGATTATCTATCGCCTAGATTGAGTACAATTTTAGGTCACATTTACTTAGGTTCTCTTGGATCTTGTGGTACTACTAACAGGCAATTTAAATCAATTTGTGCATAATTAAAATATCAATATCACCATGAGCACGGCTAGCAATCTTTGATGAGATACAGAATTAGATAGGTTTAGATTAAATTATAATAATTCTGTATTATTGGATAAGACACTACTAATTATATTCAATTAAATATATTAAAATTTATTTATTATATTTTATTATAATAATCTCATTATTATAATCCTACATAAATATTTTGATTAAATTATTATTGTAATATTAAATATATTAATTGTTATACAAGATAACGGACAAGTTATGGGTACGGGTAGTTGAATTTTTTTTATATGGACAGTTTAAATATTATATGCCACTTATTTTTAACCAAGGTAATTTCTAAAAAAAATAAAGATAAAATATAGTAAATCACGAACGGATGACCCAAAACATGGATCATCAAAATTAATTCTAAAATTAGGTAACCAAAATTTTGACTTCTAGAATCTGCCCATTTAGTTTAGCTTATTTACTCAAATGGTCATTATATTATAAGAGGCTGCTGCTGGATTGTGAAGAGACAGAGTGGGACAGCGATGGGCAACAGCTTGAGGTGCTGCATAGCCTGTGTTTTTCCCTGTGGAGCTCTGGACCTCATCAGGGTCGTCCACCTCGACGGCCACGTCGAAGAGATAACCCGCTCCATCACGGCCGCTGAGTTCCTCGAGTCCCACCCGGATCACTTCCTCAGCTTGTCCTCCTGCTCCCATCAGGGCGGCACCGTCGTCCGCCAGATCCTCGTCCTCTCCTCCCGATCCGAGCTCAAGCGAGGCTGCATCTACTTCCTGATTCCCTGCTCATCCCTTCCCCAAGATTTGAACAAGAAGAGCACGACGAAGAAGATGATGAGCGGGAGCAACATTCGGAGCAGTTCCGGCTGCACTCAGATCGGCCAGAGCAGATCCTCCGGCAAGATCGGGAATGTGGACCAGAAATCTCCTGAAACCGAGCTCCAGACGAGGTGCTCGTCGGGGAGAGATCGGAGACGCCACAGCCGAACCGCCAGCTGGCTGCCTCATCTTGAAAGCATCGTCGAAGACTAGACAACCCGAACCCATATACTCACACATGCAAAACTCACAAAATGAATACAGCAATACCAGAAGAGCTACGGAGCCACTCATTGTTTTGTAGATCGGGACTTCATTTCTCTGTCACTGCATTCTTTTCTTGTCCTCATTAATATCATTGTACAGTTGATGCAAAAGGGTCGCCATTGATCTGCTCCACTCAATTCACTAGCTACTTCATGAGGTACACCGATCAAGTTTTTTCCTCCCACCTTTTCTCCGACGAAAAGGAAGGAAAAAGAAAGAAGAAAAACCTACGCGTTTTGGAGAGAGAGAGAGAGAGAGCTAGCGTTGAGTTGTACACATTACAAACCTTAACGTGAGTTGATGGGTAATTCAGTCAGTTTTCTCTTTGTCTTCAATGTTTTCTGCTGATTCATATCACGTAACGTCATCTTTGTGTGCCTGCTCTGTGCATCATCGGCCGCCTGCAGTAAGAGAGCTCTGCCTGCAGCAACCATGAGAGAGCAAGATTATGTCCGGACTACTGTAGTCATGGGCAGAGGCTCTGAAATAGAGAACGTCTACGATCTGTGGTCGCCTTCTCCTGGTTTTCCATATCCCTACGAAAATCTGAGTTGACTGTCCTAATTTTAATGCACGCGGGCTCAACTTGTTTGCGGGGGTGGAGGTGAAATCCCATGAGCAAGCAATCTTGCAGCTCCAGATACCCATTTTTCTGTGGCTTGCTGAATTATTATTGATGGCGAGATTCAATGCATGCCAACCAAGTCCAGGACAGAAATGGATGGCATATATATGACCTTATAAACACGCACGCACATACATACATATACATATACATATGTATAATTTGTGGGTGGGAGTTACAGCTATTAGATGCTTCTTTCTTTCTGTGACTCTGTCCACGGTCAACCCAACCGACGAACATAATCAACATCGTCATTGTCGGCATCCATTATTATTAGGAGAGGGCAAGCACTGATTATGAACTGTCTGGACGCTCGTTCGGCTGCCATGGTGAGAAATGAGGTCGGTCAGCCTGCAGGCTGAGTCCAGGCTGATAACCAACCTGCAGGAGACGAGTACTGCTGGTAGCATAGTTTTTAAAACCGGACCGGGCCGGCCGGTTCGACCGGGAACCGGCCACTCACCCGGTCCGGTTCTCACAAAAATTCCAATTATTATTTAAATGAGGTCAAATCCAATTGAACCGGCCGGTTCTCACTTGAACTAATAAATACAATTGAACCGATAAGAAAAACGGCTAATTTAAAAATAAAAATAAAATAAAAACATATTANACATTATAACTATATTAATGATTTTGATTATAAATCATAATTAAATTATAATATTACATCAATTTATTGGAATATTATATTATTTATTAAACATGCGGTTCAACTCATTGAACCCCCGGTCCGACCCATGAACCCATACCTTGACCGGTTTCCGGCCTAGTCCGGTTTTAAAAACTATGCCAATGGTTGCTGCAGCTGCTATAATTTACCATCAATGGGCAGCCTCGAAAGAGTGGTCATTATCCTAACCCACAGACATGGATCATGGCTAATTAATAAGATTTCGGTTCAAATCCTGTGAATCGCAATAACTTATACTTATAGAAGCGAACGATCTTTGTCGAACCGATTATGTTCGAATATGGATTAGGTAGGCATGAGTGCATCGGATTTACTTAGACCAATTGTTATTCTATTGCTCTCGAGACTGCCGAAATTGTACGTGCAGGCGAGCTGGCAACACCAATAAAAGCTGTAAGATAATCCCCACCACACCAAATCAAAATGGAGATGAGAGAGATCATCTGAGTACGTGGGAGTTTTGAGGGACACGGGCGGGTGGACATCGAATTGGCTATGCAAAACTCGTTCGGACGATAAATGCACCCAAGTCATCATCTGAATCAATTTTACACGACGAACTCGTTGATGTGTGTGACATTTTGGCGAATAATTTGCTTGCTTTGGAAGGGGAGAGGGGTAGGCCCAGCCAGGACTCGTCAAATGGATGTCCAGCTGATGGTTTTCCCTCGTATCCCATCCACATCTGAAGTTTCATGGCACGTTCTAATCTGATTAAAAAAAAAATTCATGTGTGTATAGATCACGGAACATCCCACCTGCTTCCAGTGGTTTTGACATAAATATTATCTCAATGATTGAGATTAATACCTGCTTAACCTTCAAGATTTCATGGAAACTTGTTTGACAGATCAGGATGGAGACGTACTGCTGCTGGGTCTTACATGGCCTTGATCAGCATGGATGGCATCGATGGACTCATGGCAGCGAGCCATTAACCAATCTTGGATCCATAATAAAGGCTGTGGCTTCTACTTGGACGAATTAGAACATTATTTTATATCATTTATTACTTGGAGAGATTTTGTTCTTTTTTTGTATTTTTGAAGGACTCGTGAAACTTATTAGACTTTCTCAGTAGGGGATAACTTATTGATTAAATCTCTCATAGTTGAACGTGATATTTTCACTATACAAAAATTATTATCCTTTTATAGGTAAAATGAGTCACAATTCCACTAAATATATGTTTATGGCAAAATTCTCATCATTGTTAGTATTGGGTTTATGTTTATGACAAGATTCTCATCATTCTTAGTATTGGGTTGGGTGAAGATCGATCGCATGAGACAAGATCTCGCCAAAGGCATGCGATCAAAATGAGTCCCAAGCCACGGCCCAATACTATGGTTAAAGTAACTCGTTCAGATGGCATTTACCAGTGAACGTCAAGGATCTCACAGCATCGGCGAGTCAGGGCTCTTGATTCGGACAGGCCTTCACCATCTACCCCATGGAAAGGTTATCTGTTTACAGAAGGTGGAAGATTCACATGCTTAATAAAATGAAAAATCACCCAAATCTGCGTCCAAATTCCGATGGCATTGATGATCCTTTCATCATCCAACATTCACCACAAACACCTCTTTAACAACTGATGAACAAACACTCAATCCGGAACGACTTCGGTTGCAATGCAGGAACCGAGTAAACTATCAACCAATCCACCAAACGGGTCTCCCTCTGCTTCTTATTAAACATCTGATCTATGGAAAAAGCTCATGCATCTTATTAAGAGGTCCCCTGCCATCCTCACCCGCGTCCAAAAGCGTTGGACATGCTCCACTAAAGAAAAATAAGAGAGAAAAGAAACTGCACTAACAGTTTTTACAGAGCATAAGTATACAGTATCTAGTCGAAATGATACACGCCCGGGTCTGCCCGGATACCATAGAGAATCAGAACTGTCAGCTGCTGGCTGGCTGGCTGGCTGGCTGGCTGGCTGGCTGCAGGTCTCTCCACAAAAGTGGATGCTCAGGGTGTGATTGTTCTCAAGGAATAGCGGAGCCGCTAAGAGCATTCTGATGTCCAACTTCGGACGGAGGAGGTTTTGTATCATAGCTAACAAATCCGGAATGTGATCACTGTGGAGTCATGATAATGACTAACTAAATCAGCTGCTAACATGGAGTGGGTAACTGTGGTTCCCGCATATTTGAGCTTCTACCTGACACAAAAAAGGAAAGAAAATTATTAGGATCGTGCGGCTGCTTTTACCAAACCTGTCATGACAACTGGAGACAGCTTGATCGGCAGTACCTTCTGACCGCACTGATATGAAGCCGCCTTCCACTTCAAAATATGGACTGGCACAAGGGGCAATTTCTTTTGTTTGAAGTAGAGAACCATTTATTTAGGCATGCTGAGTGATACTTGTGCTTGCATGTCTTGCATGCAATACGAGGAAGGCTGTGGTTTGCAGTGTGAATCACACTGTAACAGATTGGACACTCCTCCACACCTTCAAACTCCTTGTCAAAGTTGCACTTCCATATTCTTATAGCTTCAGCTATAGCTCCATTCTGCAAAAAAACAGAAATAGCAGAAAGTGGTTATCCTGAGTCGTCCGTTAAGTGGTTCTTCCTTGTGATACCATTGCCAGCACTTATGCAGTGAGTGCCCCAAAAAAAGAAAAAAGAGTTTCACAGCTTCTAACAAGTTAGTCGATTGGTTTGTCAGGCTAAGGTTTTTCGGAGCTTCTTAAGACAGCCACAGGGATGTCATGATGTAAATAATTCAGAAACAGCAAATGACCTGATTACTGAGGAACAACATCATAGACATCAACCACTTCCTTTGCTTCAGCTCACTAATTCCAAGACTCCTTGTACAATCAACGTCCACTGGTCTTAGAGGATAAGATGCAGGGAGACGAATCACCAAATCAACTCCAGTTTCATCCTTCATATAGGTTGCAACAACTTCATTTGCAGCTTTGCTAACACTGACTGAAAAATTTTCATCAACAAAGCTGGCTTTCTTAATCTGCAGCAACAATTGAGACATTAAAGTTACATTATTTTCATCTATTCAAGATAAAATTAAATAATATAGTTCCTTCAATGGCAAAAGATGAGACAGTAACTTCCTATCTCTGTTGGTGTACAATACTGAAATCTAAAGGGGCTGTTAAGGGTATCAGTTCCGAGTATCAGACATAGAAGTCAAATGCTTTTAAATAATCAGCTCAAAAATAAATCACATCCATGTCTCAATTAGCACCACACCTTAATATCATTCATTAAATAGCTTCACAAAATTAACATTTCTCATGGGCTAAGAGTGCAGAAGAATGACAAGAAGATATATATACCTGGGATAGCTCATTAGCAATCAGCAGAGGACTGCACCATGTTCTTGTAAAGGATTCGATTGCAGTTGATGCAGATCGATCACGTAAATTACTGAACCATCCTCGGACATATGCAGGAAGAAGACAGAGCATCATACCAAAGATTGCACCCGCAAGTGAAGTCATTTTCTGTTGTTCAACTGGCCATAATGATTCAATCAAAGACAGCACTGAACCTGTTCTTATGCCTTCATTTGCCATATTTGCAGCCTCATATAGCCCAGCAGGGAGCTCCTTTTCTCTCTTTCTCAGGTCAGATACGGTATCCAACTCCAGAAAGATGTGCTGGAAAAGGCAATCCATAATAACTGTACTAGCAGAGTTCTGAATATGCTGCACCAGTCTCTCTCTTGTAGGTGAAGACAGTGGTAAAGACCATAGATAGGACAGTAACACACACCAAGAAAGCAGGATATGCACCTGGACAATGAAGATAATGTAATTGCATCATGTGATCCTTTGCCCATTTCAAGGAAACAATAAAAACCTAAATAAACATGTAAAATGCACACAAATATATAGCCACCATTTATGGGTCAAAGAATAAATTACCCTTTCTGGTGCCAGGAAATCCTTCTCAAGAATATCATAGGGTAACTTCTCAATCATGCAAGATATTTCTTTCCTCAGATGCATATTTCGCTCAGAAAACAGATCAACATCGCCTGAATCCTGGTCAGGGTCCAAATTTGAAACCATATGTTCACCAATAGCCATGGGAGATATAGGTTCAGAAGAAAGAATAGCATAAGCAGCGAACTGCAGAGCAGGTACAGGAGTGGAGGAAAAAAGAATGGCATAAAGAGAACTGATAGAACCCCTGCTTAGAGCCCAAAAATCCACTGATTTTACTGCTCTAACTCTACACTGTGCTGAAGACCCAATGGCACCCCAAGCGACCAACTTCCAGAAGAAGAGATTGTGAAGGCGGGATGATGCCACTACTGAAGCTCCCTCACAAGAATAGGACTTGGCAATAGCCTCAGCAAGACCTGTGCAAAAGAATAAGCGAAGGATACCCTCTAGAATCCTATCCTTAATAGCACCCCACCTTTCTGCAGCTAGGGAAGATATATTATTCACATCTTTCACCTCTTGGTATCCAGAGAAAGAGGAGAACGCTAGAATAGCATTTCTAGCTATGTCCACACGGAAATGGTCCTTCACAAAGACAATGTCCTCAAGCTTGCTAACAATACAATCCAAGTTACTGTCCTTGGAGATATTAATAATAAGATCATTCACATTTTCAGCGACATCCTCCATCATCACAACAGCCAATTGAATCCAAAGCTTCACCTGAGATAAGACAAAATCCCAATCTTCTTCAGCAAAATCATCTCCACAATAACAGGCTGAAATAGTCATTAGCCTCGATAGCAACATTTGAGATGACTGCAGGTGATCACTGGCAGTTAGCATGCTGATGCCATGCCTCTGCTTCTGGAATAAATCAAGCAAGAGATTTCTTTCCTTTAGGCTGATACCCCTCCCTGGTTTTGGTGTATTTAATCTATCAGTTGCATTGATTGGATAACAAGATATAACCAACTGAAACCATTCCTCCATATCTGCAAAGTGGTAAAATTGCATATTAGAATGAAGCACACAATTCCACATGCCTGATGTCTTATAAGGTTGCACTCATATGTAGTTCATTAACACAGATAGCAGATGCCAAAAACTGGAACAAGAAGCTCATCCTCAAAATCTGAAATGTCCTCTAACGCGTGTCACATTTTCAGCATTAACTAGAACATAAGCAGGAATGACAACCTAGAACCATTTCATTTTTCTAAGGAAAACTGTACTCGCCTTGCCCAGATTGCCACATGAGAAGAGGTGGGAACGAAAGTGCCCTTTCCAGCCAGTGAATCATGGTAATCTGCACACAATCTTCACCTGGAGATAGAGCTTGTAATTCTTCACTTGATTCATTCTTGCTTTGATAAAGGGGTCGGACAAGAGCACTCACGATAGGAGGAAGAATCCTTAAGCAATTGCTATTGATAGTTTCCCCAATGAAAAGTTTATTTACTAGCAGTTCAAACAGAGTCCTAGCTTTATCATTTCCCCAAACATTATCTCTGAAAAGAGTTGCTAGTAAAGATAAAAGAGCCCTCAAAAAAGGTTCTTCAATATGTTCCACCTCATCAATAGAGCTGAGCCAAGCATCAGAGATTTTTTGTGCTCCAGTTTTTCCTTGGACCAAAGTAGAATTCAGTAAAATGTTTAGAGTGGAATCCAAGAAACCACCTTCCAGTGGAGGATTTGTGTCACTCTTGGCATACAAAGTGAGCATTGGTAGGAAAGAAGTGATAGCACTGCCTCCGGGCCACTCCCATGTACATAATATCTCAGCAGCAAGCCATGCACGAGAAGGGAATTCTAATGTTTCATCCAAAGTGGAGGAAGGATGTAAGACTGAACTGTCAATAACCCTATCAATCCCCCTTTTCTGGATGAGCTTGTCAACAAGAGAGACAAATCTATGGCTTTTGGGCACCTGTACATGGAAGATCATTATCAGTTTGCTTATCCTAGAAAAAGAGGACCCAACAGAAAAGTCTTGTAGAAAGAGGATCTACAATAATTACATATGGAGCACTTCATCATATGAAAGTTTCCAGACAGGATTCTTCTCAACATGACTAACATCATCGCAAGTTCCAGTTAGTGTTACACATGGAAGTAGGTTAGCCACCATGCTATTTTGGCTAGCATAGCTGGCTGTGTTAAATTTCCTTGCAGACTAGTGATGCACAGAAGGAAATACAGAACAAGTTGAATGCCATTAATTTTTAACTATCATGCCTAAAGTATACTTGTCACTAGGATCCTATCAGGAAATGTTAATATTCGTAGGGGAAAAAGAAGAAGAAAAAGTAACTGACTCACATTTTTATGGAGGAAAGTCTTCTCAGTATCCTGGTGGGTTAATTCTATGAAGGCATCATCTGATATCCAAAAAGGCCATCCATCTACCTTGTGCAGAAGAGTTTCCAACAGATGTTGTTCCTCAGCTTGATCCTGACAAAAACAATCAACAACTGCAAGCAGCCATGTGCAACACAAGGCTGTAAGTTCATTGGCATTTAGTTTCTGCTCCAAGGAAATGGCAAATCTTATAGATTGAGCCAATATCATTCTCAAATTCTCGCGAGTGCGGAAACTGAGATTACTGCAGAATTCATTGTTTAGCTCAAAACATAATGATTGCACAGAATTGCTGATCTCAAGCCTTGCTTTCATGTTCTTCAGTTCATAATCCAGTATTCCATCCAACAAGCCTCCTATGCTGCATTCCCAATTTATGATAAAAATTGCTGCTAAAATGTTGGATGCTAGTTCACATTCCTCATCAAGCTTCATCAAGGTATTCAAGCTACTACAGAGAATTTCAAGAGCAAACTTTGCAATCTCAATAATGTTTCCAGAGCTTTCATTATCCAGCTGAGAATTTGATCCTTCATTCCTCAGCAATAAGCCAGCTTCTCTTACCCATTTCAGTGGAGAGGCAAGAATAAATGTAGTCAGTTTCTCCAAGATGATGTTGAATATTAGGATGAATGCATCTCTAGACACTAGCATAATTTGATCATTTTCTGTTGAACCACCCAGCACCGAACTGCAGCAGTGCAAAATGAGGAATACCCCAAGCATAAGTATGTACCAATTGTATAGCGCAGTCTTAGAAATTTATAGTCCGGCTGAAGAAATAAAAAGATTAGCAGAAGTTAAATGTGATTAACCTGGCACTGATGGTCTTTTCTAATATAAATAGACAAAAACGATCTGAGAAAATTGACATATAGTTGCAGGATGGAGGCTCTACTGAAAAGAAAATGGCTCCATTAAGGCCTAAAGAATAAACACAAAGAGATGGCAAGAGATCTTTCTTGACTGAATATGTGAATGGTCAACCAAATCACATAGTGCCATTGCCAAGTGGCAGGAGCTATCAACTAGGAAGAAACTATTCAACTACAGTGATGCAAAACTTCATGTTGGCCAAAAGCTAGGAAAAGGAAAGGAGAACATGACAGCTTGAGATGATGGTTATTACTTGCTAGAAGCGCCATAAAAATAATACGATTCCCATGGAGGACAAGTTTGGTGACATCATTCCTCCAAATGGATGGAATACTCAAATGACAGGTAAATAAAAGACAGTACATCATAGAGAATATGCCAGCAATAGGTTCAGCAGACATACAGCAAAAGTTCAGCTGCTGACTTTGGATATGGCTGAAGAGAAGAGATCACAGCAACAGCAGCTGAATCTAGAAGCTTGTGATGCCAGCAGTCGGCACAAGAATCCTTGTAGTGATAGGACCTTTTCCATTTCCTCTTTGTAATTTCACCTCGTACTTTCTGTAAAAGGACTGAGAGTACAGCCACACAATCAGGGTCCAAGGACCTGGGATCAACTCCACTGCATTCTAATCTAACTGAGTATGATAAAACAGAACTCCATTGCTCAGGAAAACATTCATCATCAAGCAGCGTAATAAGTAAGTCAATTCGAGCAGCAGTACAGCTATCACTTCTTCCCAAACACCAAGGCACCAATTTTTCATTGAATATATGCATAAATTGTTCAGAATCTAGTGCCTTGTCATGCTCATCAGAGCAGAAAGCCCCTTTGTCGCAACATGATAATCCATGGACTACATGACGAGCTCCAAATACTTTAACTGCAGCTGATAGAAATCTCACTCCATCTCGTGCATCCTGAAATTTAAAGAGCAAGAAAGAAGACAAAATTGGGAACTTCTACCCAGTAAGTTTGCTTTCAGAGAAACATTGAAATCTACCCAGAAAGTTAATTTCAAAGAAACATCCAAATTTGATTCCACATCGAGTCAATAATATTTTATTTTACAATAAAAAGAACACACAGCAGGTGTTTTAGTTTTATGGAAAAGTCATGCAAGGCTTAAAGGCAAAAACAGATGCATTAAGAAAACATGAGCTAAACTTACAAGTGACTCAATTTCTGAGAAACTCTTGGCCAAAGTTGGTGTCAGAACATGGACCAGAGGCCAAATTTCCCCTTTTCTTACAGCATCTTGCTCCAATAATGACAAGAATTCAATCAACTGCTCAACTATTTCAGGTTCTTCTCCATTTCCATAGTGTATTAACATCTGTTGACAGGTATTTTGAAAGGCAGAGCAAAAAATGGAGAGCAGGTCACTCTCCACCAAGGCAATACCTGAAAGAATACCTATGATGCACTTTCCTAATTCATGTGAATAATTTATTGGATACTTGAGAACAGGAGCATCTCCAGATTTCTTTTGAACAGAAAGATCACTGCTTTCAGATGTTTCACTAGACATTCCTGGAATACTTCGTTCTTTATTCTTTGGGATAGGAAAATACACAAAATCTTCCCACAATAGCTTTACAAGAATATTCTCCACGAGGCTAGCTCGAGAATAATGTATAGCATCCACTCCATCAAGGTACCTGAAATTACAAGAGGCTTAAAAGAATGGTGTAAAGCAAACCAATGCAAATGTATCAAGTTGTAAAGATCTATTATTGAGGAAATAAGAAGCTAAAAGCCGCTGGTCATAATGAAATCGTACCTTGATACATTCTGTAATGCCCAAGCAAAGCATTCTTTGAAAGCCTGAAAGAATGTGAACTGATTTGCACTTGTGGAAATACATGCCTTTCTTCCAGTCCAAAAGTTCACAAAGAAATCTTGTAGAAACCTTTCTCCCTCTACTGTTTTTGGAGGCACAGAATCTAAAAATATAACCAAAGCAGGACAAGAAACCTGGGGAGATCCAAAGCACCCATTCCGCAGAAAATGCCAAAAGCGATTCATAACAATTTTCTGAACATCCACATAAGTCCAACAATGGGGGAATCGTCTGGGAAATAATAAAATTACTTCCCACATTGACATATGACAGGTAGGATCCTTCTCTTGAAAGGCGCCTAGCACTGCAGGTGAAAGTTTTTTTACATTCTCTTCACTGAAAACATGAGGAATATTTTTCATAAAACTCCTTAGTACAGAATATGCAGCCGATCTAATAGCAGAACTTTGGGACTTTAGGAAGTCTAGGAAACAATTGTGACAGGAAAATAACTTCTCCGCAAAAACATTGGCTGTGGTCCTGGCCTTAGCAGCGTTCTTTTGTTCAGCATCTATATATTCAAAACCAGGTTTTTCAGATTGGGGACAAACTAAAACATCAAGAAGTGTTGCCAAAGCCAGCAAGGATGATGATATCACCTGCATAGCAAGAATAAATGGATCAATAAATCAGTTTCCAGGAGGATATGCATCAATAGAACATTTACTCAACAAGAAGGAGATGAATAATTCAGAACATCCTACAAGCGCCTGAAAAAGAGTGGAGAGCCCAGGGATCATTCTTCTGATTGAGATAAGAAATGAATGCAAAAGAGAAAATTAAGTATTATCTCATTCAGCAACATGTTGTAAGAAGGTTGTAACGCATTAATTTTAATTCCACAGATGGCAATAAATTTAGTATGATTATAAAAATAATACCTGCAGATGCATCTCCTTTAGTTCATCTGGTGCACATGCTTTGTCGGACAAATCTTGTGGTGTCAGCTTCAGATTCTCTTCGAGATACATAAATATTTCTTTTGCACATAAAATTAATGCATCTAACCTCTTTTCTGGTGCTGGAAAGGCTGCCTGATGGTAGCATTAAGTCAGAAATTAATATATAGATAAAACAAGGAGGATCACATTATACCAATTAAATTATCCAGAATGCTATTCACTCTGGAAAACTAAGTGCCAGGATATCAAGTCATACAGACTCTGTTTCAACCCATTTGTTTTCATACATCTATGTGAGAACCGCTTTCTCCTTTCCCCCCTTCTGTCCTCATTACACTTTTGTATGTGTATTAAGACCTTTTTAGTGTTTTTTTCCGTATTTTATCAATTACCAATTGGGGCGGGGGTGGACAATGGAACTGAGAAGATTTGGTTGATTGACAACAATCAGTTCTAGCAGCTGACAATTAATTATAGTTGAGGTTAATGTAAGTCCCATTAATTCGAATTGAGAAGTCAACAATGGAAGCCAGATCAGGGACTGGTAATCTGGATTTAAAAGCTGAACAGGCAAGTGGTCTATGAGAATCCAGGAAGTGGAACCAACTAGTTAAGAAAGGTCACCAAAATTATGATGAAAATTGCAAGCTCAGAGGCCAAAACACTGCACTTAATCCTAGAATCATTTTGTGCAGGTTGCATCAAGAATAAAATATAGAAAGCTTCTGTGGACAGCCACATACTGCTCACATTCTCACATGTGGATAAAATTCCTTAGGTAACCTCTCGGCAACATATGTTAGGAAAGGAAAATAGAGCAGCAAACCTGCAATGACCGCTTGGCAGCCTCCATTGCTTCAGAAACTGGATCAAACTGAGAGAACCACCATGGTCCAATCAATGACTTTAAATGTGGAGCCAAGTCTCTCCTGAAGAAATTAAAAAGTAACACCAATGTCATCTAGAAGGTTCTGATCTTTTACGAGGGAATACTATATGGAGAATATTTAATTAATTCTTCCAAAAGAGTGATAAATAATCATGAACATGCAGCAATATGCAGACAACTAGCCTATTTGACATTGTTTTGCCAATGCTGAATGCACTCGCAGGAATAATGTTTCAGCATAAAATCACTACCATTGGACAAAGCAATCATCTCAATATCATAATTGATTTAATGGATACAAGTTGGTCAATGCCAATATAGTCTATAGTTACATTGTCCATATAAAAAAGATTTAGATAAATCGGTTTTTGCTAAGAACATACATGAAACTCTTTTGGTTTCTCCATTGATAGGCAAACAAGACATAAGAATGTTGGAAGTCAGTGTGGTTTGAAAAGTAGAAGATGAAACATTAGTTATCAGGGAATTATATAATTTAAACTATATTGTCTTTTGACTTTAAAGTTTTTTTTTTTGTAGAGACACTCTCGTTTAAATCCTAATTATATAATTTTCTTTGTTTCTCTTCCCATTTCACAAGGCAAAATGGCCACAAAAGAAATTGATGTTTCATGATAACTGACATAGAAGAAAAGAAAGATGCAATCTCATGACACATTATTAAAAATCAATTCAATGACAAGGAATAAGCAACTAGAAAAGTCGGTTCATAAGAGAAACCCCTTACCCAACTGAAATAACTAACTGGGCCATGGCATCACTGGTCGCTCGTCGAACCTCTCTATTGTAGTCCAGCAACAGCTTCTTATACTCAAAAGCCTAAAAAAGAGTGAGAAATTATTTCAGTTAAAGGCAGTGAAACTGGAGATAAACATCTGATTGCTATGCATTCAATATCTTCAATCATTGGATATATCCATGAAAATAACCACAACTTGTTCTAGAAGAATAACCACTAGAGCCAATTGAGAAGGACAAATCCTGAGAAAACATATATATCTATGAGCGACTATCATATCCGAGATCCTGGATCCAGATAATTGGACTTAATAAAAGCAGGCAAACTTACACCTGACTTTTTACTTCTCCATGAAATTGATCTTTTTTCATTTATTCAAGTACGCATTTGTTTGTTCCTTACACAGGACCCGATCATTTGGAAATACTTGAAATTTTTTTTAAAAATGGTCATCCACTAAAAGTAGACACATGGTAATCGCACTCTTCTTCATTCCAGAAACCAGATCCTTGCTTCCATAATCAATACTTGACAGTAAAGATGTGGCAGAATATTAAATTATGCAAGTCTTATTCAGTGTTGGTTACTCTACCCATTGAGGAATGGCTGATAAAATGTCCTTCCCAGACTTTTGCTTGAACAATGCAGATAAAGATGCCAGAGCCTTAAGCTGTACAAAAAGAATTAACAGTGAAAATTTTGAATACCCAATAGTTTAATTCAAGAACAAGGCAATAGCTTGGCATGATACTCCAATGCCGTAGTGTAAAACATAAATGATGCCAAAATGTCCTGTTACTGTTGAAATATACTAGACTCATTACACTTGCTTTCAGTACTGCAGCAACTTTGACAAATAATGGCAAGAGTCAAACATCATGGAAGCAATAAACAAAGCCGTAAGGGGCATTAAATCTCAATAATCTAGAGCACGGAATCAAGTAACTTGGTCTATATTGGCTAACAAAACAATCTTGATGTAAAAAAAAATCATGTTCTTGACAAAAGAATAGCCCTACTTTACCAAAGCACATGATAACTACTGCTGATTTCACAAAGTCCCCAAAGAGAAGTTAGTTAAAGTATCAATCTGCAGTACTGGTAGATGGTTCAGCTATAATAAAGATTAGTGAAGTTAAAAAAACCTAATCCCATCTAAACTGTTAGTGATCAGACACTCTTTTCAATTGCATCAATAATGCCCAAACTTCTCAAAAATAAAATAGTGCTACTTACTCAAAGTAGCATTCTCACATAATCATGTAAACTGAATCCAAAATTTTCTCCAGCATTTATTTCATAGAATACAAATATGAGAATACATCTCCAATATACATGCTGTTCATGACATTTCACACCTAGCTCGTGCAACACTAATGAAATTAAAAAGAAGAAAATTTCATGGTGATCTACCTTGGTGGTGGGATCCTTTCTAGCAAGTCTCTTCAGGTGCAGTGCCAATTCACTATCTCTGTCCTGCGCAGATTATCAGATCAAACATGAACAATTTAATCCATAACAGTCTAGTGCAAATAAAATTTGCAATTAAGTTTTATCTGAAACTAGTACAAACATATCTGCTACCAGACACGATCAGCTGACATTATTAAATGACATCACAAGGAAATTCATAGGACACATGACTTCTAGTATGATGATCCAGTTTGAAATTGATAGAAAATGATTCACAGTAAAAATAATAAGTTACACAAGTTTTGGTTTCTTCCTTCTTGATGATAGAATATAACAATCTGAAAATATCAAGCCAACACCCAACAAAAATAAGTTGGTAAGCAAACAGGCATCAAAAGATAGTAAATTTCTATGGGAGAGCCAGCAAGTTCAGGCTCATTCACGAAGGGGTTGAGAGGACTTGAGCAAATCCCTTTTTCCCCTTGGTGATGGACAAACATTCACAACATAGCAACTGATGAGTGGCACTACCAGAAAGAACGTCACGGTAAAATAATACCGGATATCATAGTAAATGAGGAATACTGCCCACCATCCTTTTGCTTGATATATTCTATCTAAACTTCCAGGAGTTAATTATTAAGATCCTATTAAACAAAATAATTATTATAAGGGTTTTTTTTTCCAGGCTCAAAACTTGCGCGAGGGGACGTATTGATAATAAACAGGACCACATTGTTAACCCCAAAGGCAAGAAGAGAGTTATTCAAAAATAAAATTGAGCACCTAGTCCTTGGACAAACGTGCATGGCTTCGGGCCATCAATATGATATAAATGGCAAGATGTTTAGTTTGTTATCAGCTGAATAAGTTAGACAAAGGTATTAGGGAACGGACAGAGTGTGCAATGGCTTCGTCCCTGCTCCCGGAAAGAGAAGAATTAAGCTGAGAGCTTCCAACATAACCACCGAATCCCACCACTGCAGAGGTATCCGCAGGCAGAAGTGATGCAGCGAGACTGCAGAGGAAGAGAAAGACAGAGAGAGTACCGTCAGCCAGAGCAGCCGTGTCAGAACAGAATCCCTGATGAAACCTTGAGAAGGAAAGAGGGAAAAACAAAAGTAGAAAAAAAAAAAAAGAAGCTGTGCGGAAAAGTGATAAAAATGAGGAGATTGAGAGATCGCCTGCTGCTGGAAGGACGCGCCTTGCTTCTACCAGCGTCTCCCTTTTGCCTGCCCATTGTTTCTGTCTACTTACTGATCGATTCAACCTCCGGTTAAGCAGACACCGCCTTTGTAAACTCACAGGAGCGACAAACGGAGGCCAATAACTCGACTGCTCCGCGAGGCTGCGCGAGAGGGGGAATTTTCAGTTCTAGTCCGATGGATGATGACAGAGATTGATGGATATATTCTTTATGGGGGAAAAGGTGAGGGCCGATTGAACCCGCGGCCGAGAAAGGGGGGAATGTCCCTGACTGCAGCGACAAGCAAACCCATAGGAGCCGTGTACATGACTTAGGGTCTCGGTGGATCGGGTCCTCATTTTGTCTTTTTCCCTCTTTGGGCTGAACTTCTTAAAGTAACTGGTTTTGCACCATGGGCCCTTCCCTCTCAGACTCAGAGTGGATGAGCAGGACCCAGATCCAATCTAGACCCATCTTCAATTCTGATGAAATTGAGTTCGGGAATAATGGGAACAAGGGAGGCCGGAGACGGCGGGTGGCGGTGGTCAAACAAATCCACCAGCTGCCGTTGAATTGATGCGGTTTTCCTCCTATTCCATCTTCGTCCTGGCATTTCGTATTGACAATCACAAGAAAAAGGGGGAAAAAAAGAGTTCTATCTCAAATTTTGTACTTTCTCTGAACGTGGATTTCTTCTTGGAATTTCAGACGGAGATTCAGGTCTTGGAGCTGCACGAGTGAATTCATTATTTGAATCAGTATTCTTTTGATTTACTTTTGGCGATGAATCATTTAGCTTCCCCTTACCCGGCGATCCCGATCGATCTGTTCGGATCCAAGAAGCACCGAAGCCTTGGGCATGGAGAACTGGTATTCGCGGATTCCAATGGTAATATTGCTCTCAGGGCAAGGCGTCAATCCTCGAGACCATCATCAGAATCTCGTCACTGCAAGAGGATGCTTCTGCTCGACACTGCAGGAATTCCTCTATTCTCCTTCTACCTCGATCATGTGAGTCCTTCCTCCTCGCTTATTCCTAGTACAGCAAATGATCTGTTCTCTAGAGAGTTAAATTGGATTGCAGCGAAAGTTTTGGGGGGAAAAAATATATTTTGATGTAAAAGGAAAAGTTTTTTTGAATGATACAAAATATTATAAATGTATTTATTCCTAAATATAAATTCAGTCCTAAAGTACAGCTGAGATGAAGATATTGTGTGTTCATTTGCTGTAGACAGGGACATGGAAAGTGTTCCAATTGGATGGCGGCCAAGAGAAGCGACTGATATTGACAGCTCAGAAGACTCGACGTACCTTGATGAGGACCGAGTTTGATGTGTTCCTCTCTGCTGAAATCTCGGATGGCTCAACCGCTTCGTTTAGGATGGTGGGCTTTCCTTTTCAGAGATCATGCACTATTTACAGAGGGGACTCCATTGCAGCACAGGTACAGGTCATGTTTGAGTCAACCTGTTGATAGCCTTCTTTTTCCTCTTTGGTAATAATAATGGATAACTTCATTAAACGTAAGTAACCCAGAGCTCCATACACTAAATGATCATCATAGTGATCCGATAATCTGGGGTAGGATCCTCCCACAAGATCAAACAAAACTGCAGCTGCCACATCTACGGGTGGCAAATCAAAATGTTCAAGATCACTACAACTATCTCTTGAGTGTTGGCTGCCAGGTCTATTAGGATAAACTTATACAAATTCCTGTGATGATGAGCGTTGGCGGACATAAATTGCCGAATGCCTTCTGTGTGTCAGAGTTCAGATGGTAGGCCTGATGATGATGAGTATTCTCTTGACCCGTAATTTTTCCTCCCTTTTGCTCAGAACCTGTAGACTATTGCCACATGAACAGATTTCCTCACCAAATTCCTAGCCTCATCTTCTCGGATTTTTCCCCCTTTATATCAGAAATCAATTACCTAATCGTATTTCGAATCCTGACCATTGTCTCAAGCTGTAATGTATATGTTGTGCTGTTATTTATCTGCATCATTTTGGTTGCTGACGGGATCATGGCTTCCTGAATTTGATGCAGACAAGTCTGATGCACAAGCTTCATCAGATCTACGCGAGTAGGAGTAAATTTAGAGTGACAATCTATCCTGGCTCTGTTGATCATGCGTTAATTGTGGCTTTGGTGGTTATATTTTTGGATGGTTGAAAAAGAGCTGGACCATCATATAATCTTAAGCACAATGATCATGGAAAGGTCTGTTATTTGCTGCAGGATTAATACCAAGAGTTCTTTGCTTGTCCGAAAGGACAACCGAGTAGGTTGTAAGAATGAGAAAGTCTTTAGTGGCACAGTGCTGCCACATCGGTATTGCCGCCTGGAGTAACAAATCAACCAAAGAGTCAGAGCTGGGCTACTAATCTTGTGAGCAAAGCCCGTTCATCAAACGGCATTTGGGTTTCTGGGATTTTTTTTGCCACCCTAAGATCGGTGTTCTTCCTCCCTATTTTTCCCTCCAGTCCCCACTATTGATGGCGCCTTCTCCTTGGTGCCATTCCTCCAGCTTCAGCCATCTCATGTCCTCAGTTCGTCCCTCTCTTCAGCTTTCTGAGCTTGGTTATGCACAGCTGTAACAGAGTGAGTAAATTACATAGATCGTACAAAATGTTAACACGTAGCACATTAATACAAAATTTTTAAAATATAATTTTGTAATACATTTCCTTTTAAATATGCTTACATTTTAGTATATTCTGTTAATTTTTTACTAATGCCGTTAATTTTTGTATGACGTAGACGATTTATGTGACACTTTTTGATAACATGACTTCATGTTTCAAATATATGGATTGTCACATGACACATTATAACACCTACTATTTCTTTCTTTCTCTCTCTGCACACCTCTCGCTCTATCTCTCTCTATTTCTCCCTCTGACTCTCGCTCGACTCTCTCTCCCTCTTTATCTCTCTCTCTCTCGACTTTCTCTTCCTCCATCTCTCAAGATTCTTTTTTTTTTACCATCTAATAACATCTAATTTTTTCTAACTATCTTTTATTTATGATTTTTTTTATAAAATGATAATAATATAACATAATAGTATAATAATGGTAATGCACATGTAATTCGATCTCAAGATTGATCTTCAAAAAGTTTTTATAATAAAAAATTAACTCAAAAAAAGCTAAAATTTGATAATAAAATAGTAAAATTAGTACTAAATATTTTCTTGATCTCTCTCGTATTGAAATTTTGTGACAATTAATTGAACTTTCTCACTCTTTCCTTCTCATCTAATTTTAATTATCCCCAAATGGTAAAGTCTCCCACATAAAAATCGAGAAAGAGAGAGAGAGAGCGTGCTAGCAAGAGAGAGCGAGAGAGAGTGAGAGAGATGCGGAGAGAACGAGAGAGAGAGAGAGAAAGAGAGTGTGCGAGAGAGAGAGAGCTGAGCAAGAGAGAGAGAGGTCATGGAGATGGAGAGAGAAAAGAAGAAAGAAATAGTAGGTCCTATAGTGTGTCACGTGCCAATCCATATATTTGAAATATGAAATCACGTTATCAAGGAGTGTCACGTAAATCATCTACGTCATCAAAAAATTAACGACGTTAGTAAAAAACTAACGGAATATACTAAAATGTAGCATATTTGAAAGAAAATGTATTACAGAGTTACATTTTAAAAATTTTATTCTAAAATCTTATATTAGTAAAACGTTTTGTACGAACTGTGTAATTTACCCTAACAGTGTTGATATACCAAGGTTGATTTTGCGGCATTCCTCTCAATTGTGTCATGTAGGAATGGGAAAGCTGATCGCTGGTCATGGACCTGATATGTTCCGCAAGTTCAGCCGGATGAAAACAGCATTGCTGCCCTCTTTGCCTGCAGATACTCCAGAAGAGAGCGAAGAAGAGGAAGAAGAGTAGGATCCCGAAAAGGATGCAGACCAAGAAAACCCTGAAAAGCAATACACCAAGAGAAGTTATCATTTCTATCAGAGTTGTATGCTAATGATTTTGCATATTCAAGCTGTAACTGAACTCAAACGAAGATTCCTCAGCTTAGGGAGATGGATGTCAAGCCAGAACCTGTATAGTAGCTCCAAGTCATAGTATGAGCAACTTTTGCTTATTATCTGTTCAGGGAGTGGAGGTGCTTTGTTTATGGGCCTGTGTGTCTCAACTTCTTGTCCTGAATTTTTGAGGGTGGTTTCATTGATTTCCCAACAGTTATTGTTTGTCGTGCAATTCGGCATACCCAGATGCATTTTCTTTGAAATCTTAATTGTGGCTTTTATCTGTCTAATCGATACTGGTGAGTGAATACAATGATCCACAAGCTCAAACCCAAAACTGGGCAAGGCCACATCCATTGCCCACCAACCTTGCGAAGTGACAACCGGCGGATCTTAGAGGAACATAATTTTAATCTCAACACAAACCCGTCACCCTTCTTGGGCCGGAAAATTAACCTCTTTTAACATTTGCAGGCCCATTATTATTGGGCCGTGAGAAGCCCATCCGACCTACAACCCACCCACCCACTCGCGCTTTGACCCACTGGCTCCCTCCTGCTGCTGCCGCGGCGTTCTGGCGTGACGGCTGCATTGCTCCTTCCCGGGATTCTATTGTTTATCTCTATTTCTCATTCTCTACGATCTCTGCTCCGTAAGGAAATCCGCTTCGACGCCTGACCGAACAAGAGGTATTAGTTCAATTGTAGGATTTCATATTTGATCATTTCGAGGCTTAATCGATCGGCTATCGATTCGCATTGATTTGCGGCTGATGCCAGATGATGCTCTAGATTTCCTTTTTACGCCAAAATCTATCGTGAGGAAGCGATGAGTGAGATCACTATCTTATAGGTGAAGGGAGTTCAGTAAATTAAGGAAATGAGGGTTCTATTCTTTTCTAAATTCAAAGCAGTGAGAGTTTCCGGGATCTAGGCATTGACGGCGCCAAAATGGCTTTAAATTTCTTTGTATCATTACAGTAGAGGGATTGAATTGACACGCCACTTACTGCAATTGGAAATGCAGGAAGAAGCGGTTGGAGGTATCGGCCATGGTTTACATAACCTCGTGGGATGAGTTTGTTGAGAGATCGGTTCAGTTGTTCCAAGCTGATCCTGAGTCTGTGCGTCTACCTCTTTTCTTTCTCCTCTCTCTCAGACATACTCCTTCATTATGAAATAATGATTATGATTACAGCTTGTTTTCTGTCCCAAAGGAAGATTAGCTGATAAATATCTCTCTTCATGTTATTGTTCTGGCTAATGATATGACCCACAATTCAATCCATCACGCACAAGCTCTATTAACTATATACTTCACGTTCTCATCGTTCACTGATCAATTCTCTTCCCTTGACCGTCAAAACTTTTGTTTCAGACGCGTTATTCGGTGAAATACCGGCATTGCGAGGGGAAATTGGTTCTCAAAGTCACTGATAATCGGGAGGTACCCCCTATGAAACACCCTCTTCTTTGTGAATCCATTCTTATCAAAGAGTTTATATTTGATATTTTAACATATTAATGACTTCAAAACCGTGGGGTGAAATCTCCTTGAAATCGTCCATAGGATGCTTAATATCTTTCGGTTTTATTTTATGGTAAATGGTTTTTCATTTATGTGAAATTTGGCAAATTTACTTCACATTCCTGTCTTTGTTACACAATTATTGAGGATGGATCAAAGACAAGTTTGCACTAGATTTTTCAATAGACCATGCTCAAAATTGATGACTTGCACATTATGAGCAGTGCTGACATTTTTTTTTTATATATAACTTGTCTGTTGGTCTTGCTATGCTGGTTAGGAGGCATTTTTTTCTTTAAGTTATGAGCATTTCTTTGCTAGATCTGTCAACAGTGGAATCATACTGATGATTTTTGTGTATTCCTGGTGGTTGTTACCATCTATGGCGCCTATCTCTAGGTTTCAACTTCAAAAATGTCATTTAACTTTCCCTTTTGTTGAATTTTTTCCATTAAATGCCCCAAGCTCTAAGCGCAACACAGTAATAATTTTTATTTTAATTCCTAACTATAGGTGCCCGATCCATGAATCTTTAGTTGGATCTGTGCCAAATTTAATTCTTAACAGTAAGGGAAAAGGAGATTCTCTCAATTACAATACTAACTCAGCCTATTATGGATTGATAGTTCCCAGTCTATCATTTATATATTGGCAATACCAGAGAGCCCATCAATTCATTCAGCTGTATTTATTCATGGTGTTAATGAGGTAAATTTAGATGAAAAAGAATTTTCAAACTTGAAATCTGTACAGAATTTCTTCATAAAAATAAATAAATCATCTGCAGTAACATTCAAAAGTTTAGGCATTTCATGAAGTTATCCATTTGTTGTTGAAGGTCAAGGAATTCCTTTACCATTTTATGATTAAGATGGAACTCTTTCTGAATACTCTTGTAGGTCAATTTAATCTAGTATACAATGTTTTCACACTATCATGCACAAGATTTTGATAAATCTACGATCAGGGTAGAAGAAATGGACAAGCTGGTTCTTTCTGTATATCCTAATTGTTTCTAATATCTGAGAAGAGTACAATGTTATATTGAGCATGTATATTAGTTGCATTCAGATACTTGATCGATCAAGTAAATCAACCTTGCGGGACTAGTGGATCTCGATGTGCAATTGCTAAATAAACTACTCATAGTCTTGCTTTCAGCAATGTCTAATGAAATTATTATATCAAACTTTTCATGTCTGTGCTGAGTATTCCAAAAGTTGACTCGTAGTTCCTGATCGACATCTGACTGTTTCTTTTTCTGGTGGTTCCTACTTCATATCCTATTTGCTACTGTGGTGTCTGGATAATGTCAATATTTTTTATCTCTCAGTAATGGCATAGCTGAGGATCTTGGTTAAGGGTAATCTTTCTGGTATTGGTGGGAGTAAGACAGGAGGTTCCTGAGATTTGAACATGTCTTAGTTTCTTACTTCCATGATCTATGTTCTCTTTGATTTACATGTGAATAGTGTTTGTTTGATAATCTCTATTTTGGGCATTGACAAGCTTTATGTGCTCGATCTTCCTTTTTTCCTTTGTGCCAGTGCCTCAAGTTCAAGACAGAAGCAGCACAGGATGCTAAGAAGATGGAGAAGCTTAACAACATCTTTTTCACGTTGATGGCTCGTGGTCCCGATGGTAAAACAGGATTATCTCTCCTCCCCAAGTTAAGGTGCTTTGCTTCCAAGTTCCAACAACAGTAAAGATTTGTTGAATTCCTTCCATCTCTTCAATGTGCAGCGGATATTTCGGAAGTTACCGGTAAGGAACAGGCAGAGGCACAGCCAACCAAGAAGGGAAGAGGAAGAAAGCAATAGCTCCTGTCATAACTGAGAAAGCAGGCTTTCCAGAGACTTTGCTTCATTTCACTTTAACTGGAAATAGCAAGAACTGGTTGAGCACACGGACTGTCTCGATGCCCATTTTACATTTCTTTTGGCAGATTAGTATCATTGCGCTCAGTATGCTTCCCTTTTTTTCTTCTGTATCTCTTGGTCTTGATACTCTCTCTATGTCTTTCTCCATGCTTTCGATGGTTCAATTTTACTGTGCAGTATGATGAGGAAGTCATCGGAAGGATCGCCACAGATCTATAAGTGCTATATTTTACGAAAAATCTCAGTTCCATATCAATTTTTACATCTAAGATACTCATAGACAGAAATCCATGTGCTTGCTGATGCCACAGGATGATCGATCATTGTTGAAATTGAGGCTAATGCTGTCGTCGATCCTGGTTCAAGATTTTGGAGCTATTCTTATGTAAGTTCAGTCCGGATATCACGAAAAATGTAATGCGCTCAAACTCGATCGCCCACTATGAACAGGTTGAATATACGAAACCTTACAACCTTTTAGGCATAGCCAAAATATATAAATAAATGAAAAAAAATGGAAACTGGGCCTGTAAAATTCACGAAAGAATTGAACATCCGAAGCGTGTTTTCAGTAGACGTACCAAAAGCCAGCTCAAATCCCAGAGCCATATATACCCATCAAAAGCCGAAGGATTTTACTGCAGAGCCGTTGCACGCGGTCAAAAATCTTCATCTAGTAGTAATTATTGACGTTGCAGATCGGAAGATCAATAATTAAGGAAGATGAGAAAGCTCTGATCAGGGGCCGGCCCGTTGTTGGTAAGCTAACAATGTATAGTAAGTCAAGTATGAGAATTCGAAACTCTTGTGGGCTAATATCTGGGTGAGGATTCGACGTGAGAAGAGCCTACGACTTGGAGAACCAAAATCAGAACTCAGAGGGGAGATCAGATATGTGGGCATGAGTCAAAGTAGATTTTTGGTTAGCGATCACGGTACATAAGCAGGTTTCACCAGCGGTGAGACAACAACTTTCAGCCAACCGTACTTAACTAATCTGTTGATTGCCCCAGGTCGCACATCTGGCATGACAGGTGAGGTTCCCAAGAGAAATATTTGCGTACACGAGATCTCGAATTCGAGACCTCCTTGAGAGGTATCAAGCTGTTTACCACTCGACCAAAGCTCATTGGTATAGGAAAGATTACTCGAGGAGAGCATAACAACTTAATATACGTGTAAGAAATTAGATTATTCCATGCGGAATTTGACCGAACTTGACCCGACACGAGTTGAATGCATTTATTAGTAGAATTATTTTTTAACCAAAAAAAACCCAATCAAAAAATTAATGACATTCAAACGGTTGTTTAACTCTTTATATTAAATCAATTAATCACAATTAATTAGTAATCATCACAACAACTAGCAAGTGGCTTGAGGATTGGAAGAAAATTGGCGAGGAAAAAAGGGTTCACTTTTTACTCGTGTATATAGAGCTTCCATTAATGATCGAGTGTGAAGGTACCTGAGATACAGATCGCGTGTTCGTCCAGGTGTACACGATTCAAATCCACACCACGGTCTCGGGTCCATTGGTTCAATTTCTGGAGATATTTTTTAAATTCCTCCATATATTTAATACAACGCGTGTACGAGCATGTAATTCCAGCAATATATGAAGGGTTTTCTGATCACTGGCTACCTGGGCGCGCCCATCAAACAGTTTACTAAACTTAGGGATGATTTTTCTAATTCGTGGTCAAAGAACTCGGGCACGAATGTAGCTAACCGTACGTGTTACATGTGACTTGCTAGGCGTCCATTGGCCTCGTGCGATTCGAAGCCATCTTCGTCGTGCCCTTGCTGGGTAGCTAGGGAGAGAGGCTTGTGTACTAATCTGTCTTTCGAGTATAAATTATTAATAAAATAAAATAGAAAAGAAACCGAGTTGGCTCTAGAACCACAAGAAAACTAGGGGACGGGAGACAGGAATTGCGAGAGACAAGAGAGCCACAAGAGCATCAAAAAAGGTGGCGACAATTTATGGTCACTCTGGAGACTGATTGCCTCGATCAAAAACGAACTAATGCATGCATATACACTAGGGGAAACTTGAGATTCGAGAGGAGCAAATCGAAGCCCTAGATTTTGTCGTCTATTCACCTGAGATGGGAAAAATAAAACAGAAGAGGGAGAAGACTCTTTCCTAGCTTATATCTACCAATCGCTAGCTTCTCCTCGTGATCGATAGAGCGTGATCTCGATCTCAAGCGGTTGTCCGATAGCTGTCGCGAGTTCGTGCAACCCGGAGGAATACCGCCCGCATAGCTGAAGCTCTTGCCGTCAAGAAAATGGTACGTGTAATGATTCCGACGGTTCTCCTCCTCCTCTTCCTCCTCCTCCTAGCCTAATTTCTTGTTTGATCGATCGACGCAAGATCGATAACTCCCAATCCTCTGCAGTTTCCATGCATGAGATTGTAATTGCCCGCCACAACACACACTCGCCTACAAACTGCCAATTTTCTTTTTCCGCATTATGATTGAAAAAAGTTCTGAGACATGCGTAGGGCTCATCCATATCCCGTACGTAATTGATGATTTAGGGTTTCCTAAAGCTTTTTTCCCTTCTGACATTGTTCGAGACAGGGCGTAGAACCCAACATCACCATCGGTTCCCGTGTCTGGGTCGAGGACTCAGCAGTCGCCTGGGTGGATGGAGAAGTGCTGAGCATTAGGGACGAAGAAGCTGACATTCAAACAAGCAGTGGGAAGACAGTGAGCGATCAAAACAAACCATTACAGAAATGCATTCCTTCAAAATATGCAACAGCCTAGCTATATGTCCAATCCATCGGTTTTCCTCTTTAATATATATAACCATATGAGTGCACTAGATCCACCCGATGTGACGATGTTATATCCCCCGACGAATTAATCTAACGATCATCGTTGTGTAAATTATTGGGTAGGTGGCTGCCAATTTATCGAGGCTGTACCCCGTCGACATGGACGTCCCCGAAGATGGAGTCGACGACATGACAAGACTGTCCTATCTACACGAGCCGGGGGTGCTGCATAACTTGGCTGCTCGTTTCAAACTGAACAGGATATATGTAAGAAACAAATCTCCCTCTCAATTTTTTCAAGCAATTCGTCTATTTAAGTATTGAGAAAACAAGCGCAAAAAATCTTGTATTCTTGCCGTTTCGATAGTTCGAGTCGCACGTTAGTGACGGCTAGGACTCATGCACGTCACATGGCTAAGCATATAGAACCGAAAGAATCATTTTCAGACACATGCTGTTTAAATGCTAGAAATACTAAGATATAGAAAGACTTCTGCCGTGTTTATGATTTTTTTGTAGGATTGTCATTGACGTTGACGGTAGACCTACCCATGGAATGTTCTTATTGCATATTACCAATGATTATGACCCGTGTATGTTATGAGACTAAATATACATGATTGAAAAAATTATTTTCGGCATATACTATTTAAATGCCGGTAAAAACTAAGACAGAAAGACTTTCATTGTGTTTATAGTATTCTTCGAGGTTTATCATTAACATTGATGGTAGACCTACACATGGAATATTCGTATTATAGGTTATATATTATTAGAACACATGTATATTATGAAATTAAATATAAATAATTGAAAGAATTATTTTTAAATATATATTATTTTATCGAGGTTTATTATTAACGATGATGGCAGACCTATACAGGGAATATTCTTATTGCAGTCAATCCATTCCAAAGATTGTCAAGCCAATGCGATGCCCATCTCATGGAACAATATAGAGGAGCTGAGCTGGGCCGACTGAACCCTCATGTCTTTGCTATAGCCGACATCTCTTATAGGTATCGTGATTGATTATATTCTTTTGGCATGTTTTCTGGCATTAATCCATTAAATCAACTTCCACGGTTAATTTCTATTCTTTTCTTTTTTTTAACTCCCTCAAGGGCGATGATTGATGAGAGGAAAAGCAACTCGATCTTGGTAAGTGGTGAGAGTGGGGCTGGCAAGACCGAAACCACCAAGCTGATAATGCAGTACCTTGCCTTCATAGGTGGGCATACCTTCGCCGAAGGTCGCACAGTCGAGCAGCAGATACTAGAGGTAATTTGATCATTCCATCGATGGTCGCATAAATGGACAATCTCTGTTCCCTCCTTTTCTTCTTCCATTTTTAGTTATACGAGCCCCCTTTATCATGGAATGGGAAAAATGCAGAAGAATTCTTGGTTTAGTGATTCTAGACCATGTAACTGATGGGGGATGTATATTTGTATATGTGCAAGTGCAGTCCAATCCTGTCCTTGAAGCATTTGGAAATGCGAAAACAGTGAGAAACGACAACTCCAGGTTTGTCGGTCGAATCTTGTCTTGTTGGAAGCTCTGGCCATCGTTTTCCCTCATGGGTCTTCTTTCGATGTCATCGTGCAGCCGGTTCGGTAAATTTGTCGAGATTCAGTTCGATAACCGTGGAAGAATATCGGGTGCTGCCGTACGAACGTATCTTCTGGAGAGATCTCGAGTCTGTCAGATCTCGGACCCGGAGCGTAACTACCATTGCTTTTACCTTCTTTGCTCAGCTCCCGCGGAGGTTTTCTTCCGCACCTCGCCTTGTTTTCCCCTTCACCGATGATCTTAGCTGTAAGTTGTTATTGAGAAGTTGACTTATCATATGTAGCGTCTCCTTTTCAGGAAGTCGAGAAGTACGAACTGGGAGACCCGAGATCGTTTCACTACCTAAACCAGTCAAGCTGCTACGAGCTCGGCGATGTAAACGACGCTCAGGAGTACCTCGCCACCAGAAGAGCCATGGACGTGGTAGGCATATGCAAGGACGAGCAGGAGGCGATCTTCCGGGTCGTGGCAGCCATCCTTCATCTAGGAAATGTTGACTTCGCCAAGGGAGAGGAGATAGACTCTTCGGTCATAAGCGACCAGAAGTCGAAATTCCACCTCGAAATGACGGCGAAACTCCTCATGTACGCTGACCGTCTATAACACCAGTTCGTTTTCCGGATAAAGTGCCTCACTGCAGTACAAATACTATCTTCACTCGTCGGTTTATGCACAGGTGCGAGCCGGATGCACTGGAAGATGCGTTGTGTAAACGGGTCATGATCACCCCGGAAGAGGTGATCAAAAGAAGTCTCGATCCTTTGGGTGCCACGGTCAGCCGGGACGGTTTGGCCAAGACCATATATTCTCGATTATTCGACTGGTAACGATCGATCATTGTCCCAAACTCTGAGAACACTCTCCGTTTTTTTTTTTTTAATTTCATGTTTAAGTTGCTTGCTATGTCGAGAAATGCAGTGGGTGTACAAACTGAAACAGATGCTCGGTGCATGGTGCAATTTAACAGGCTGGTGGATAAGATAAATAACTCAATCGGGCAAGACTCGACTTCTCAATATCTGATTGGGGTCCTCGACATTTACGGGTTTGAGAGCTTCAAATCCAACAGGTGGGCATTTCGATGAACAAAAGCATCGCGATTGAATCCTGCTAGATTCATCCAAACGCTTGATGTATTTACTAGCTCACCGTGTGCAGCTTTGAGCAATTCTGCATCAACTACACCAATGAGAAGTTGCAGCAGCATTTCAACCAGGTAAATTCGAGTTGCTTCTGGACTCCATTCTTGTTCAAGTAGGTCTAGTTACCACGTGTGACTTTGATCCAGTCGTGTACATTATAGCATGTCTTCAAGATGGAACAAGAGGAATACACGAAAGAAGGCATCGACTGGAGCTATGTCAATTTTATCGATAACCAAGACATCTTAGATCTAATTGAGAAGGTACTGTTCATGAACACATTTATTTTGCTCTGTGCTTACGTTAGTTGCACTTTGATTGGCCAATGAAGTAAGATCTTGTAGGTAGATTCCTCGTATAAAAACTGTTAAGTGTTTCTGATCTTTCATCCACTTAAATCAGATATAAATTGTTTATGCAGAAACCAGGTGGGATTATCGCCCTACTTGATGAGGCCTGGTATGCTAACCTAACTCTGCTCGTCAGTGTTCCATCTCCCGAGTGTCCCTTCATTCCACCATTGCCAACCAAAGTGTTCCTTCACTGTTTGTGTATCATAAATTTAAATTAGATAAATAAAGAGAGTAACTTGCGTTTGACTTGTTCTAATTAAACTTATCTGTGTACAGTATGTTCCCAAGATCCACCCATGAGACCTTCTGTGATAAGCTCTATCAGTCATTCAAGTCGAACAAACGATTCATCCGGCCGAAGCTGACACGAACTGATTTCACCATCGCTCATTATGCAGGAGAGGTAAGTCTGTACGTAATTGATCTAAGAAAAAGTATTAACTAAAGCCATGCATGAATAATATAGTCTTAAATCTGTATCGGGCATTGCCTGCAGGTTCAATACCAATCGGATCAGTTCTTAGATAAAAACAAAGATTACGTAGTCGCTGAACATCAAGATCTGCTGACTTCTTCTAAATGTCCTTTCGTGGCGGGTCTTTTCCCCGTGATCGTGGATGAGACGGCAAAAACTTCGAAGTTTTCATCGCTCGGCGCTCGTTTCAAGGTAATCTTCCATTTCCCGTCTAAATTCTGTACTTCTTTCCGCTGATCTGCAACATCTCATCGAATCAGAAGGTTTCACTGCTGAGAGGAGAGTCACATATGTCAAGTAATTCGATAGAGCGCCATTAATGTCTGCATTTGCAATTAAAATGTAGCAAAAGTTGATTTTTCTTTTTTTCCTTGAACATATTCACTGCAGCTACAATTACAACAATTGATGGATACTCTAAATTCTACAGAGCCCCACTACATTCGATGTGTGAAGCCGAACGATGATCTGAAACCTCTAATTTTCGATAACGTCAATGTGATGCAACAGCTACGATCCGGTGTGAGTACATTCGTTTTTAGCATGATTCGTCGATTTATGCTATGAACAGTTACTATCACAGGACACCCTTACATCATTCTACTCTGGTGTAGGGTGTGCTTGAGGCCATAAGAATCAAGTGTGCTGGGTATCCTACTCACAAGACATACCAAGAATTTCTCGATCGATTCAGCATCCTTGCTCCTAAAGAACTTGAAGGACGGTAAGTTCTGTTCTCTTCGAATCCATTATGTTTCCGGTAAGAAACGTGTAACAGCTGCTTTGATATTTTTCACTGATTAAGCTTTGTCTTAATATGTTTGAAGTGACGAAAAGGAAGCGTGCAAGTCGATCCTAGACGAAGTCCGACTCACGGGCTTTCAGGTACGATAAAAGGAAGAGGGGAAACGAATACGCTTTATCGATTTCCTTATCTTGAGAGCTTGTTCTTGACGTATCGTCGACAGATGGGAGAAGCAAAGGTCTTCCTGAGAGCTGGTAAAATGGCCGAGTTGGATTCTCGACGTGCTGAAGTGCTAAGCAATTCAGCTAAGGTTATACAGCGGCACGCGAGGAGTCATGCTGCCCGAAAACAGTACAATACCTTGCGAAAGAGTTCAATCCACGTACAGTCAAGATGGAGAGGTTCGTAAGAATGTATACCTGTGCTCTCGATCGATGTGCTGGTGCATGATGGTACAAAAAGCATGGTGGGTGATGTCGATTTCTTTCTAGGTAAATTGGCCTGCAAGTTGTTGGAGAAGATGAGGAAAGCAAAAGCTGCTACGACGATTGAAAAGCATTCTCGCCGTTACCTCACGAAGACGGCTTACTGCAGGATCAAGTCCTCGGCGATCGTCCTGCAGACAGCTCTACGGGCGGTCGCAGCTCGCAGCGATTTCATGTGCAGAAGACGGTGTAGAGCAGCAACGGTGATCCAGGTGACATTCATACGAATCATCAGCTTGATTTATCTCGAAAAGGTCAGCTATAACGATCAGATTTTCGTTGTCATAGTGTCACTGGCGCTGTCATAGAGACCAGACGCACTTCAGGCAACTCAGAAAAGCTTCGATAATCTTACAGTGCAGACTCAAGAGAAAATCTGCTGCCTCAGGAGTGCAGCGGAAGGTAATCCATATATTTTTTGGTAATTAAATTCAGTGGATTTATTAACTTGGTAGATTCCTGGAATTCTTGACACACTTCCATCTGCCACTGTGTGACCGACCCACAGGCAATGGAAGAACAGAGATCGAACAAGACGGAAGAATTGCTCGAGGAAGATGCTGAGGAAATCCCGACAGTCTCGCAGTCGGCAAGTTACGAGGTATACAGTTTCATGCGGTGTGATAGAAATGTTTATGCTTTTTTTTTCTTCTTTCATTTGATCAATATGCTGAACTTACATATCTAATTCGGTACTCCGATAATCGTAGGAACAACTCGACTCTGAAGATGCCAAGGCTCGTGAGATCGAAAGATTACAGAACTCATTACAGGCTATGCGCAAGAAAGTCGATGAAGCGACCGCTCTGCTCTTCAATGAACGAGAAATAGCACAGAAAATCCTTGAAGACGCACGCAAGCTGATGAACCCGGTTAAAGATTCGATTCACGACGCTGAGACCATTAAAACACTGCACCTAGAAGTAGAAAATTTGAAGGCAAGTACATCATATATCCGACAATTTGCTCGACTTCTTTTGAGATGTCGAATGAGTACTGATATTGAAACCGTTCCTTCTTGGTGATAAACAGAGATTGTTGCAGAGGGAAAGGCAAAGAGCCGATGACTTTGAGAGAAAGTACATCAAAGTCCAGGAGACGAACGAGGAACAACGGGTGAAGTTGGAAGAAACCGAGAGGAGAGTCCATCAGCTGCAAGACTACTTGAGCAGGTAGTATTCACGTCTTATCTTAAGATGCAACATTTTACCTGCGGCTAGATGGATCGATTATCATGAGTTATCTCATGGTACATCTAATTTAGTGTGCCTCAGGATGTTATCGTGCGTGTCGGACCAGATGTCAGAGTTGAAGTTCATCTTGAGTTCGTCCAGCTCGGGCTCTTCGCACATAATTAGGGACGGCCAAGACGAGGGTGCTTCCAGCCCGTCGTCGGACACGTCTTCCAGCGACTCGGACTTCACGTTCCCCGCTCCGGTTTCGAGCTCGGCGTCCGTATCCATATTTCAGCCGGATTCTCTGCAACTGCTAGTTCAAGACATTACAACAACTACAGCCGGAGGTGAGTTCGATGTTTCCCTTCATCGGAAGTGACAAACAACTAAGTAAATGATCTACTCATATGTTTAAATGGGTTCGTGCAGGATCGAAAAATACGGAAAGTGAAAAGGAGCGCACGTTCGACGACTTCTTCTGAGCAGAGAAACAGGTACGGTGGAATCCTCGCACTTTCCATTGCGCGGTTGAATGCAGGAGTGTCGGCTGCAAGCCTGTATAGATATGGAAGCATATATTGATCGCCAGTTATACAATGATACGACAATATGCAGATCTATCTAAGAGGTGAAATTTCGTCGACACAAATTCACGGTACCGGGTTGAGCTGCTTAGCCACTGGAAATGTAAATGTTGAATTTAAATTAGCCCAGGTAGAGAGGCAAGAGCATCTGGTTATCTTCACTTTTCCAGTACCAGAGTCTGAGCCGGAATGAAATGCAGCAGCGGCCGAGATGGGCTGGGCTTCATCTGGAAGATTTACGAGATTTCTCTCCTTCCGAGCCGAGTAAACGAGACAAGTAGTGAAAACCACCGATCCGACGACGACGTCGGAGGGAGAGGTCGACCTCCGCCTAGTGCTTTGAGACGATCATGAGTCCGATTTCGGGTAGCTTCCATTGTCATATGGATATATTTTCAACCTAAACAAATATGCTGACTTGACTATTTTCTCTTCTTTATTTTCGGCAAATCTTTAGCAACCAACTGTGGCCGAAACTCAAAAATTCCGGCGGCAATATACTGGCAAGAGAAGTCAGTAGTGGTGACTAATTCAGTTTGAACCAGTAGAACGTTGGACTTTCCTATTACAGTTACCGACAAAGCATTTTGTCGGATTGTCGACTTAAAGAACAACGTCAAAGATCTCATTTTCGGCAACGGTGCGAGGAATTTGGACGGTAAAAAGAGATGCCCACGAGTGTGAAGACTCTTGTAAGTCGGTGCTTGAAGGACTTCTCGATAAGGGTGATCGGATTTAGTTGTTGATACCGAGTCGGCGATCACCTTGCCTCTTGTCCCCTCGTAGCTATCGCTCCTCCGATCACGCCTGCAAAAGGGGAGAATGGAAGGGGAATCCCGACACTTAAACTATAGCCTAATATATGGGTCAGCGGACCGGCTAATGGCTGGGTACCTCAGCTATGTTTCCTGGACCAGACTGGATCATTGTTGGGCTTCTCCATGGGCCTCTTCCCTGACCCCTATCAGCGGTATCTTGTGATTCGGATCCGTTGTGTCATATCTAAATGGATTCATATTATATATATATATATATATATATATATGTATGTATGTATGTATCGGTCAAGACATGACCAATTTATTAAACATGTCAACCCGAGCACGACCTACCTAAACTACGAGTTGACTCGACACAACCCACTTAATCCGACAACATACACTACCAATACAATTAACATGATAAGTATGGTAAACTCAAATTGAAATACATTTAGTTAAAATCATATTTAATCGTGTCTTATTGAGTTATATATGTCTAACCTAACTTAACACGCTTATTTCCGAACTAACCTAATACCATCTGTATCAAGTCAAAAATTGTCGTGCATCATGTTATAGTCATTATAATCTATTTTATTATAAATATATATATATATTTAATCGCCGGTAAACATTCGAGTTTAGTGGTTCATAGCATTTAATACAATGATTTTATTATATAGTAGTTGACTTTAAAGTATTTTTTGTATATTTAATTTTCATTAACGAGTCTTTAGATTGTCTGGATATTTTGTGCCCGATAAACTCGATGAACACGCATAACGGTCATGCCAAATGAAAATTCAGGGAATTAGAAGTCCAACCGTTCAGACTGCGTATACGAATAATTAAAATTAATTCCAGCAAATAGTTTTTATATCCAATTTTGATATTTCTTTTAAGCATGGTTTTTAAAATGGGACCGAACTGAAAATTAGTGTGGGCATAAATTTATGGATCGAACTGGAGTTTCAATAAGTTGAATTGCATATTTAATAAATAATATTACTAATAAATTTACGTAATATTATAATTTAATATGATTTATAATAAAAATTACTAATATAACTATCATATTATACAAAAGTTTAACCTAAAATATAAATATAAGTAAAATAAAATAAAATAGGTTCATCATAATATACTTTTATTTTTTTAAGTTTTAAGTCAATCGTTTTTCACCAGTTCAATTAGGTTCATCAGTTGAAGTGGAACCGACTGGTTAAACTAGAGTTGACCCATTGAAAGTGTAATTGGGTCATTTATAAGAACTGGACCGGGTGAGTGGCCAGTTCTCGGTCAAACCGGCCGGTCTGTTCGGTTTTTATGACTATATATATATATATATATATATAATATTCTGTACATGGAAGAGATCAATTCAGAAATTTTGAATTAGGAACCTGCGACGCGTGGAATGTCCAGATCTATGTTCACTCGGCACCTCTATCGCACCACAAGTCTTAATACCGTACTGAAATTTGTTCATTGATTACGTATTGAATCGCGACTAATAACCGAGTTTGCCGTAAAAATTCCACCATTCTCATCGATTCAGAGCGAATGGGCTTGACCTGAAAAGCTGAGACGAGACAATTCGCACGAAAAACCACTTGAATTTGAACAAATTAATTGCACGAATGCTTTTGGAAAAAAAAATCAATATAGAAAGACTTTTTTCGTGCTTCATTGGTGCAAAAGAGTTGTAAATGCGTTATCCACTAATACGTGCCATGGTTAATTATGTTAATAGTACAAAAAAAATATTTTAAATAACTTAAATTGTACTAAATCAGTACAAAACATTTTAAATTTGTACCCATACCTCGTCAACTCAAGCTCACGGTGGTTGCACCTTTGCTTGAATCATAGTTTTAAAAATTAAATTGGACTAGTCAGTTTGATTAAAAATCAGTCATTCACTTGGTTCGGTTCTTATAAAAGATCATATTGCACTTTCAATTAGATTAACTCCGGTTAAACCAGTTGATTCCCGGTCCGACCAGTAAATTGGTGAAAAAATATGTTAACTTAAAATAAAAAAATAAAAAAATATTATAATGTAGATATTTTATTTTATTAAATTTATATTTATATTTTATATTAAACTTTTATATAATATAAGAGTTATATTAATTATTTTTATTATAAATCATATTCAAATTATGTTGTTAGGTAAATTTATTAGTAATATTGTATTATTTATTAAATATGTTATTTAACCAATTGAATCTCGGTTCGATCCATGAACCCGTGTCTATATTGGTTTTCTATCTGGTATGATTTAAAAAATTATGACTTGGATGGCACGGGTGGGTCTATAGAGTAAGTTGGGATACGATGAAAAAATATTCAATTTTGACTTTATTTTCAAAGAAGTGAAAAGTATAATTGAAAGTGATTGAATCAATATTATTATATAAAATAAGATTAGTTGGCCTATTATAAAATTACAAATCAGCATTAACTTTTTTTTTTACTAATTTAAAATATAATTCAAACTTTTTATAACGTAAGAAGAAACTAATAATCTCTGTTATATTTACGTTATGATTTCGACGGTCTGTATTGACGGAGACTACATCTATAATGTTTTGTAGTAACGGAGTGTGGAAAATTCTTGTCGTGTCAATTTGCCATACAATTTGTGTATCTGACGTGAACCATTTACACCCCAATAACTAAACCACTGCTTGGAATAAATTCGATTGATAAGTTTTATTGGATTTTTACTACATTGGGATAAAGGGAGTCGATGACCTGGGCAGGAGGCTGTGAATTCATTCTAGACAGAATGTAACGAGTTCTTGTTAATTAGAGCGTCGGCCCAACGAATCGACACGTCTGTTCTCCTCGTGAGAGTGATCGTAAAAAAAAAACAGACAAAAAAACAAAAAAAAAAACCATAACGAACTGTGTCTGTTTGTTGCCTCCCTCTCCGAACACTTAGGCTTGACTTTGTATTGGGGGTGGGGCAGCGTGGGAGAGGGAGCGAGAGCGCCGATTGGCTCTGAGAGAGGGAAGAGGAGGGTAAGGACCGTTGTCAACCGCGTTCCTCTCTCTCTCTCTCTCTCTCTCTGGTCTGTCTGTCTGTCTGTTTCTGTTCTATTACCCAACAGAACCACCTGACTTTCGCTCCTCTTCCCCCTTTCCACTTCCTATCCCAGCAACGACGACCAAGAACCGCCGGCGATGGGCATTCTCCAATACCCGTGTCTTACAGTTTCGTGAGGCTCCATTTCCTTCAATCTGATATGCAATGCAAGAGGAAAAGGGGGTCCTTTCCGGGCTGCAATGATTAGCACATTATGCGCTGGCTCCAAAACTTCTCCTTCTCGACGTCCTCCTTCTCCCCTTCCTCCTCCAGCTCCTCCTCTTCGTCCTCCTCCTCCTCTTCCACGAAGGCTGCCGGTGACCAGATTGGCCCGAAACTTACCCGCCAGACGAACCTGCGGTACCTCTCCGAGCGGGAGATTACTGGTGCCCTCCACCTCCCACCGCCAGAGGGCGAGCCTGCCTCCGCAGCGGGAGCCATCCCGCAGCCGCTCCCCCTCCCTGAATACTCCGTCGTTTTCAGGAGGACGGGAGGGTTCCCTGGCTCTCGACCAGAGAGGGGAAATTACCCGCTTCCCTCCCCTAAGCAAGCTGGCATTGTCCGGGATCGAGGGGATGGAATCCTCGAGGGAAGGTAGTCATGGATTAATCAGCCAGATATTCCAAATTCTCTAATTGAATGAGGATGTTATTTTTGGCGTTCAGGATCAAAATTTTTCTGATCATGTTCTGTTTGTTTGCTTGGAAACCCAATAAATAGACTGTACGTGTATAGAGATGTATATTTAACTGGGCAACAAGAGAAACTGTTCCAGAATTTTATCATCTGGGCTGGACGGTTAACTGGAAATGTGTTCCTAGAAGTATCTCGTTGATCTATCGCTTTATTGAAACATATCGCTTTCTGATAAATTTATGGTCTTGAAACAGATGGAGCCTTTGATTTTTGCTTATTTGTTAGCTGTTAATGGATTGGATTTTCACTTGGTTAAAGAGGATCGCCTGTTTGATAAATATATTTGTAGCGAGCTGTTTCATAACTTACATTTTGCACGATCATTTTAACACAAAGTGGATCTCTGCTTTCTGCAGCAGGTGATTACGCTAGCCAGCTCAAATAAAAATCACTTGTGCAGCTGATTGTGTGCCTGCCTCTTGTTTCCTGTTTTATCACATCCTGAAATTGTTGATCATAAATAAATGTTGTCTGTGTATATTTTTCATCTTTGCCTTTTCTGTGATACATCTAATTTAAGCTACCGGGAATCCTCATAAGTGACCAGAAGTGCTTATACTTATCTCTTTCTTTTTTTTACTTCCCTTTTTGCCGGATAATGAAGACCCTCCTATACGTATCAACAATTATTAAAATTTGCACTTCCCTGAATTTTTTTCCTCGAGCTCATTTCAGTTCATTTATGAAACGTAAGCTGGGAAAGTAAAAGATATTTTATTCCGACCCACAAGAAAATTAAAAAAAAAAGTAAAAGTATGGGGCACCTCGATACTTTATAGTTACCTGCTTTTTAGGAAGCCAAGAAAGCATAAGGTCTTGTAGTAGCTTTTGTCTAAGTTATTGTTATGTTTCAACAGCATCAGTGTCCGTTTTTTACCCCCAGAAAGCACCACTTTGGTCTGTCGGTCAATTGTTCTCCCAAAATTTATATAGTTGAACTATTTACAAGACATTGATCTTTCTTGCTCCATCACAGCACTCTTGCTCAACGTGACAAAGACATTATCTTGGATCCTGCTGATACGAGAACATCTAGGAGGGTATACCAAGACGCGAATGCTGCTGACAGGTCACGGGACAAGTTCAAGATCAATGTGCCCACGAGAAGTTCGCCAACAAGTCCATTCACAAGTCCCATCATCAGCCCCCCAAGAATATCTAGTGGTGATTTCTTCCCCTACTATTATATAACCCCAAAAGCCAACCAAATATGGTCGGCTCCAGAAATGCCGACTGGCACACCCCTCCCGATGTATCCAGATTATGTCACCTTCAGCAGCGAAAGCTCACCACTCCAAAGCCCTCAAGTGAAGAGTCCCCATACAGGCTCCTCCAGAAGCACTGGTGGACTGAGCCCAATATCAAGGCGTGAGAGTAACTCGCAAGCAAGTGTTCACCCTCTGCCTCTGCCTCCAGGGGCTGCTACTCTCTCCCCTTTGACTAGCAGTCCTCATGTTGCTGTTAAGCCAGAGCCTTTGCCCCTTAAGAGCCAATGGCAGAAGGGAAAACTCATTGGACGTGGTACATTTGGGAGTGTATATGTCGCTACCAACCTGTAAGCTACTTTGGGAGTTTCCTTGGATTGTCTAGTTTTGCTCAGATCTTGGTCCCTGGATATCTCTTTTTTTCCATTTTAACAGGGAGACAGGGGCTCTTTGCGCTATGAAGGAGGTAGAACTATTTCCTGATGACCCAAAATCTATAGAGTGCATGAAGCAGTTGGAGCAGGTACAACATCATTGCAGCTGCTAGTTACATTTAGCCATTCCATTTATCTGTTAAGGTGCTGTCTTTGTCTTGTAAGATATAGTTATGATTCGGTTGCTTATAGTATATTTGCAGTCTAAAGAGTTATCTACCCTTTGAGTAACAGATTTGTCATATTTTCTCATAGTATTGAGAAACTTGTTTTTATGCATGGACAACATGGAGCCATTCTTACAGATGTAAAGGGTTAACCATGCGCTCACATATATTGTCTACAATCCCTTGATATGTCCTGAGTTCATAGCATATCCTACTCCGCATCAGCTATCACCAATTAAATAGAGCAATCGTTTATTGTGGATTTACATGTATCTGAAGGCTTCTCCAGTTGTATAAACTTAGTCTTACGTGTGATGTTTCATCCAATGACTGCAGGAGATCAAAGTTCTAAGCCGCCTAAAACATCCTAATATCGTCCAGTATTATGGCAGTGAAATAGTAAGCAACTGTGTTTGGTTTTTGAAGGTTTTGTGTCCACTCTTAGTGATTGATTGTTTTTTCTAACTAGAAGCTCTACAAATCAATACGCAGATTGAGGACCGTTTCTATATATATCTGGAGTACGTTCATCCTGGGTCCATTAATAAATATGTTCGAGAACATTGTGGGGCCATTACAGAATCGGTGGTTCGTAGTTTTACTCGCCATATTTTGTCAGGGTTGGCTTACCTGCACAGCAAGAAGACAATTCACAGGTCCATTGAAGTACATAGTTTTGATTTATTAGTTGTGGTAAATACTGATGGTAGTTTAGGCATATCTTCAGATGAGATATAACTAGTGGTGAAAGCTTAGTGATCAAGAACAGGACTAAATTCAACTGGTTAAGGCATGGATTAGTGTATCTCATGAGGATCTCAAGAGGGTCTTGTCAATTGATCTTGCCATATGAAAAATAGAAAGAGTTAACTTGGAAAAGTGGTAAGAGACATAAAATCTCTTAGTTCAGCTCCATTTTAGACAGTCAAGCTGAGCATGGCCAGTTATGATTATTGTCAGACCAGCTGGCTACTCCAGCCTGCAATTTGTGTTTACAGATTATTTTACTCATTAAGTGTCTGGATTTACTACTTCTCTTTCATGTTCCCATTTTATGCAGGGACATCAAGGGAGCTAACTTGCTTGTAGATGCTTCTGGGGTAGTCAAACTATCTGACTTCGGGATGGCTAAACATGTGAGCCTTCCACCCTTTCAATTCATACTTATTGGCATGCACTTTCTTTTGATTTGTGATAAAATATGTTTACATCTACTTTGCACTATGTACGCAGTTCAACTTTTCCTGTGGCTCATCAATCTATTGAATCACATATTCTCTCTTACCTCTATGCACTATGTGGTTAGGACTTGGAAGTTCAAGATTTGGTTGAACCTAAAGGATTTTCCGGAGGTTAGGAAAAAACTAAAAACAAGGGCAAAAGTTAATAAACCATTTAAGGATTTTGTTTACTTTAAAAGAAACGATTAGACTTACATGATCAGCTTGATGGTACCTGTTGAAAGCACAATGTTTGTTGTTCTTTATAATTCTTCTAGTTCCTGTTTTGTACTACGTTCAAAGTCTGTTGTCACAAGTTCTATTCCATTTAATACCTTTCTGGGTGATAATGCCATAACATTTTATCTTGGAAAATAAGGGCCAATCTTCTTGGTGTTTATATCGCTGAACTTATCGTAATTGCCCAGCTTTCAGGACAAGCATATGATCTCTCTCTAAAGGGAAGTCCTTACTGGATGGCACCTGAGGTAATAATGGTTGTTGGTAAAAGATTTCTCCCCCTTTCAGAATTTATCTGCAAGTAAAGCCTCTTAAGTGCCTATCTGATGGATAATTCTATACCTGCCTGCAGCTCATGAATGCTGTAATGCAGAAAGATAGCAGCTCTGACGTTGCTCTTGCCGTCGATATTTGGAGTCTTGGGTCCACCATAATTGAAATGCTAACGGGAAGACCACCTTGGAGTGAGTATGAAGGGGTAAGGACATCATATTCTCTATGTGGACTGGAACTGTGCAATATCTTTTAAGAATTGATTTTTATGAATGTGGCTGAACCAGTTGATATTTGTCTGATCTAAAAACTCACTTGTCCAATGCATGCCTTGTGGTTTGTTGGTAGTTCCCAATCTGATAAGAGCATTGGTGGTCTAGCAATGCCAGCTTCTTCCGTTGCTAATCCATCCCTTGTTCTTCTAGTGGCATTTTCTCTCTTTACATGTTTTGAACCAGTCAAATCACCTTGAATCTCTTTTATCATGCAGGCAGCTGCCATGTTTAAGATTCTAAAGGATACCCCACCAATTCCTAAAAACCTCTCATCGGAAGGCAAGGATTTTTTGAGGTGTTGCTTCCAGAGGAACCCTGCAGAAAGGCCATCAGCTGCAATGTTGCTCGAGCATCAGTTTCTGAGAAACTCTTCATTTCTTGAAAACCCATCTTGCTCTCGTCAGGCATCAAGTGGGATCAAATTAGCGGTAAAATTGTTACATTTTTCATGCATCATTCCTCTCTCTGCCAGGATTGATTCCAACTCCAGAATATTATTTTGTTTTTGTTCATGAAACATTTGCAGGATATGCCCCTAAGCCCAAGGCAACGACGATCTAAGAATGCCATTGATCCCTCTCTTATTTGTCCAAGTGCAAGAAGTGTAAAAGCAAATGCAGGCTTTGATTGGTGAGGAAGATGTATGGATTTCCTCTAGACCATTGAAAGTCATGATTAGCATTATTTTTAGATACTGGATATCATGTTTCAACTACATGGCTGCTGGTATTTAGCATGTCTGGTAGAAGACCCAGATCAGCAGAAACATTGTATTCTTTGGGGAAAAAAATGATGGAGATCAATACATAGAAGCAGTCAAGATGCCAATAATGGGCCAATATCTGTTGACATCATGACCGATCTTGATGCCACCGATAACAGAATTTCCTTTCACTCTTGTAAATTCTGGCGTGATCACCTATCACCAAAATGCATGTACACCATGTTTCATTGTTTTAGCATATTCATGACTGTTACTTTTTTTACCCTATTTCAGATAATTACACCTTTTCTTTTTTCTATTTTATCTCCAGTGAGAGTGGGTGGCAAGCACATCGCAGAGCCGTGAATGTCACAGTGCCATCCCGAAAGTCTCCCCGTTCCATCCTGGAGCCTCTTCCCAGTCTGTCTCCTCCGCATTCAGATGGCTCAACAAATGATCCGAGCACATCAAACCCCTCTGGCTCAGTCCACCACAGTGTGAAGGATCATGCGTGCAGATAACTACTTGAGGGCAATCCCACTGTCTGCTTGCCATGGCTTTTTACTGATCAAAATGCCTCAGCGTTCATGTTGTGAACTTCTTGGCTGTTGCAGCTGTAGAGTATCTGTTTCTGCTTCTCGATAGAATCTCGGTTCACCTACTGAAGTTGTGGAAAGATGCTTCTTTCAGCTTTTGGCGGAAGCAGATTCTGCAACGTTGCAGTTGAAATTCTATTGAGATGTGGCCCTTCGATAAGTTGTTTTAGCCCCCATCTTCTCAGGGTAATCTTCTCGACTTCTGTGTACAATGTGATTGTAGTTGGAAAGGAATCTGTAGATAGATAGCTGTCTCAAAGTCCCTTGTACATCATTCTTTTTATTCATCACAAAAAGAGGAATTCTGGTTGTTTTTATTATATCCTCATTTCTCTTGTCTGAAACTACATGATCAGGACGATCATCGTGAATCAGAAATGGCTGGCCAAGAGCTCGGTGCTGCTCAGCGCCATCCCGACAGTCAAAATCTGGATGCTATCCATGCCCTATCTTGTGCCACAGTTGTACCCTGTGACAGCCTTGTTAGAGTACAAGTTTGCTACCATTTAGCAAATTCTTGTTATATTAAAAATCAAAATTATAATTCTGGAATAATAAGCATCATGCTATTTATCAAGGAGCAGTACCGATAGTCATTTGACATGTAGTGTCGTGGCATTTCGTGACTGGCCTCGGACAGACTCCTCTTTGAGGAGACATATTAGAGAAGTAGAAAATGATTCCTTGGAATTAGGAGCTAACTTTCACTGTGGCACATCTGAGATTATCCCTGGTCTAAACGGATTGAAGCTTTACTGACATTCAGTTCCCTCTCGAATCTTGCCTATAAAAAGGGCTACATAAACCCCATGTGATTTCTCTACGCAAAGCTTGAATCACATACGAACCGAAAAAGGACACATACACCAAAAGTTTTAAAGATCCATAAACTACCGGGACTTGTGCTCGGACGTTGAGCAGAAACCTGTGCGTTTGCCTTAACTGCAGCTGTTACAGAAAAAGAAGTCGAGGCAGCTCTGTGTGCAGTCGAAGCAGCAGGAACAACTGCAAGCACAACAGTCATCGCAAGAAGCAAGAAAACAGGCAGTTCTGAGACCCGACCAGCAAAGGCCAAAGCACAGAATTTCTCAAACACTGGGGGAGAAAAAGAAGCGAGTAGACAGAAAGCGTACCATTCATTGACAGCTTTATCCTGTTCATCATCATCTTTTCCCTGGTAGCTCATGGTCTGTGCTGATGGCGGCTCCATGTCCCTCAGTGTCTCTCTCTTCAATACTCTCTCCTGCAACTAAGTAGTTAGACTCGCGTAGGAACTTCTGCCCGACCACATACCATGAGTTCTAGTGCTTTTATCTCGGCTGGGCTCTCTTTCGATAAATTCTCTGGTGTTCCTGCTTTCTTTCCTCACGGGTTTCCACAAAGCACCGAGAAAATTGCATAAAAACGACAAACGGGCTACCTAACACGCTCGAATCAGGCCATACACTCGTATATAAAACTAGGGGCTCTTTTTTTCTCATTAGCATTATTTAAAACGAATATTAAGAATTTTCGCCTCACCCTCTTCTTATTTCCTTTCAAGTTTGAACATGTGATTATCCGAGTGATCGTCCGTCCACCACACAGAAAGGGTATCCGAGTGCTCTGTCATAAGAAAATTCAAAGTGGGGCAGATGGTTTCTTTGTTTAATGATTCATTAGTTTACAATGTGTTGCGGGTCCTGTGCTGTGTCTGAAAAGTGGGGGAGCTCTGAAATTTGACTTCGATCAGATCACGGATTCTCCAGCCAAATTGAATAATACAACAACAATTTGCCTTGTCTTTCCTCATCTGAAAGGGTGATTTTGCACTGTACAAGTCGAAACATGACTTTGTTTTTTTTTACATGACCGACTGCTTACTCCCTGTTCGAGTCAAGTCGGCTCCTGAGACTGGTATCTACTGTGTACGCATGAAGATCGCATTAGACTAGACGATCCTCCCAAGGAGTTGGACCAACGTTCCCCCAAGAGAGACCAACCTAGTCGGCTACCCGGGCCAAGTCGCCCAGCCAATGACCCTCATCCAGGAATAGCCATGTTATAGCATGTCACGATCACACCACCTACGAATACTCTCCCACAATGCGGGGGAGGGCAGGGTAAAGTTCACTCATCGCCCGCGATCCTCTCACCCTTCGATGCTTGCTCGACCATCACTGACTTAAGGCATTGTGTCAGGAACTGATCAACCATCGGGACAAGGGAAGGGAATCGGGGCTGAATTCAGAAGAGGGAAGAAGATTCAAGAAGGGTTCGATGAGGGGAGCAGGGGGAGAAGGAGAGGACACAGGGGGGAGAGGGAAGAAGGAAACCGCTTTTTTTCTACTCTCTTCAAAAAATGGTTCGGTTACACGGTTTTATCCCTCCCGCGGCGTCAAGGCCAGAATCGCCAATTTACACTTAGCCCCCTCAACCTCGTCACCTGTTATAGGAGATCTTCCCTCTTGTTATTTACAGATTGGCCCCTCAACTAAACTGACCTTAACACATTGGAGGTTCTTTTTCGGGCAACCCTGCTCGGCTCAGCTTTCTTGTGGGTATTCAAGGTGCATCACGATCCACTGGAGGATTGAGGACTGCGCCCGAGCTAGATCGAGCTCACCACCAGCCCAGTTCACTCACGTGGACACGTCACTTTTTTAAAAAATAAAAATATTCTTTTATTCTGAAAATAGAGGATATACACCACACAAAAAAAAAAAAAAATTAATGGCGAGAGGGTTGGAATGGTATGGGCCTGGGCCGTGCCGATATCTGAAGATCCGTTGAACAGCTCGGGTCAGGATCCGTCTCCATCTAGCGCGCGGATCTGGTCTGATCCGACCAAAATGTGGTTGGGTCAGATCGGATCTTGTGGGTCGGGTCATAATTGCCTCCGCGAGCGAGAAATTATTGGGTGCTTCGCGGTTCTGTCGAGATTCGTGGGTGACTTGACCACAATGAGTTCGCTGGGCCGCCGCTGCGCTTTGCATCCTCTGCTTCTTCCTCCTCTCGCTTGTCCCTCGTCAATTTCACCCTCTCTCCCACTCTCACATTCATTCTCGTGCCTGAAGCTCTACGGCCATAATATACCCGTAGGTGAAGCTCACTCTCTGTTGTTCTCGATCGCCACTACGCCTCGCAGGTTCCACTCTCCACAGACATCCATGTCAGGCTCGGATCTAAGGTCCCCAGTTCCCTTCCCTCATGCACCATTCTATTCCAATTGGGTCCGAAATAGACTGGGAAAATTGTCAGACGCGAAAACGCTTTCTCGCTCTGAATGAAGCTAATTTTCGACCTTGTTGATTCTCTTTTGGGGGGCAGGGAATCCTGTCGGTCGGACGGCAATGGGGTCGTTGAGACGGGCGCGGTCGGGGGGGACTATGCTGAGATCTTAGTAGTACGTCACGGTGAGACGGAATGGAACTCTGACGGTAGAATTCAGGTTCTTGGCCCACAACTCAACTTTTCAATCTCTCATGTCCATGGCAAGATTGGTGTTCGTTGCAGTGGAATAAAGATCGCCTGAGCTTGCGTCTCTGATATCTTTCTGTTGCCTGGGAACATGGTGCTATAGATGTTTTGCAACGTGCGTTTCTTTTTTTTTTTTTATCAATCAGTAACGCTATTTCTATATTTTGTAGTAGTCAATAAGAAATATACAAAAAAATTTTTGCTAAACAAAACATAAGCCTACCCATAGCATCACTCATGATTAAACTAACATTGAGAACCCTATACATTTGACTACACCAAAAGTGTATATCACATGTCTACCTCTTCATAAATTTAAAGAAATTTGTTTCTAAACCCTCAAATGTCCTCATGTTCCTCTCATTCCACACGTGTCAGAAGATGGAGAGTGGTATTAACCTAATAAATTCCTTTTTGTTTTTGTTACCACAAACTCCAAACCATGCTCTAAGCTCTTGATCAATTGTTCTTAATGTAGCCCAATGTACTCCTATTTGTTGAAGGGCTGTCACCCACACTTTACGAGTCCATTTGCAATGGAGGAGCAAATGATTAATTGATTCTTTCTCTTCCTTGCATAAGAAGCATCTATTAATCGTAATCTTTCCTTGCCGCCTCAAATTGTCAATGGTTAACACCCTACCCCATGCTGCCTCCCAAGCAAAAAAACATTCCTTTGTGGGGGCTTTACTTTGCCAAATCTGTCTCCATGGGAAGTCTCCGGCTCCATTTATTGGCAACAGTCCCTCATAATATGACTTAATCGTGAACAGTCCCATTCTATTCCCCTTCCACCTAACTTCATCCCTTCCTCTGTTTGGTGTACACCTATAGATTAAGTCATAAAAATTCAAGAATGCCTTGAGCTCCCAATCTTGTGCTTGTCGATTAAACTGGATCTCCCATGCCCCCCGTCTCTCCCTCTTTCCATAGGTCCTTAACTAGAGCATTCTTATCTCTTGCAACATTATAAGAGGGAATATGCAATCCCTTTCTAAAGAAACAAGTAGTATTTCTTATGTGTATTGTTTATATAGTGCATGCACTTAATTCACACAATTGATTGTGATCCTAATTTCGGCTGCTAGACCTATTAAACTTTGACCTGTTGAAGTGGTGATGGAGACTCTAACTGATGTAAATGTGATATATTCTCTGAAAGCTTAATTTGCTCTTTGCATATAAAGACACAGTGGCATGAACATCCGTGAAAGTATACCACGAGAGCCAAAGTGCCTGCTTCAAAGTAACACCTGCTGCTTTCAAGTCCCATCAACTCATGAAGGCATCAATATCAATAATTATTTCTATTGGATTATTATTAGAATAAAAAATTCTCTTTACCCAAAGCATATTTTCTTGGCTGGGTTGTGTTAAGCCCTAACTGTACTTATTTAGTATTCCATTGTTTATGAAATGGGACATGGTGTAAGGAATTGCAGCTGGAAACCAACTTGTCTACAATTTCAGATTGACCTTGTTGGCAAATTGTCTAGATGATGGTTATAATGTTGAAACTTCCCTGTGATGCGTGGAGGACTTGGGTAATATAAAGGATTTTTGAGAAACTGAACATCCCTGCTCTAACAAATCCAGCACATTGCTCTAATATAGAATCATGTCACAGTAATTAATTTGTTAATGATGTAGACTCCACCCTTTTTTACAGTAATGATTTAAAAGCACTTTTTCCTGTTCTGAGCCATTCATGTTAGTCGTGCCATTTCTTTCTCTGTATCTCTAATTTTTCTCTTCATGCTTCTTGCCCCTAATATGTATTTGTCATAACTATTTTTTTTAACTAGGGTCATCTAGATGTTGAATTAAATCAAATCGGGAAGCAGCAAGCAGCTGCGGTAAGTTACTTCCCTAGAATGATTGCTTGTAGTCTCTGACGTACGTTGCTCTCACACCATAATTTTCCGTGAAGGTGGCTGATAGACTATCCAAGGAGGGCAAAATTTCTGCTATATACTCTTCTGACTTAAAAAGAGCCTTTGAGACGGCACAGGCAATTGCGACTGCCTGTGGTGGGCTGGAGGTGCTACAGTTTTTCAAATAGCATATTGTTTGATTTACTGTTTGCAATCCAGAACAATGATACTTAATGGTTGTATCTTGTCAGTTTTCTCTGTATTAAAATCACAAAATAGAAACAATGAAAAGAAAATTTTCCTGCTCTATCTATGTATATGTGGAGTTTGTTGGGTTCCATTGAACATTATAAATGATTAGGATAGATATAAATGACATCAAACATAGTTTTCTATATTAATTATAAAAGAAATAGTTAGTACATTTAGGTTACACCAATAATTCCTGTGTGAATCAGATTCAGCTTGCATGTGTTGGTGCTTTTGAGATTTAGCTTCCTTGCTGCTTCTTTCAATTTGTAATCTAGTATTTTAGTATAATAATTATCCAAAAAAAAGGTATGCTAGTATCTCGGAAAGGGAAAGCAAGAAATTTGAGAATGAAAGGACCCTATTCCACATCCTTCAAATTTACCAGTCATTATTTGTCACTATCCTAGAAACTAATAATTAAAGTTTTTGAGATGCTGTCCTTGTCAAGAAAGATGCATCTATTCAGTAGGATTCATGTTACTTGATGAGATACAGTTAAGCATGTTCCACAAAAAAAATACAACTTTTCTGGTCAATTGTTTATGTTGGGAAGAGTGTTTGTGAAGTATTGATAGCTAGAAGGACAAGAATAACGAGTAAGATAGGCATGTAATAGAAGTGGCATTTTCTTATGGGAATATATTATTGTCTTGTCTGTAGTTTTTTTTTTCCCCTTAACCAGAAAGGATATCCAAGAAACTGTTAGGGGTAATGTAAAAGATAAAAAAACTTTCCATTGTTTATTTCTCTGCCCTTTTCATTGCTTTTAGAAGTAATTTCACTTGAGCATTTTACAGCTTTAATAGAGTTTCATTTACTGAAACTGCAAAAATTGTGATTGATGGAGTAATGTCTTAATTGGAATTTCTATAGTTGAACAACTCTTGCTAGTTTAAAAATCAGCTGCAAATGTCCCAGGTAATAAAAGAGCCTGAGCTACGGGAAAGAAATCTCGGAGATCTTCAGGGCCTTAAGCTTAAAGAGGCAGCACAACTTAAACCTCTGGCTTATGAAGCCTCTTTATCTCTCCGGATTGATCAAGAAATCCCTGTAAGTTTTTATTATTATAGGAGCGCATGAGTTGTGTTCATGTATGACAAAATAGATCAAGGGAATCCAGATTTGTAGTTAATGCTTAATCCAGAATCTGAATGCTCTCCTTAAAGCTTAGTAGTTGAGTACACTCACAAATATTGAGTTTCAAAAACATGTAAATGCTTTAGGCAGAAAGCCTTAGTAAGAGCTGCATAAAGGTGTTGCTTGCTGTAGTGTGTGCTTCCTCTGGAGGTAACCTCATCTAACTTGCAGAGGGTTGCCTCTTCAGCAGTGACAGGTCTTGTTATATGATACAATTGCACACCTTTATCTATCAGTACAAGTTCTAGATGACAGGCTAGGCTGAACCTGGCAAAGCAACAGATATTATGTCTGTGTCTAGACCTAATTTATCTCCGATTTATTTTAGCTCAATATGTTGAATGATTTCTGGGTGCAATTATCTGATGAAGTAAGAATTTCTTTATGGATTCAAGGCTCCAACATAGCCCTGACCTATCTCCTCATTTACTTTAAACGCCCTGAGTTTTTAAGAGAAATACCAACTTATTTGAATGCTTAAAAAGGTTAGGTTTAAAGCATTGATTATTGTTTATTATTTAGCAAGTAGCACTCATAGTTACTGGATGCAATTGATGATCAATGCCCAACTTGCGGAATTGATTATATGGGAGGCAAATTCTTGACATGGTCAAACTTTGGCTCTGATATTATGTGAAGGAGAGATACATACAAGGAGAAAACTATGCAGAGTTAACTCACCAAGTGTCATCTTTGGGTGCTAGTGTGCAATTTTCCTGTTTTTGAATAGCTTTGTACTTTAGGCTAGCTTTTATGGGTCTACCCACCCAGATTCTGGGGGGATATTGGTTTGTTTAACGTGGTTTAAGGTTAATTCCAGGTTAAGTTTGCCCGAGGCCCTTGTTTGGCTTTTTGCTTGATTCAATTTGCACACTTATTGACTCATAGATATTTTTTTTTTCCAGATGATTAGGTATGACACTTACGAAGGATTTGTCTGAATACAGGGTGGTGGAGAAAGTATCTATCAACTTCACAGCCGGTGTACATCTTCACTAGAAAATATTGCGAGGAAGCACAAAGGTGACATGCGACTTACAAGAACTCATTTCTTTTCTTTTAGAATTCCCATTTTATCGTGATTCTGTTTAAAAACATTTCCCTCCTCAATTTGCACTACGGTCATTTTGGAAGATTAATGGAGGAGAATAGCCAGGTGCTGAATTGAACATCTTTCCCCTTCCGGTGCAGGGGAGCGTGTGGTAGTTGTCACTCATGGTGGAGTGATCCGATTACTTTACAGGCGAGCTTGCCCGAGTAGAAGGTTTGGCAAGGTACTGAACACATCAGTCAGCAGATTCCACTTGTACGATGGAGACAACAGCAAATGGGTCTTGCAATCCTCCGGCGATGTCAGTCACCTCGACCAGACTGGTTTCCTGGACACCGGTTTCGGCGGGGACATAACATCAGGTTGATTCTTTAGCCTCTGAGCTCACCAAGTTCGCGTGCTGAAACCACCAAAAAAAAAAAACGCACGGCATCACTGAAGGCAAACATGCATTAGTTTTGCCGATGGAGTTCAGAGTAGTTTGGAAGCGACAAGCGGAAGCCCGCAGGTCCAAACTGCCCACTTGCCTCTCTTCCTTATTCCTTACCTTTGAGCATCTATTTTTCTGGCAACTTAGGGGAAAGAAAGAACATCTTGAGGTGTGTCCCATATTATTCATGAACTGCACACAAGTTTCTCTATCCATAAATCTCAAGACAGATGTAATTCGCTCCCTCCCTCTTTGATTCATTACGAGTCTTGCTGAGTGTATTGGAAAACCTCTTGAGCTATCGATTTCTTCTGGGTAATCCCTTGGACCTCAGTTGCCAAAATGGAGAGGATTTCTTGCCCTACTTCCTGTTTGTAAGACATAAAATAGCTTAATTAGTTGGAGAAAGTTCAACTTCATTTTGTTGAACAGTGTTTCCCGCCTCATCTCATCTNGCATTTGAAGGCCCAGTCCCTCCATGCAGGCTGGGCCTGCCGACCCGACCCGCCCTGTGACCCTCAAGTCGTCCCGTGCCTTGACCCATGCGGGATGGGTCCGCCCTGCCTCTCCCCATTTATAAAAATATAAAAATAATTAACATTATATTAAATCCCACTTAAGATATATTATATACGAAATAATTACAATTAAAATCTTAAAAGTTTATTTCACTTTGTAAGTCAATTCTACAAGTTTGAAAGTGTATTTATTTAGTTTTAAAAGTTCAAAACCGTTATAATATCAAGTCCTTTCAATCAAATGACATTATTCTCCACAACGAAATTATGATATAATAGTTATCAGGTAATGTGACACGCTTATGTGTATCCAAATTGCTCACGTAGCAAAATTTTCTTGATGTGGTATGCTCATGTGTAACTAAGCTGTTGACATGACACATGGTGTGGTAATTTTTTGCTGATGTGGCATCATTGCATGTCACCAAAGTTGCTAAAGAGCGGCACACATCATCATTGATGTTGTAACAATTTCAAACTTTTAGGACCAAGTGGGATATTTCTAAAATTTTAGGACTAACTTATAAAATGGGATAAGCATTTATGATTTCTACTGTAATTATATACTATGCAATATATTATATAATGTATATGGCATAAAATATTATATTATGTATACTGGGCGCTGGCGGGACGGGTCAGCATGCACACTCAGGCTCGACTTGACCTGATCTCTGACCCATAGAAGGTAGGGCAAGATTAGGTTGATCGGGCGCCAGTCAATTTTGCCATCCCTGCACTGATAGTGCCTAGGTAAGTGACCTCGATGAATGCACGCACAGCCTCATAATGGGTAAATTACACAATTGATATAAAACGTTTTGACAATGTAACACTTTAGTATAAAACGTTTGTTTAAAATGTAACTCAGTAATACATTTTCTTTTAATCATGTAACACTTTAGTATATTCCATTAATTTTTTATTAACGCCGTTAACTTTTAATGACGTGTACGGTTTACGTGGCATTCCTTGATGATGTGACTTCATATTTTAAATATGTGGATTGACACGTAATATATGGTGGGACCCACTATTTTTTTATTCATTTCTCTCTCCACACCTCTCTCTCTTTCTCTCACTCGGCTCTCTCTCCCGCTCTCTCTCCCTCTCCCTCTCTCACTCGGCTCTCTTTCTCTCTCTCCGTCTCCCTCCCTCTCCCTCTCTCTCTCTTGTTTGTATATATATAAACAAAAGACTCCAATCACTAACACAAATTGATTGGTTGACCCTAATCGATTTGATTTTGTTCCCTTTCTTATCACTCTCCACCCAGGCTTGGACCAAGGAAGATTAGACGGTGGTTCCATCCCTTCTTGCTTGATCTCTCACACGGGAAAAAAATGAAATAGAAAGAGAGAGAGCCAAGTGAGAGAGAGAGAGGGAGAGAGAGGTGCGCACAGAGAAATAAATAAAAAAAATAGTAGGTCCCACTATGTGCCACATTGCAATCCCCATATTTAAATATGAAATCATATCATCAAGGAATTCTATGTAGATCGCACACGTCATTAAAAGTTAACAGTATTAATAAAAAATTAACGGAATATACTAAAGTGTTATATGTTTGAGAGAAAATGTATCACCGAGTTACATTTTAAACATTTTATACTAAAGTGTTACATTATCAAAATATTTTGTACTAATTGTGTAATTTTCCCGCCTCATAACAGACAAGCCATTTAGATATCATGAGTAGGCACCTTGATTAAACACTGTATTTCGAAGTACATCCATTGAGGGGGGAAAAAGAAAAGAAAAGTACTGATAAGAGTATAGTTTTAAAAATTAGACTGGGCATGCTGGTTTGACCAGTTCAATCGGAAACCAACCACTCAACTAGTTCAGTTTCTACAAAAAAATTCAATTGTACATTCAAATAGCAAAATTTTGATTAAACTGGCTGGTTTCCCGTTCGACCGGTGAACTTAATTGAAACTGTGAGAAAGCCGACCGACTTAAAATTAAAAAAAATAAAAACCTATTATAATGTACATATTTTATTTTACTAAATTTATATTTATATTTTATATTAACTTTTATTTAATATAATGGTTATATTAATTATTTTTATTATAAATCATATTCAAATTATGATATTATATAATTTTATTAATAATGTTATATAATTAACATTATTTATTAAACGTGCAGTTCAATTCATTGAACTCCCGATCCGACCCATGAACCCATAACCCCATGTCTACATTAGTTCCCGACTCGTTCCAGTTTTAAAAATTATGGGTGAGAGAGTGAGATTTAAAGTAATTATCAACAAATATAAACTAGAATTTCATAGGTTGAATTTTTAAAATTAAATAAAATCCTTTTTTTCACTTATTTTTTTAAGTCAAATTATATCAACACAGTTCATTTTTTTTAATATCGGTGATATTCGATGTCAATTAATCTATCGGACAGTGTATTATATAGTATAAGCCTTATTAATTAAATTTCAGATACTAATTTTTAAGAGTTCAAATCTAGAACCAAATTACATAAACACAATAAAATAATAGTAATGGCCAACCTTCAACTATTATAACATTTTAATACTATTAATATTATAATAATCGACTAATTTATTATTTTATTATATAATTTAAAATTTATAATTAATTTTTAAATGCTGATTTTAAAAAATTTAAACTTTAAATTTAATTTTCAATATATTATATTTTATCTGGTAGAGATGCAAAACTAACTTTCAATATTGGTCGAATTGAATTCAGTCTGATCTTAAGCAATTAATTTAATTGATTAATTAATTATTCAATTTATAAATTGACATGGGGAGAGGAGAAGGGAGGGAAGAGAGAGAGAGAGAGAGAGCAGGCGACAATTCAGTTCACCGTCTTTTTCCTCCCTATCCCGATCTGTTCATCGTCTTCCTTCCCTCCCCAAAACCACCAGAGACAAAAGGAAAAAGAAGAAGAAAAACCTCGCCAAGATTAAAAACCTCCTTCCACAATATATTTTTTTTTTTGCAGTTTCGAAGCTCGACAGAGTTTGTTCGTTTGCTTTTTTTATTGTTTCATTTCTTTTTTGTTTTCCAATTACTTTCTCGGTGTAGTTTCAGCTTGGAATTCGAATTCAAAATTCTGGGAAGAAGACGGATGCTCTGATGGCATATTAAGACCCTCGTGCTCGTCTTCCTCGGGGAGGTTTGCCATCTCAGATGGGTCTGTGCACGTCTAGACCCTGCCCGTCCCCCTCGGATCTCTTGTCCTCCAAGTCCCATACTCCGCAGGACCCGAGAAACGACGCCGTCAGGGGCAGTGGCGGCGCTGACCCTGCAGCCCCTGCCAATGGCGAGAGCCGGAACCCTCCCGCTGATGGGCCGGACAAGGAGAGGAAGCTGGAAAATGTCAAGAAGTCTCCCTTCTTCCCGTTCTACAGCCCCAGTCCCGCCCACTACTTCTTCTCCAAGAAGTCGTCTCCGGCGAGATCTCCGGCTCCGGGGAATGCCAGCGCGAACTCTACCCCTAGGCGGTTCTTCCGGCGACCTTTCCCTCCGCCTTCGCCTGCAAAGCATATTCGGGCAGCTCTTGCCCTCCGCCGAGGTACTGGGAAGCAGGATGAGGCGGCGATTACTGAAGGGGAAGAAGGGGAGGGGCCCGCTAGGGGGCTCGACAAGAGCTTCGGGTTTTCAAAGAACATAGGAAGCAAGTATGAGCTCGGAGAGGAGGTCGGGAGAGGCCACTTCGGGTATACTTGCGTTGCGAAGCCCAAGAAGGGCGAACTCAAAGGGCAACGTGTCGCTGTGAAGGTCATTCCCAAGAAGAAGGTAAGTTTGCTTCATGCAGCATCTTCTTGTCATTTTCGTTTCACTTAGACGCCGTGGATCGGTGATCTTGTTAGCGATACTCGGTCTTCTTGATTTTTGTTATCCTTGGAGCTGAAGTTGACTTTGTGGGCAGTTTGACTTGCCAAGCGGGCTGTGTCCGGTCTGATGATGTTTTTGGTTGCGTAGTCGGTTTGTCTTTTACTTGTTACGCGTGGAAGGGGAATCGAAGGTTTAAATTAAGGGATTTGTCTGTCATCCCGATTGTCGGTTTGCCTTAGCTTGACAGAACTTAATTTAATGCTAGAAAGCATGGAGTCCTCTTATTGGAGTTGGTGGCGCTCTCTCTTCCTATTTATTTTTGTTTTGTTGATGTTGATCTAGAAATATAATAATGCTTGTCCTTTTACAGCACAGTGCATGCTATAATTGTATAAAGAAGTAGAAATTTTCTCAAATAAGCTAATATGACAATCTAGATTGCATGGAATTCTCTATGGTTCTGATGCAATACAAAATGATTCAGGCTATCAGTGTCTACTGATGTGCAGATATCTTTGCTGATCTTTAGGCTGAGTAGTAAGTTGACATCATCTTCTGGGTTTATCAACTAGCAGAGAAAAATGTTAATGGAGAAATAACCTTAACCATCTTAACAAATGCCCCTCTCCGCCTTATTATTTGTCCTGCTTTGTGGATATTCCTCTTTTAAGTACAATAACACATTAATCAAATGAGAGGGTGATGTTGACTTTATTTCTTAGAGAGAGAGGTTACATCAGATGTTTGGTTGGGTTAAGTTGAATAATTTGTCTGGGAAGAATTTGAAAATATTTTATACAGTTTGAACGGCATAAAGTAAGCAGGTTTCAATATTTTATTATTTGTCAATGTTTTATTAGTATGTTTCCTAAAGATGGAAACTGAATGGTAAGTTTATTTTTGAGCATTTTGTAGACAGATCGGAGTGCTGAAGGCGTCCAACTGCAGCTACTGTCCCACCAAATACCTTTGTGCTACCAAATTTAGTTCTTAAAACTTTCATACTTTGAAGAGTCACTTCTTACTTTTCTATTTGGATCTCCGGGGAAATATATCAACATGGCAAAGATATTATAACAACACATATTAGCACATCCAGGAAAAGTGGGGAGGACATGTATTCCAGTTCTGGTTCTGTTTGACACTTTGGCTGGCTTTCACCTAATTGTTACTTGGTTACTCTGCTATGTTGTAGAATGTGAATCATGTATCATCCTCTTCTTCACCAAGGAAACAATGATTAGATAAAGCCATTTTCCTTCGTACTATGATTGTTTCCAGGGCCATTTCGCATTTGAATAAACTCATTCACCAATGCTGGAGCATTTCATGGTAAAATTTTTTATGCATAAATATACCTGAATGCAACAATCAGAGAAAGGTTATCAATGACTTGAGCGTGCAAATGACTCATTCTCAGGATACCTGTGCATCTCAATTGTACATTGCACAGTAAAATTTTCACACTTGGTCCTGCTCCTAATTTTCAATAATTTAATGGGCCTAACCTCTAAAGGATCACCATGTTCATTTGTCTCCATAAATCTCTGACAGAGACTTCACTTACAGCATTCTAATGTTTTATGGAAAGAGTTATTACACAGGGTTCTTGCATCACAATCTACCATCCCATGTTGTATGATTGCTGTTTCATTCTATTCTTATCAGTCCATTGTGCCAACCGAGGTAGTGGTCTAGCTTTCCTCTTTGGCCCCTTCTATTTTCTGGTTTTGGTCCATTAGAGTATCTTGCTTCAGCTGCATGTTATGTCTTGCCTGCAATTCTACTAGTTTGACACATTCTTCACACTTCTCTTAAGTTTTGATGAAAGTAAGCCTGAGAACACTTGCATGAAATTCTGGGTGTTACTTGTGAAACTCTTATTATTCTTGTGTTTTTCTATCCTTGTACATTTACTGGCTCCTTTGCTGGCATGCACTCTCATACTTTTTCTATGTACTGATTAGTCTTTGCCTTCTGTTATTAGATGACCACGGCAATTGCAATTGAGGATGTAAGAAGGGAGGTAAAAATTTTGAGGGCTTTGACAGGACATTCCAATTTAATCCAATTCTATGATGCATATGAGGATCACGATAATGTTTACATTGTCATGGAGTAAGATATCATTTTCATCATCTTGAACTGGTTTCTTTTTCTGCAAGTTTTTTTTTTCATATAAATAATATATTAATATCTAATGTTCTCAATCTTTCATGCATCTTTAGGTATTGTGAAGGGGGGGAGCTCCTGGATAGAATACTTTCTAGGTAATTCACCTGTGGGAAATAGAGGATTGATTGTTTTCCTGGTGCATCTATTCTCTATTTATGTGGATGAAAGAGAGAGAATAATAGAGATGTTTTGCTTTATTCAGAGGTGGGAAGTACTCGGAGGACGATGCAAAAGCTGTTTTGATACAGATATTAAATGTGGTAGCGTTTTGTCATCTTCAAGGTGTGGTGCACCGGGATCTAAAACCTGAGGTCTGTATTTACAGTTCTTTTTGCTAGTTCTCTTGTGTTTTCTTCTTGCTAAGACGAGGGTTGTCAGGTTATTATGTAGATAAAATTGCTGTTCCAGTGTTTGAAATGCTGGGCTTGTTATTTTGTTAAAGGAGTGATTTTGAAGACCTCTTCTGATATCCACATTATGTCTTTTGCCCTCCCTTCCTCGAGCACCTAAATTCTTCTGCTCCATTGTTTTTAACTTCCTATTTTTCTTTATTCAGTTTGTATTTTGTGTTTTGCTTATTTGAGAAAGCTCGATCAGGAAATTTATTTTGCTATTTGATAATCGTATTTCTTGTTTCATTTTAGAATGTTTTTAATGATTTCCGATGTAGTTCTAGCTCTGGATACATGTGCTTGTTTTGTTATAAAGGGTAAAAAGAGAGAAGAAGATGGGAAATAGAGCTTCAAATCGGAGTTATGGTCCTCTTCAGTAGAACAATATTTTGGCTTTCTTCTAGGGGGACATATTATGTGGGTTGTCTTTGTCCTGAGAGATTCAACAAGAGATGGAAAGATGGGCCTCTTTCATTGAACAAAAGCTGGGTTTCCTCCATATGGCGTTCCACATACTATACAGGTTGAAAAAGGTTTAAGCCGTAGAATATAGAACGTAAGATGGATGAGCCAATAGTTTGAACCAAAATTGACCTCTCTAAAAGAATCAACACCTGTTTTTTTCCTGGATAAGTATTGACATCTACTTGTTGAAATTCCCTTATTGTCCATGCTGCGTCTCCAAAATTTGGATCTCAATGATCTGTTATCTAGGTGTGAATCTCTCATAGTTGAGTATAGTGAGTGAGATGAATGTTTACTATGTTTTGCTTCTTTTTGCCTGGTTGAAGACTCCATCAACAAGAAGATGTTACAGAATTGTGTATACATGCAAAAATTTCTCCTTACATGTATTAATTGCTGTTTCAGAATTTCCTCTTTTTGTCAAAGGATGAGAATTCACCATTGAAGGCGATTGATTTTGGTTTATCCGACTTTGTCAAGCCAGGTTTTGCTCCAACCTTCGGACTAGTTATTTTCCTTATCGTTGTTTCATAGAGGTCCTCATACAATTGTTTCATTTCATGTTTCAGATGAGAGGCTCAATGACATAGTTGGCAGTGCATATTATGTGGCTCCAGAAGTTCTTCACAGATCTTATACAACCGAAGCAGATGTGTGGAGTGTCGGTGTGATCGCATATATTCTTCTGTGTGGCAGTCGCCCATTTTGGGCGCGAACTGAATCGGGAATCTTTCGTGCTGTTTTGAAGGCTGATCCAAGCTTTGATGAACCGCCATGGCCATCTTTGTCATCGGATGCAAGAGACTTTGTCAAACGTCTATTAATAAAAGACCCAAGGAAAAGGATGAGTGCTGCGCAAGCCCTAAGTTAGTTTTCACCTCTTCTTGAAGGTGTCCAATACTGGAAAATGGTGTTCTTATTACATTTTTTTTCAGGCCATCCTTGGATAAAGAACTATAAGGAAGTAAAAGTTCCTTTGGATATACTGACATTCAAGCTCATGAAGGCTTATATGCATTCTTCAACTCTTCGAAGAGCTGCTTTAAGGGTATCATACGTGATTGATCTTTCCATGTTTTAAAGCTAGAATGGTTGTGAAATCAAGTTGTATTGATGTTTGATATTGAATTTTCACTTATTCTAGGTTAGGTACTGTAGTTTTTCTCATTTCTTGCTGGATTCAATTGGAGTCAGTAGCTATTTGCACGGTTTCCGTTGATAATATTTTCTACATCTATCTTTTGTGCTCTGAGTCCCTTGTTTTTACCTTTGTTTTCCTCGTGTCAACTGTAGATGATTCCTGTGAACACATGAAATTCTGAGCTACAGAATCCACATTATGGCATTTTATGCATGCACTTATTTTGACAGCACGACATTTTGCTCTGAATGTTTGTGAGCATCATCCCTTGCTTCTGATTCTCTTTGGCATTATTTGTTGCTGGTTACATGATAGTAACAGCTCCAAAATATATTCCAAATATTGTGTTAGAAATAAAATCAGTTTTACTGAATAGAATGGAACATGTTTTTGAACACTGCAGGCTTTGTCCAAAACGTTAACTCCAGAGGAGCTCTATCACTTGACGGAGCAATTTGCACTATTGGAGCCAAACAGGAATGGTTCTATAGGCTTAGAAAATATTAAAGCGGTCAGTTACTTGCGAAAGTTGGAATTTTTGGAGGTTGGATTTTATGAACCTCTGTTTCTGAGACCTTTCTTTTGTCTTATTAGGCATTGACGAAGAATGCAACAGAGGCCATGAAAGACTCACGGGTCCCAGATTTTCTGGCATCGGTAAATAATCTCACTTTTCCTGTATGCTGGAAGACTTTGTCCTTAGTACTAGAGAGCTGGAAAGACATTGTCCCTTTTTTATTTGTTTTGGAAGACCCAAAAAAGGAAAAAAAAAAGAGGGAAGAATGTATTAGATAACAAAAAATGTATTGCATAAGTTTAGTGAAGTGCAGCCAGGTCCATTACCTCCTTATTTTCCAATTCTCTAGAACAAATGGAGCTAGTATTACATAAACGAAGGGAAGATTTGAGACAACTGATTTTCGTGATGTTTGTTCTTGTACAGCTCAGTGCACTTCAATATCGCAGGATGGGTTTTGAAGAATTCTGTGCAGCTACTCTGAGTGTACATCAACTTGAAGCACTTGATAGGTGGGAGCAACATGCTCGTGCTGCATATGAAATTTTTGAGAAGGAAGGAAATCGACCTCTTCTTATTGAGGAATTGGCCTCGGTATGCAGCTTCATTTTAATTACCACTTTCATTTAATTTGGTGTTGTTTTTGCTACATTAACTGTTTGTTTCAGTGCACTTGGAGATTTTCTTCTTATCGGGGTTTCTGTTGGGAGGTTTAATAGTGCCCTGTCTCCTTCTGGTCTAGATGGTACTCCTGTCTGTCTCTCCTTGCCAAACCTCCATTCTCTACACCAATTACCTGACATGTAGGTCCGTAAATGCCCATTGTCAGCAGTCAAATATAAGACCAGAACAGGAAGTGTTTACTCAACCTTGAAAAATGTTCCCCGAGGAGAAAAAGGCTATTACTGCAAATAAGTTTCTATTTGAAAAATGCATCTCTCGGGGAAAAGAAGTTTCTATTTGAGAAATGCTTATGTGAATAATGACATGTACATTTGGGATATTTTCCTGTTGGATACCGTTGTTGGTTAAGGGGCAGATGCTAGATTTGCCACTCTATTGATTGCTCTAACACATCTTACATGAGTTGTTTCAGGAACTCGGTGTCAGCAGTTCTGCCTCGGTTTTCGATGTTCTTCGCGATTGGATCAGGGAAGGTGATGGAAAGGTCAGCTTCCACGGATTCTTAAGATTGTTGCACGGTGTCTCCAGTCGAAGTATCACGAAAGCTCAATAGCAGTAGGAAACTTTCCCAACTTTAGCAAATAGCGGTGCTTACTTCCATCACAATAATGAATCCGATAAGAGGGATGTCTTGAGGATCGAGGGCTCGCCTCCGTCTCCCCTCCTTTGTGGCGGTAGAGGATGTAATCAAGAGACATGGATTCATACGACTTAAAGGTCACCTCTGGCCATCTGTTGTCTGACTTGTAAAGCTGTAGCTGTGTGTGTTGAAATGCAGGTCAAAAGGTTCCAAGACTGGTTTTAACAGACAATGTCAGTTTTCACTGCTCTGACTTTATAGATTGCCCCGAGATACTCAGCAACCCGTGTGCGGCTACGGCCATCTCGGTTGTGTCTTTCTTTTCATTTTTTTTGTCCAACTCGAAAAACCCGAATTGTTAAGGTTCAAATCCAATCTACGTTTTTTTTAAGGTATGAAAATCCTACCCGAGAAGTATGACCGATACGTAACCATCGGACGACTCAAGTGATCTGTCGATTTTAACCTCAATATACACAAAAATTACAATTAGGAACAGACACTCAAGAGATAGACTTTACAAGCTATTGCTCCGGTCTAATCTCTGCGTGCTTTCTTGCCCGGTCTGGTCTAGCCGACGTGTGCTTTCTTGCCCGATCCGGCCTAGCCTACATCTTCATTTTAAGTTAGATATTAAGTGATAATAAAGTAAATTTTTATTAATTTAAATTTAAGTTGAGTTTGCTCATAAATTGGATGAATCATCACATCAGCAGCGGCTCAATATGGTGCAGGAAGAGTAGTTTTTCCGGGACCCGCCAGCATCGAGGCCAGGCCCGGCCCGGCCATTTCTTTTCGTTGGCTTCTCCTCTCTCATCGTCAGCCGAAGTTTCGTCTCCGCCTCCTCTGATCTGACCGTTGCAGGGCTCGGCGGATGATGATCTCGGAACCACGACGGCTTCCTTGCGCCTCTTCTTTCCCTGCTTTTCCCTGTGATCTGTGATCTGCGACTCCCCGGAGGCGGTGAGAGAGGCGACAATTTTCATTCTAGGGTTGTTTAATCTCTCTCACTTGCTATTTGTACAGCTGGCTGTTGGTTTTCGGTGATGGTGATTATACTGACGGGCTGAACTTGGGTTGCATAGAAATGGAGTGGGCGACAGTGCAGCATCTGGATCTGAAGCACATCGGCAGAGGGGTCAAGCCTTTGCAGCCCCATGCTGCAGCTTTTCATCCTCACCAGGCAATGGTTGCGGCCGCGATCGGGACGTATATTGTTGGTAATGCTCAATCCTTTTCTCTTTATTATTCTTTTGGGAACTTCCATTTCAATTTGCAGCTTCCCTGTATGCTGTGGAACTTAATTATCCGGAGCTCTGATATTAACGCTCAATTATATGTGGGGCGCATCTGCTGTTACGTTGATTAGATTAGTTATATGCTTTTACCTTTTTCTTTTGTCTTTGATTATGTGATTGATGAGTTGTTGATCTTTATTCTCATCGGCTTCTGGTTGACGGGTTTCATCCCAAGCTTAGGCAATGCTTTTCCCTTCTAAAACATACTTTGAGTGGAGAAAGAACGACGAAATCTCAGGCTAGTTTACTATTAGATAAATTCACGATAATTGTGCCTTTTATGAGCGATCTGTATACCTTTATAGCCTTGCTTGTTATAGAAAGATTCATCTTTTCCTTTTCCAAGGGTTATTGTTGAACATATTACATCCCTTTCTGCTCTTCTGATGAAATTTCACATTACGTTATTGTAAAATATGGACTAACCACAAGGAATTATGCAGTTAGCGAAAGTACGTCGATAGTCGGTGGATTTTGTCTGGTTCTAAATCCACTGGAAATACTTCATAGCTAGGGCAAATTGGGTGGAAATTTGTCTTGACCAATTAGATGAGGATATTAATTGTCTGTCCAGGAGAAAAAATGGTTGGGTAAAAAGGCTATGGGGCTATGCTTGTTTACATTGTAGTTCTGGCCCAATTATCTTGTGTAGTATAGTTGTGCCATTTGTAGTAGGAACAGATTGTGATTCTGAGTCTCCATTTTCTATTATTATTTAATGGAATTATTTTGCTGATGAATAATATCAATAGCCACTATAATTATAGCATCAAAATAACCTGGCAGGTCAACATATTGCACGTTCCTCTCATTTTCTTGGTTTTAATGAGTTAAGCAATTTAGTATAATAGTCTTAAGGCAGCATAGTATGACCGGATAGTGTTATCAGATGTGAACTGACAGAAGCTAGCTCTTTTTTTTCTTTGCGCTACATAGAATATAAACTTTTGGAGGAATTACATGTCCCACATTTTTGGAATTACTATAGATGTTAGAGAGACTGCAGTACTCCTTCCAAAGGTGTGATTATATTGTCTCATGTATTGGTCATTTGAAGCTGAACTCTCAATTTACTGGGCACTCCTTTGTGATGAGCTCTTATGGATGATTTGTTCTTTAGTCTACTTTCTATCCATGCTTGTATTTTTTTTAATATCTTTTATAGGGGAACGGTGTATGCATTCACTCTTCATGTAAAACTGAGCTCCTCACTGAAAGTTATTTGTTGAAGTGTATTCTCCAACTAATGGTGTTCTGACTTAAATTTGACAGAATTCGATGCACTTACTGGAAGTAAGATTGCAACCATTGACATAGGATCTCCTGTTGTTCGCATGTCATACAGCCCTACCAGTGGGCATGCTGTTATTGCTATCCTTGAGGTTAGTTCCTTGGTAGCTTTCTGTCTTTTATAGTAAAATTTTCTTGTTTGAGTATGAAGTTTTTCCAGGATTTTTGGAGTTATCTTGTTGAATAATTTAGCATCTTCGTCAATATAAGCCATACCTTTGAATTAAATGGCCTGTTGTGATTTTGGTATTTGCTAAGACAAGTTATGCCTTTTTTTTTTTTGTTGGGGGGTGGGGGAGGGATAACTGTCCCTGGTCAGTATGAAAAATCACCCAGTAATTCATTTCTTTTGCATTTAAAATGAAACATAAATTCCTGTATAAACATGAGCCGACCTTTGCCAATCTAAGTGTAGATAAATTTATTGGAAAGTACAAAGAGAAGGAATGGTAAAGGAATACGTACAAATTTATCAAGTAATGAATATAGAATTATTTCAGTTTGCATATGTTGCCCAAACAGGTCTCTCCTTTACATTTTGAAGTAATTTCTACAAGATTGCTCATTCTCAAAGGCCACGAGGCACACTATATCCTGAATGATTTATGTAGATGAACTATAACTAAATATTTCCGTCCAAGGTAAGAAAAGTTGAATTTCATAGTTCTGTCCTCTTCTAGAATCTTTTAATAGTTTATTTTTGTGCTACTTACTATGCACATTATCATCCTGTTTTCTTGCTTATCAATGACGATGCGAAAATTCTTTCTAAGCTTTTCAATATCTCTATATATGGATTTTCTTTCCATCAAATTGGATTAGTTATTTAAGTGAGGTTCAAGAGTCTGTGAGGGGCTCTAAAAGGATATTGGACTATAGAAAAGGTCATGAACATGATATAAAATCTCTCATGCTCATGAAAACGTGGTCCCCCAGCTACCTTCCTGCATATATCATTCTTTGCTTATCATTCCAAAAAAGAGACTGAGAGGCTCAAAATGTTTTCCATGAATCATATTTCTAGTTACCATGTAGAATGTATTAGTAGGAAAATTTTATCATTTCACGAATTTCTCAAGATAACAATTCTTTTTCCTTGATTATGTTTCTATTTCATTTAGTTCCAGATAGCTTGCCTTTGACATGCCATATTCTTTAATCTTCTTGAATTTGATGTTGCATGTCAGGAGATATTCATTGCTGATGGTTATCACATAATATTTATTCTATTTATTGTAGGATTGTACAATTAGATCTTGTGATTTTGACACTGAGCAAACATGTGTGTTGCATTCACCTGAAAAGAGGATGGAGAAAATTTCATCAGAAACAGAAGTGCATCTTGCTCTGACACCTTTGCAGCCTGTTGTGTTTTTTGGTTTTCACAAAAGAATGAGTGTGACAGGTTAGCTTGCTTTACATACTCAAAATAAATTCCTGTTGTGGTCTAAAAATATGGTCAATTGACCTTCATCTGATCTTTAGACCTTGCTTTCATTGGTTTGAGATCCACCTAATTGGTGGGTAGCCATAACTGGATGTGTGGTAACAGGTAAGCCTGAAGGCTGTTCCTGTCTGCCAATCATCTCTCACAACCTTGCTTTCATTGGTTATTGCATTTTCGGCAATATTATCTTTAGTCTGACCTACTAATAGAAGAAAAACATGTGCAGGTTCTGTCACTGTTGAATCTAACTTTAAGGTTTTCTTTTCCTTGCATTTGAAGTTGTTGGAACGGTTGAAGGAGGCCGTGCACCAACAAAAATAAGGACAGATTTGAAGAAACCCGTAGTTAACCTTGCATGCCATCCTCGCCTTCCCGTCCTGGTAATTACCTTATCTGCTTTACATTTTTCAGCTGTGGAATTAGTCTTACTGGTTTAAAGATCTTTTGAATTCGAAGATACTGATGAAAGTGTAATATATATATATATATATATATATATATTTTATGCAGTATGTTGCTTATGCTGATGGACTTATTCGAGCTTATAACATTCATACTTATGCGGTTCTGTATACATTACAGCGTAAGATGGGAACAACACTTAATGCCTTTATTCCAATGTGCATGCGTTATCCACTTTTCAGTTGAATGTGTCCTTTTGCTGTAGTTGAGAATACTTTCAAGTTAATCGGTGCTGGTGCTTTCGCTTTTCATCCAACACTAGAGTGGGTTTTTGTTGGTGATAGACGGGGTACATTGTTGGCATGGGATGTGTCAACTGATAGACCCAGTATGATTGGAATGTAAGTTCTTTCTGGTACTGTTTTGGTTCTAAGATTTCATTGAAGTTGGTTGTGATTTTGAGTTTTTATATTTTATGTTATTCATATGGAGAATATGCCAGACTAGACTACATCATATGAATATATAGAGAATAATGGATTAAATGGGTATAGACATTTGACTTGGCACTTTCTCTAGTTGCATGACCCTTTAAACTGATAAATAATTGAGTGAATAGTAAAAGTATCCTGATATCCGCAACTTCTTTCTGGAAGTGGCAAACAACTGCTAATTTGCAGATTGTTGGAGGATACATGCTGTAGTCCTTTTGTTAATCGGAAATGTTTCTGATTTAATTTGCCCTGCTCATGTTCCAAAAACTAGTCACTGGGAACATCTGCACTTTCGGTTAGTCCTTGAGAAAGAGAGCAGATAGTTCTGCCTTTGGTTGGTAAGAAAGTGTTTGTCCTTTGATTAGGGTGTCTTTTGATTTTATGAATTAGGTGAAAAAAATTACTTTACACCATAATGGTCTAGGTGCACATCTGCGGGATGGCCAAGAAATTGTTGGGTTTAGTTGTTGTGATCAACATTCATAGGTTAAAATAATACTTTTTTCTGGCATTCAATGGAGAAATTTTATCAACTGCACACCAAGAAGGTGCATCAAATCATATACAAGAGTTTCCTGGAAGCTATACAAAAGCATGGGCATATACATAAATCACTCATGATCACTGAATAGTAAGAACCCCCTATATTGCCTACAGTCTTGTCTATACCAAAAATTTCATTGGTTAAGTTGACACTAAATTTGAAGCATATAAAATATACTACTCCTGAACAGAAACAGAGGTTTTGGAGTGAACAAATGATGATTCATTGCTTTATTTTTAGTTTAGTTTTTGCATTTAATTGTATTTACGTTGTCTGACTATTCACATTCTCTTGTTCGTGTAGTACCCAAGTTGGTTCACAACCAATCACTTCAGTTGCTTGGTTGCCATTGTTTCGACTACTTGTCACACTCTCAAGGGATGGAAACCTTCAAATCTGGAGAACGAGGCTGATACTGAATTCTAACAGGCCTCCTATGCAGGCAAATTTCTTTGAGCCCGCAGGTCAGTCTAACTTATGAACCTACTTTATATTCATTGCCGAGAAATATCAATAATGATTTGTAGGACATGTACAAGATCCTAAAGCAATAGCTTGATAAGTTCGCTCTAGCTTCTCTAGTATATCCTTTTTTGAAAAATAAATAATTTTATTAGTGTTCACCAAGATCTAGCTTCTCTGGTATGTCCTCTTTTTACATATGAAATTAGGATATAATTTCCACATTAGGGAAGTTCTTTTTACACCCGTCAAGATTTAGCTCTATTGGAAAGTATTTGGTTTCTGGTTTTGAGATAGTTCCCTCTAGAGATTGCTCTTGCAGATTTCAAGGTTTATTTATTTTTCCTCTGTGTGCACTATTCTTGCATGATCTTCATTCAACTAATATGGCATTTCTGACTTGGGTAAGCAGTCACTTGAATGAAGAGTTATACAAAAATGTGCAATATCGGCTCCTTTTACCTTCTCAAACATTTTATGTTCGTTTGTATCTCGTCATTTTGGTTTAATTATGTCATTTCTGACTTGATTTGAATTAGTCAAACCTGTGAAGGTGAAGAATTATTTCTTTCATGTATATGTAGTGATCTGTTTATATGTAGTTGTAACCTTAATTTTTTGCACTGAGGACTATTGTAATGTTGTGGCTAGAAGAAAATTAGCTTGTTGATGTGTGATCTGCCTCGCATCTTGTAATGTAGATCCCATCTTTTTTGGGTAATTATTCAACTTCCATCATGAGTTGTATTAACTTGAGGTTTTTCTTCCTGTCCTTCAGCAATAGAGGCAATTGATGTCCCTCGCATTCTCTCTCAGCAGGGTGGAGAAACAGTTTATCCCTTGCCACGTATTAAAGGTCTGGAAGTGCACCCCAAGTTGAATTTGGCAGCTCTACTCTTTGCAGTAAGTGCATGCCTGACCATTCATTTGTGAATTATTTTTGTTGGATCTGCTAAATGAAATCATATTGTTTTGTGACAGAATATGGCTAGTGCTGACAGCCAGAAAAATAAGGCTGCATACACAAGGGAAGGGAGAAGACAGCTCTTTACAGTTCTGCAAAGTGCTAGGGGATCTTCAGGTGATCTGTAGTCTGAATCTGCTTATTGTTTCAAACCTTTATGTACCAAAAAATGTCTTGGAGATCTTGTTGCAAAATTACTTGTAAGGGTTATCAAATTAACAACCTAAACATTACATTTTCGTCCCACTTGAATAAGCAATGGCCTTTTCATCTTGTGTCTGAAATGAGAAAAAAATTAAAGGATTACCATCATCTTTCATTTTGTCAGCATGGGGGATTAAGATTTTATTGAATAAGGTGTTTAATCTAGCATTGGTAGTTATGTTGCTAATATAATTGAAGCAACTGGCAGAACTTCTGAACCTTTTGGTCTTCAGGCTCATATCATTTGTTTGGCAAATCCTATCTCCTTCCTATTACTAGCTGAACTTCTGACTCTTCTTAGAGTTTGTCTTTTGAAAATTTTCAGAATAATATCAACTCGTCCACTTATTCATCTGACTGATATCTTATAACTGGTGACTGATCATGAACACAATCTGTAGCATCTGTCTTGAAGGAGAAACTTTCAGCTCTCGGTTCCTCTGGCATTTTGGCTGATCATCAACTTCAAGCACAACTGCAGGAGCAACACCTGAAAGGGTGAGTTTGCTGGCTCTGAAGCAGAATATTGAGAACTTTAGTGCTACAATTCCCTTTGGGATTTGTATTTGAAAATTTTGATGCTTCCTGATCTTGGAAATACTTTTTGGTCTATCTTTATTTACTTGCCAATGTTATCAACTAACATAATTTGTTTCTTTCTGGCAGCCAAAATCACTTAACAATCTCAGACATTGCAAGGAAAGCATTTCTCTACAGTGTATGTCATATTAACTAATATTAATGGCTGAAAATGTCCTTTCCTGCTTTTCTTTACTTTTCTATGTGATACTTTTTAATATCACTGTTTTAGATTGATAGTCAGATTGAAACAGGGGCATAAGTGTTCAGTTCAAAAGTAGGTGATGTGAGTTTCCTTTGTCAGACTTGTGGGTAGCAAGTGTTCATTCTCTGAAGAAAACAGTTTTGCTAGAAATTAGCTTTCCTACTGTGCAGTTATGTTGTTCAGCTGATTGTATGGGTTAATTTTTCAATGCATTAGTCAAAGATTTATGGGTAAATATTTGGTCCTGTTTGTTTTCAAATTACTTTGTCTGCAAATATACATTACTCCACACTTGGTGTGCTTTGGACATGTCATAATTGTTGTACACAAAAAAGTTTGAACTTTGGGTTGGATCCAGGGCAATCATTGTCCTATGACTCGAGACAACTTTAGATCCTCCATAGCCTTAGATGTTTGGTAGACACTGAAACTCTTGCCCTTTTGGGAGGCTAAGACAGTTATCATGCACTTGCTGACCTAAAAAATCTAGTAAAGAAAGGATCTTATTAGAAAGTTCGATGAACATATTTGAATCTGTTAATTTATTTAATACTCAGGACTTATTTCAACTAGGAAAGGAAATTACATCATGTCGATCTCCTATCTTAGTCCTAAAATATGACTTGCTAAGAAGGTATAACAAATCTATAAAATGGGGTATGATTCTGGTGACTTATTTAAGCATATGCATAATTTGTTTTAGTTGATTCATTTCATTATCTGTTAGTTATTAGTTTTTGTAAGCTCAAATAATTTCCCGCTTCTTATAATTATTTGAATCATGTGAAGATTCTTTTGTGAAATTGTGTTATTTTTTTTCTCTTGGTTTTCAATGTGAGGACTTTCAGATGTTACCATTATCTGTGCTATTAATTTCTCTTATTTTTTTTACTCATTGATTTATTGTAGTTATTATTTTTGCATTAAAATATGCAGCATTTTATGGAGGGTCATGCAAAAAGCACTCCCGTATCTCGGTTGCCCCTCGTTAATATCTTAGACACTAAACATCACCTGAAGGATGTCCCTGTTTGCCAGGTAATTATGGTACTTTTCTGTTATTTCATTGGATTGAGTTGTTAGCTTAACCTACTGTCTTCCTTGCAGCCATTTCATTTGGAGCTGAACTTTTTTAATAAGGAGAGCCGTATCCTTTATTATCCTACCCGAGCTTTTTATGTGGATGGAATCAATCTCATGGCTTATAATCTTGCTTCTGGAACCGACTCCATCTACAAGAAGCTTTATTCGACGGTTTGTGTTTTATAACTTTTAAGTTTCAGCAAAATATGATGAGATACTAGTTGGTTGTCTGAAGTTAAATTTTGCTTGTAGATCCCTGGGAATTTGGAATGCTATCCAAAGCACATGGTCTACAGCCAAAAGCAGCGTCTTTTTCTTGTTGTTTATGAGTTCAGTGGTGCTGCAAATGATGTTGTCCTTTATTGGGAAAATGTTGATTTTCATTCCAACACTAAGGGTAGCAATATTAAAGGTATACCTTGCTCTTTTGCTTTCCTAAAGAACAAGCTTACTTGCATTATTTGTCTGCTTTTAAATAATTTAAATGCTTAACTTATTTTTGTTTCATTTGACAGGGCAGGATGCTGCTTTCATTGGGCCTAACGAGAATCAGTTTGCAATTCTTGATGATGACAAAACTGGCCTTGCCTTGTTTGTTCTGCCAGGAACAACCTTGCTAGAAGCGGGTGGTAAAAAACCTGGAGCTATTGATAAAGAAAATGGAGCTGTTGAACAGAGTGAATCAGCAGACACTAATGTTGGTTCTATTAAGGGTCCATTACAGTTTTTGTTTGAGACAGAAATTGATAGAATCTTTTCAACTCCTATAGGTACTGAAAAACAATAGTTTTGCTTTTATATATCACTCGCTGGTTATTCCAGAAATAACATTTTACTTTTGCTCATAGAATCAACTTTGCTATTTGCTACTCATGGGAGTCAAATTGGCTTGGCAAAGCTGGTTCAAGGATATCGCCTTTCAACAACAAATGGTCATTATATTTCAACAAAATCAGAAGGGAAAAAGTCAATCAAGTTGAAAGTTAATGAGACTGTACTCCAGGTAATTTTATCTTCACATGCTTACTTGTTTAGAAAGGAAAGGGGCTTTAATATGCTTTAAGTCCGTAATTGATAACTATACCTGCCTAGTGGATGCTTATAGAGGAACTTCAAGCCTAATCACTTTTGATTGTTGAATATTTCTACATTATCAAACATATGCAGGCATCTGATTATATGTATGGCAGGCACAAGCATTGTTCATCAAGCAGGGTGAAATTTTGTCTTAAGAATTGAATATTCTCTGAAATAGAAGTTGCTATTTGGATGTTTGGTGTAACATTGACAGTTTTGGTACCAAAAACTGCACCGAGTGATCTCACTAATCCCCACTCTTCAGTCTAGCATAATCAAGTGAACTTGGAGAATGAGATTTTGGTTGAGTGATTCTATGATGAATTTTTTATTCCCAACAGAGACTTTGCTAGACAATATTGTTAAGGCTTCAGGGTTTACCGTTTAATCTTACAGATTTGTCTATTTAGGGTATGCTCTCCACAATTTTATCATCAACTTAAAGAGTTTATGTTGATGGAATACTTCTTGTTACTTATGCAGGTGCACTGGCAGGGGACTCTTCGAGGGTATGTTGCTGGAATTTTAACTACCCAGAGGGTGCTAATTGTATCAGCAGATCTTGATATACTTGCTTCCACATCCACAAAGTTCGACAAAGGACTTCCTTCAATATCCTTTTGTGGAAGTTATGGAATCAACTTGCTTTTCCTGTACAATTTGTCATTTTTCATTTCCTGTCATTATTCATGTGATTTGTATTCCAGGAAACTTGTTTAGCTACCTTAATTTCATGTACTTTAGATCTCTTTTGTGGGTTGGACCTGCACTTCTGTTTTCCACTGCCACTGCTGTTTGTATGCTAGGATGGGATGGGAAAGTGAGGACCATCCTTTCTATCAGCTTGCCCTCTGCAGGTTTTCATTTCCCCCTATTTAAATTATAAATTTGCCAGTTTATCATCGTTGCAATTCCTATCTTCCTTATATGGTTCATCACAATATGATATTTTTTGGCAGTTCTGGTTGGGGCTTTGAATGACCGATTGCTGCTCGCTGCACCAACAGAAATAAACCCCAGACAGAAAAAAGGGGTTGAAATTCGGAGCTGTCTTGTTGGACTCTTGGAACCTCTTCTTATTGGATTTGGCACAATGCAACAATACTTCGAACAGAAGCTTGACCTTAAGGAAATACTCTACCAAATAACATCAAGGTAACTATTTTATCTTTTTGCCTTTCCTGTAACTTCGACTGTGCAGCCAAGAACATGCCAATTGCATCTTGTTGCTGATATTTGGATCTCTGCAAGATGTCAGGGTTATCTGAGATATGAATTATGCATCTGAACATGTAGGTTTGACAGTTTGCGTATCAGTCCAAGGTCTCTTGATATCCTTGCTAGGGGTCCTCCTGTTTGTGGAGATCTTGCTGTATCCCTATCTCAGTCCAGTCCACAATTCACACAGGTATGTTGAAAATGGAATTATTTTTCTTTCTTTCCTGTGGATCTGTCTTAACTTTTTCGGTGAAATTGTTGTAGGTCTTGAGGGGTGTCTATGCTATCAAAGCTCTTCGATTTTCTACTGCTTTGTCTGTCTTGAAGGATGAGTTTTTGCGTTCCAGAGATTATCCAAAATGTCCTCCGACTTCTCATCTGTTCCACCGATTTCGGCAATTGGGTTATGCTTGTATTAAGTAAGAAAACAATGTTCCTTATAGCTAAAAACAGTTCACTTATCTTAATAATGATAGTACAAGCTGAATAAATAGTAAAACTTTCTATTTGCTGATTTAACCTACACATTTATTCTCTATCAGAATTTTCCTTACATGTATGTATATGTGTATTTTTGTATGTGACTCTATAATGCAACTGGAATGACATCTTAGGCAGTGTTTATGCATTTGACTTACCTATTGCCACTGGGGGAAGTTTTGTAGTGTTAGCAGGACTGAATTAATATAAAGAATGAGAGAACATTTTGTAGATATTTCGGCAGAGTGGTTTTCATGCTTTATATGACAAGAAGACCATGTGGGGGTTGGTGTTGTTACTGTGCATGGGTATTAAGCATAATTGATACAACATCCATCTGTGCTTACTAGTTTTCAGTCTTTCCTTAAAAACAAGTAGTTTGAGTGTCTGCCACTGCTGTGCAGATGAATGTGCATATATTTGCATGGGATTTCTTGATACTCATACCTCCACTTTTATTACTATGTAGTGTTGTGTTTCATGTTCTGCATATAATGCTTACCAATATTTGTGCAGAGGACATTGATAGATTTTTTTTTCCTCGCAAAAGATTAAGCTGCAACTTGATAGCTTGGCATTTGTTTTCATCTGATATTCGCAAATAGAACAGTATTTGACCTATCCTTAGATAAATTGTCTTCAAACAACTAATGATTATATGACTGTGCAGGTATGGTCAGTTTGACAGTGCAAAAGAGACTTTTGAGGTCATTGCTGATTATGAAAGCATGCTTGATCTATTCATCTGCCATCTTAACCCCAGTGCCATGCGTCGTCTTGCACAGAGGTTAGAAGAGGAGGGTGTTGATTCAGAACTGAGACGATATTGTGAAAGAATATTAAGAATCCGCTCTACAGGATGGACGCAAGGCATTTTTGCAAACTTTGCTGCTGAAAGTATGGTTCCTAAAGGAGCTGAATGGGGTGGTGGTAACTGGGAAATTAGAACTCCTGCTGACATGAAGGACATTCCTCAGTGGGAATTGGCTGCAGAAGTAATGCCATACATGAAAACTGATGATGGTGCCATACCATCTATAATTACAGATCACATTGGTGTTTATTTGGGTTCTATCAAAGGAAGAGGTAACATTGTACCTGTGCGTGAAGATTCATTGGTTCTCCCACCTTCTGGTGTTGAGCGTAAGCCTACTGGAATTCAGACTTCTGTGGCCTTGTCAAATTTATTGAAGGGGGTTCCTTCTAAGGGTGAATCTTTGATGGGTCTTGAATCCCTTGGGAAGCAATCTGGTGGTTCAACTGCAGCAGATGAACAGGCAAAAGCTGAAGAAGAATTCAAAAAATCCATGTTTGGTGTTGCTGCAGATGGTAGCAGTAGTGATGAGGAGGGAGTACCAAAAAAGAAATTACAAATAAAAATTAAGCCACCCTCTTCTGCTGCAGTGGATGTCAACAAGCTCAAAGAGGCTGCAGGACAGTTCAAACTTGGTCCGCCTCCTTTGAGTAGGACAAAGTCACTGGATGTTGGTCAGGGTTTGCCACAACCAGCTATGACTGGAGCTCCTGCAGCTCCTAATACTGGTAACATTGTGGCTTCAACAGCTTCTGTCCCTGATTCTGCTCCTGGTGATCTTTTTGGCACTGAGACATTAACTCAACCTACAAGAGTACCTCAGCAAGGTTCTATGATAGCAGGAGTAGGAGTTGTTGCTGGGCCAATACCAGAGGACTTCTTCAAGGACACGGTCCCGTCCCTCCAAGTAGCGGCCACGTTGCCTCCTGCTGGAAATTATCTTTCACGAATGGATCAAGCTTCTCGAGGCAGTGAAAGTGAAAAGGTGATACCTGGTCAGGTCAGCACGCCAGCAGCTGATATTGGTCTTACTGATGGAGGGGTTCCCCCTCAAGCCTCTCAGCAATCTGTACCACTGGATTCCATAGGACTTCCTGATGGTGGTATTCCACCACAATCAGCTGGTCAGGCAGTTGTAATGCCCCAGCTCCCAGCTCAGCTGGCTCAGGTTCCAGTTTCGGCCCAACCTCTTGACCTTAGTGTTCTTGGGGTACCTGCTGATTCTGGAAAGCCTTCTGTACATCCTGCATCTCCCCCTTCATCTGTGCGCCCTGGCCAGGTGAGGATCTATTATCTTCATATAGTTCCCCATCTTTAATTTTTATTGGTTTTGCCTAATATTCATGTTACTTGTTTTTATTGTCTATTTTGTTTCTTTTCTTCATGGAGTCAAAAAGCAGTTTACTCACTTAAAATGCTACAATTTCTTTGCTCAAAAGCTTTGGAAAGAATGATTTTTAGTAGCAATTGCATGTTCTGTTTGGGGGAGCTTATTACTACTGACTGTGTGACCTAGAGAGTCAATATAATTGTTCAGTAGAGTTTTTGTTTGTCTTCATTGTAGGTGATTCCATTATTTTGTTAACTATTAAAAAATTAGTGTCATAGTTTGCAAGGATTTGGTGTGAACAAGGCTTTTTAACCATTCAGACATGATATAAGTTACTAATGTACTATACTGCTTGAAAACACCATTATGTGGTGCATGGCGCCTCAGGTCCACTGGTAACAATTTAGCTGCCAAATAACGATGTCCTTACTTTTTAAAGCTTGAGTAATCTCTGTTTTTCCATGCAATTTTTAAGTTCTCCAGATATTATAGATATAACATCTTAAGCAAGATTTTATTGTTGGTATTTGGTCGTTTTATGTTCCATTGAAATTCATATATACTGCTGTCTGAGCTCTTTATATATGTTTCCAGTATGAAGAAGAATGGTGATAGTTGCAAAAATTATTTTTGAACTTGAAGCTGATCTAACACCCACCATGAAAACTGATAATAATGACAAGGGGCCAAAAGCATTTGTTCAATTTCAATTTGAAATTTATTATATTTTCCACAAAAATTGAAATTTGTTATATGTGTTTTTACTCTCACTTTGGATTAATCTTAGTTATTAAGGACTGTGGTGCACTTAGCACTACATAATGTAGTCTTGGAATTCTGTCTGTTCTTGTCTGGTAATAATGTAAGAATGAGATAATGTTCCAGAGGCTTATCTTTATTTATGGTATCCTTGAAATTTTTGTTTCTCAAATCAATGGTTATTAAATTTCACATCTTTATATATATGTGTATCTATTTGTTTGTTTATTTTCATTCCGGAATTTCTCTTGCCCCTTGGATTCATAATGAGGAACTGATCTTTCAGCCTTTATTACTGTTTTTTTCTTTTTGTTTCTTCTATTCCCTTATCACTTGCTATTTTACAGGTTCCACGTGGTGCTGCTGCACCAGTATGTTTCAAAACCGGCCTTGCACATCTTGAGCAGAATCAGCTCCCAGATGCACTGTCTTGTTTTGACGAAGCTTTTTTGGCACTTGCCAAGGATCAGTCTCGTGGTGCAGATATCAAAGCCCAAGCAACTATATGTGCTCAATACAAGATTGCCGTCACTCTTTTGCAGGTAAAGTTTACAAACTATTAATAACTTGTGTAAGTTGTAGTTACAACTGTCATTTGCATCTTAAGTGTAATTGTGAATTTGTAAAGATGAAACTTACTACTCTGCATGCAACTAATTATTTGTCTTTTTTTTTCCCTTGAGAGAGGTGTTTGGGGGGGGTTTTGTAACCCTGCGAGGGGGTGCCGGGGGGGCTTGGTGGTGGGTGGTGGTGGTTGTGGGTGTGCGCAGTTGTGGTTGGGTTGATGATTTTCTTATAGGGCCTTCATGCTCTAACTTATTTACTAGTTATGACAGTGAAATCACTTAAGACCATCCAAAAAATGGCTGGCTTTTGTCTGGTTGTGTAAGATCACAAACAGGAGAGACAAAAGTAATTTAGTCTTACAAAAGGCATCAGCAAACATGCACCTATCCTAAGCTTCATCTTTTCTTCTTTTGGCATTGACTTCTCTAGTACACAGCCCACATGAGTTCCATTGATATTCATGGCATTAAGGTTGTGTTTGAGAGGAGTGAAATGGAGGGTAAGTGATGGAAATGAATTGAATTGCATCAGATCTTCAGTACAAGTCCCTTGATTTCCCTTCCTCTCCCTCGGCTTCCCTCCTTCCAAACATAGGGTAAAGCTAAAGATAATATTCCTTTTGCTTTATATTTATATCTTCTCTTTTAGCCAAAAAGAAATTAGAACAGGGAAAAATGAGAAGAAAGAGTAGAGGATGGTGATGGCACTCACCCTGGGGGCAGTCATTGCTAAAATGGTCACCCTGACAACTAGTCTCAGTACCTGGTGGTTGATAGGGCCTAAGTTATGGAGAAGGCTGTGGATCATGACTAGTTGCAGTCTCCCTCCCTTTCCCTCTCTGAGACAGTTCCCATGCTTCAGTGGAGAATATGGTGAGATAATATGAACTCTTGCAGTTCAGAAGGAAAGCACTGTTAAATAGGGGAATGTGAGATTGAAGATAGAGGAGCTTATTGATCTGCCTGGAACTTCTGTATCATTATTCTTGGAGCATGAGAGATATAATATGCGTTGCTGCCTCTGATCCAAATCCATATCCATTTCAATAGCTCCATGACCAACCATCGGCCAGCTCCAAAGTCTTTGCTGTTAGGGTGGCCGTGGTGGGGAATGCTGCCCTCTGTTGTGAACTGCTTTGGATCTTACCATGAGATAGCTGGACAATTTGGTTTCTGCATTCCATTCTGGTTGATTTAATAATTTTGATCTGATGCTGTTTAGTTTGTTTTGTCAAGTGAAGCTCCTAGGTATTCTAAATGGCAGTTTACCTGTTTTAAGGCTTCTCTTTTCCTTGTTATCTCATCATCACTTTCTTCTGAATGACAATCTGAGCACCCCATTCCAGGAAATCGGCCGCCTGCAGAAGGTCCAAGGTGCAAGTGCTCTCAGTGCGAAGGATGAGATGGCAAGACTTTCTCGGCACTTGGGCTCATTACCTCTCCTTGCGAAACACCGAATAAACTGCATCAGAACTGGGATCAAGAGAAACATGGACGTGCAGAACTTTGGCTATGCCAAGCAGATGCTGGAACTACTCCTGTCGAAGGCACCTCCAGGCAAGCGGGAGGAGCTGAGGAGCCTGATCGAGATGTGCACACAGAGGGGTTTGTCCAACAAGTCCATCGATCCACTGGAAGACCCGTCTCAGTTCTGTGCCGCTACTCTCAGCCGCTTGTCCACCATCGGTTACGATGTATGCGATCTCTGTGGAGCCAAATTTTCAGCCCTCACGACTCCTGGATGCATTATCTGTGGTATGGGAAGCATCAAACGCTCGGACGCACTCGCTGGACCTGTCCCTTCACCATTCGGGTAAAAGTGTGGCCGATTAAGTTCCCTGCTCTTTCCTGCCCGGCATTTTTGGGGAGAGGGTGGCGCTTCTCTAGAGATGCGCTTTTGGATCCAAACCCGGTGCTGCAAAGTCTGTTCATCAGCATTGGGAGATTCGAGGTTTGGTCTGTCGCATAAAAGCACTGTTTTGTGTATGTATGAGTTGATTCTTCTGGCTTCTGCTGATCTTTTCCCGTATTTGTAGTATAGGATTGTATTTCCTCTCCCCCTACCAATTTCATTGGTACTCTTGTATCATTATAGATACATGACCATATTGCTTTCGCAGTAACACATAGATGGCATTGAGATATGGACCGGTTAGGATTTCTTGTCCCCCAAATTCTCTCTTGCTCGAATGTTTAATTAGGATTGAGTGTATCGGATTTAGTAGAGACGGCTCAGGGTCAGGGTCCGTCTCGTTCTAGCACAAGTCAGGTAAACTCTGGTCAAAAGCGAGTGGGACCAAACCCAACCCAGAGCAAGTCAGAGAGCCTGCTGCCCTCGAAGCTAGATAGATTATTCCTAGAGGGAATCTCCGATGTCGAGGACAAAAGTAAAGGCAAAAGTCAAGAGACAAACAGACAATCTAATGATAGTAATAATAAATGAATAAATAATTAATTAGGTTTATCAACCGAACAAAATGATTGCAAAGAGGAAAATCAGAGGCGAGACTGGGGGGTGGGCGTGGGGGACAGTGGCCCAGTTGCCGGTGGTGAGGGGGTTGGGACCGTGCAATGATATATATCATCAGCTTCCCGTGGCTAATGGCCATGGCCCACTTTTACCATTGGCGTGGGGATTTGGTGTGGTGGGGAAGGAAAAAAATGCTGTAAAATGAAAAATATATCCAATTGTTTTACCTTTTTTTATTTTCGGAAAAAAGAGAGCCTTTAATTAAGCTGCAACTAGTCAATAAAGTAAATCATGACAGCCAAAAAAAAAAGTAAGAAAATAATATTGCATTATTATTC